>NWSH02000162.1:7868497-7882424 GCA_002382865.2 Heliothis virescens | reverse complement strand
GAGAGTCAGGATATGCTGGCTCGTGGAACTCAGAACCAATGCGGTCATATTCGCCTGGAAGAAGTAGCTGGTAACATAAGCTGTAAAGTGTATGAATAATTCTATACTAAAGCATCTATAAAGAGGGGGAAAACCTTTGTTTGTCTATTCGAGTTTGGGATTGTAACTGAATTAGGGGGCCTCAAACAACTACTGGGCCCGATTCTTTTAAATTCGTGTGTGCGCCATTCGAAAGCTACATTATCCACGAGTGAAACACTGCTAATTTTCCGGGTAGTAAATACCCACGGTATGTGAGTGAAACCGCGGGAAACGGCTAGGTATATCGATAATTACCTAGTGAGCAAATCGGGATATTATCACTTGAAAAATCGTTCATTCTATAACTTTCTTCTCTTCTTTTTCTACTTTACCTTAAGCATTTAGCGGTGACATGTCCTCATTAATCGGTTTTAACATAAGCAGCCACACTCGGACATCGTCAGATCTAATAGAGGAAATGAAATGAAATAATCTGGGGTACTGTTTCGGCTTTACCAAGATATTTTTTCTTGCATTCTTAAACAGGTATTGATTATCGCGTTAAAAAAATTAAACCGCGATAAAATCATTACCCGGTAGTACGCGACTAACAAACATCACACAAACTTCTCTCCTCCTCCAAACAAAACTAATTCACCCACCTTTAACTCTTTCTCCAATGCACTCACAATAATCAAAACCCCCAAAAAAAAACCGGATCGGAAACGTCCCACAAAGAGATACGGCAAAAAACCGAACATCCAATTAACTATTGAAACAAATCGGTATTCTAAATATGCCAGCCACCCAAAAAAACACCGAACAATATTATTATAAAATTTTCGTCTTCAGCCTAAAAAGTGACGAAATGCAAAAAAATATATGGTTTTCTGGCAAAAAAAATGGCGTAATGGTCGGCTGTATAACGGACTAAAGATGCATCCAATAATCTTGGGCAACTGACTTGAGATATTTAAATTTTCTACGGTTCGGTTCCGGTTCCTTGGAGATAAACTAGATGTTACAACTGGTTTAATAAACTGTAGCTTTTAACCAACCCAAAAAATGCAAAAAAAAGGTGTAACTTTTTTACAAGAGCTTCAGTTAAAAAAGCGGTCAAGGCCGGTTAAGCGTAAATGAGGAACAAACTACATACTTGATGCATCCGTCAGATGAGACTATGAGAGTAGAGGGAATAAAGGATGCAATTATGTTCTTAGCAAAGGAATGCTTGTGCGCTATATGCACGGCTAGTTGATTCGTTACCTAAATAAGAACAGCACGGCTGTGGCCGAAAAATTTGATGGTGGACGCCCCAATAATCTCATTCAAATTAAAATGGATTCTACTCCTTCGTTGGTTTCATTGTCTAATCTATTCTTACCCAAAATTATATGGCAGGACCATTACAAATTCTAAGGTTTTCTTACGGGTCTTGTTATTGTTTTTCAATTTATGGAAAACGGGAATCTTCCGCGGTGGGCCATATAGTTGCTTAGATTTATTACATCCGAAAACGCGTCTTTTTTCGATAAGGTTTTTGCTGATTGGACGAAAAAAAACTCTTCGAGACTATTTGGGAAAACATCCTTTTGTTTGGAATTAGTTGGAGAGGTTGATTTCAACCGTAAGGGTTAAGCGGTTAAGTCAATGATAAAATGTTTGCTAATGTGTTTGTGTTAAGATCTTAGTTATTAACTTTTAAATGCCGTGTCTTCTAAAATTACAGTCAATTCATGCCAGTAACAGTATTGAACGAAATTCCAAACAACTTTTTTGCTCACTCTTCATAAACCAACGATTACTGGACCTCAACAAGACGAAAATTTCTGTTACTACTGGAACATGAGGTCTGCGAAATTGAGGCTTAATAATTTCACATCTTCATTAAAATACATTGCTAGGAGTGGCTCTCGTACGCATTCACAAAACTATTTTTGCTTGAAATACACTCTAACGTCGCCCATTACATGTAAGCCCATACGTTTCAATGGAAAAACCCAATATATAATCTACAAACCCTTCATCCTGGTATTAAGCAGCATAAAACAAAACAAATTCAGTTTCGTAAATAATACAGGGTCTTTTTGCATCATAGGAAATTTAAACAAACATTAAATCTTTTCCAATAATTGATAGGACTCAGGACTAATAAAACCAGCGTAACAAAGTTACCTAACTACAGTAGCCAAACAGTGCCACCCACCGCCGTGGTTTCAAATAATGAGATCATGGCTATTCAAAAATGTAGTTTGAAACATGTTAAAGGGCTTCGATGCCACGCCATCCGTTTCCTCACTGTTCTTATTAAAGGAAGTTTTGCTTTCAACAAAAAACTGAATTTAGTTTTTGAACGGATACAAAGTTTCCGCAGGGTGGCTTGTGGCTTTTACTTTGAGGTTTCATTCTTTTAAATACAAAAAGGGGATTATAGTCACCATAGCTGCGGTCAGAAGCTTTAAAAAAAAAAGGTTTTTGTATTTCATTGCCGAAAAATTTGGTGAATTAGTATTACAAAAAACTTTGGTATAAAATACATAAAAGGCTAGCATAATTTGAAATTAAGGGCCCCAAACATTTCTAACACCCTTATCAATTTCCTGGTTTGAGATTTGAGAAAAATTCCCATGAAGAAACTCATAAAAAAACTCAAAAAACTAATAAGAAAAACAGGGAAGATACCAAACAATTGAAAACTAAATATTTTCATTGGTACTCCTAAAACCAAACTCAAAAAACGTACAAGGAAACGCCTAGCCAAATAAGAACATAACATGCAAACAATGGTAGTCCACGCTCACGTCTTTCAACTGGCGTTTTCAAGTGAAACGGCCCAAGGAAAAGGGCAACATTATTTGTATTGCAAATGTCATATTAGGCATACTCATTTATAATTGAAAGTCCTACCGCTAATTGCTATGAAGATTAGAAGATTATGCTGTTATTAATTAGGGGCGGGTTATAAATTTGTTGAAATAGGCGCAGGGTGGAAGATTAAGCTTAAGAAAAAAGAGTCCTTGATATGGTTATCTGCGTTTTTAGTATATTGTAATACAGTAAATGTAAATGGCGGGCCTTGTGGTTATAGACCTCTCAAGTATATGAGGGGGTGATTTACCCAAGGTCACAAGTACCAATTGTAACTTTTCCTCAATGTTCTTGTTTCTCAAGTCTTCTGCAAGTTATCTACTTTCTCAGGTATGTCTAAAAAGAATAACAATGGCTGATTTAAAGGTGGTAAAAAAAAACAACAATTCTAAGTACCATATTTTCTACAAAAAAACTTATCGTCATATGTGGACAATTTTTGTTAAGGTCTGTTCATGGCCAACTATAATTTTAAAACATTACGCATAAGTGTAGAACCTGGATTGAATAATATACAAAAAAAAATTCATTCAATTCTGTAACAACGATTATCTATCAATGTAAAGCTGGACCGGGGAGGAAAACATCGGTTATGATGTTCAAAAATTTCAAATTAAAAAACCAAAAACATCATACACACATACAAACAAAACAAGATTGCGTCATCGAGAAACTATCACAACTTTCTAGCATTCCAAAAGACACACCTAGATGCAACGTGGTCAAAAACTCTCTTAATAGAATCAAAAAAGTTACATTCCGTCAAAACCGCGCTCACGTTTTGTACGTTTTTAAAAACTTTTTTTTTCCTAAAAAACGATTTATTTACCATCGAGCGGCTCAATTAAAATGGCTGCAACACACCACAAGCCGGAGGGAATGAGGCTTCCAAGCTTGAATTTGTCCCCGTATTCTATTGTATCTGTGCCACAAAAAAATGTGCGAAATCTCCCCACACAAAGTAGGAAGCCGCGGCCCCTTTTATGTCTTCAAGAACTTCATACAGTGTATCGCGATTAGGGAAAATCATTGAACAAATTCCAAACTAAATAATGACTTTAAGTTTTGTTAGGCCCTGACAGATTTTTGTGAAATGGTTGTTTTTGGCCCGGCAGGACGTTGTATTTTGCCCACTGTATGGTTATTGAAAATTATTTGGTATTTCCACAAAATGCGCAGAATGGATCTTTTTTACTGAAATTAATAAGCAAATTTTTGAATAGCTATTGTTTTTCAATTACTTAATAATGTCATGGTTTAATGAGGCTATTGTTAATGGGGATTTCTTCAATTTCTGATTATTTTTATGAAAGTCCTTACAATGTAAATTTTACAATCGGTTGCAACCCAACTATTTAATAAGTAAAAAGAAACCTCCTTCATCTTTACTCTATAAGAACTTTACAATGACTTTCGTTTCTTTACCTACGATATCAATGATTATTAAGAAAAAAAAACAAACGAAGTCTTTATTATCTAACTGTAAAATAATTTAAACATAAACCCCTGCTGTTATGATTGGTCGGAATTTCTCGAAATTCCTAAATTATCATACAGCATTCCCATTTTATTTTACACAAGGGAGGACATGCGGTAAAAATGGCAACCTTTTAAAAAATTTCGAACGCGGACGCAATCACGACAAAGCTGCGCTTGTGAAACGTAATATCGAATATAATTATGTCTGATATTATATTACCTTTACAGTCTATAAAAGAAAGAATATGATAAATGGTTTCATTTTACCTGGTTTTATCTGGAAGAAAAGGGAAGAAGGAAATAAGAATATTCTAGTGTTTTTAAGTAAGGAGTTCCTAAATATTTAAAATTTTAACAACCTCTTGTTGATATCGGAATCAATTTTCCAATTAAGTTCATTCTCTTTATATTCAAACTTTAATATTTTGCTAATTTCACTGAAAAATTTTTTTTTTTTTCATTTCAACAAAACCAAAACGAATTGGATCAAAAATCTAACTTCCAGAATATAAATAATTATCCTGAAAAAATTAAATCACATGCGAGTTTATTAATATCCAAATACTACCAGTGTTACCAACACCCCTTTCATAAACTTATTTCGACGTCCAAAAACTATTTTAAACACGTTTACAGCATTGCCTCTTAAACAACAAACTCACATAAAAAAAAGGAAAGGAATGTTACCCAAGAATTACGAAATTCATTTAGCACAAGGTTTATCCGTAAAATCGGTACAATCATGTGCGAAACAAACGGCACTCGAAGGCTCCGAAACGGTTTAAAAAACGAACCGCCCTCTATGGTTCAGTGGACGAAAAAAAATAAAAACACATAATCTTGGAAAAAAATGGAGGGCACAAAGTTTCGAAAATTGAATTAGTTGTTAGCGAGTTCTGTATGGGTTTCATGTTATTTCCAAAAGATTGTGTTGTTTAAATTAAATTAAGCTGTGTATATTTTAACTTATCAAACTTTTATTGGATTGCGTATCTTTCTATCAGAATTGTTTATCTATGAAAAACATTTTGCTCCACCACAGGTGATTGGTCGAAACATTTGTAGTTCATCATACTTATAAACTAAAATTACTAATTTTTCTCTCTTAAATTAGTCATTACAATTCCCTTTCTTACTAGTTCTTTTTCAGATTAAACAGGTTCTATTTCAGGAAAATAAAGTCCAACACATAAACTACAAACAAAAACCAGGTGAAAACCAAACTAGACTAAAACCAGAAGAACACCTTACACAACTCAACCGGCCGTTTTTTCCTCGCACACGGACTCTAACAATCGAACTGTCAAAATGTGGTCTGCAGTAAATTTTGGGCCGCGCTCGCGCTGATGGGCCGGCTGTTAGTAAAAGAGGCGTGGTCAAAAACAATTGAAATTGCAAGAAGAATAATGAATAATAACTTTATAAGGGAAGTTGAGCTTTATTGCGACATAAAAGGGAGGGGGAGTACACCAATACCAGGACAATTCCTGTTTAAATATTTGAATAGATCCACTAAAAACTTACTACAGTATTTAAAACATGTAATTGAAAAACAGTTTCTTACAGTCTCATAAACATTTGGAATTCTTTCGCAGTGTTCGAATTATAAATCAACATATTTAAATTTGTTTATTTTTTAAACAAGAGGTGATTTATTGAGTGTCTATCTCCGATGGTTAAAGAAAATGTTCACTTTTTAAAAAATAACTTAACACAATCTATACAATTTTAGAAATATCGTCGTTGTTTATAAAAACGAGATGCAATTTATTTATTTGTTTCATACGCGTGAAATCAAATAACTCAAACTTCCAGGTGAATATCACATGACTAACTCTAAACCTTAACGGTAACTATAAATCACTGCTGCTTAAAACTTCAATTATTCTACCTTTCTACAAGGACCAGGCTGGATTCCATTTAATTGGGGCACAGGGCGCAACTGGCACCCCGGCCAAAGATCGAGCGCAAAGCAAACACTGCCCGTTTAACCATCTTTACTGGAACCTATTTCAGGCATTATTCCAGGCCTCTGATTCTTGAAGCAGAAAACCCGGACTACAAAGTCCTCGACAAACCGCCGAAAATTTATCTCATCATCCAGAATGCTATACATTCCACATACGTAAAAACCCAGGAATTTCAAAGGGTAAAACATCTGCTAGGTCAATTTAAATTTTCGGAAGTTAAGCGAAAAGCAATTTCGTAATTTCTCGAACAACTCATCACTCATCATGATCATCATAACTGTACATCAAAAAGTCACTTCACAATTAAAAGTAGAGAGAGCTGGAAATTTGAAACCAAGACCTCTCCTTCTTCTCCCTTCCTCAGTCTGGAATATCACCATTCAAGACAAAAACAGATCGTTGTTGAGAGAAGATTCACTCTGTTCCAAATTTCAGCTCTCTGACTTTATTGGAAGTACTAGTTCTATTTTGATGATCATGAGTGAGTGAGTGTCGAAAATACGAAACTTTGCTTTCGCTTAACTTCGAAATTAAATGACCTACAGACTTGAAATTCTGGGTTTTACGTATGTGATTATAGCATTCTGGATGATGAAAATTTCGGCGTTCTGGTACTATCCAGAGGTTCTCAAACAGAGGCCTGAAAATGCGTCGAAATGGTTCCAGTAAAGGATGGTACGGCAGTGTTTGCTTTGCGCTCGACTTGGCGGGGGCACTGCCGTGCCCCCAAATAATGGAATTCCTAGCCTGTCTTTAGAAGTTTAGAATAATGAAGTTTAAGCACAGATTATTTATTAGTTACCTCGTAAAGTTAGGTATCATTATATTTCACAAGTTTTTGAGTATTTAATCACGCGTACAAAAATAATTGCACTCGTTTTTATAAACAAACACAATATTTTCAAATTGTAAGAGAAATGTTGTTAAGTTATTTTTAAAAGTAACATTTCTTTAACCACTCGAAATAGACACTCAATAAATCACTCTTGTTTAAAAAAAACAAATTTAAATATTTGATTTAAATATCGAACACGCGAAAGAATTCAAATGTAGAACTGTAAGAAACTGTTCAATACATTTAAATACTTGTAGTAAGTTTTTAGTGGATGCTATTCAAATATATTTAAACAGAATTTCTTGCTATTTGTGTACCCCCTCCTTTATGTCGCAAAAACTCAACTTCTCTTCATAAATAAACAGACTTGTATTTCAATTGTTGACCACGCCTACTAAACAGCCGGCCAATCAGCGTCGAGCGCGGCAAAATTTACTGCAAACCATTTTGACAGTTCGATTTTTAGAGTTCCGTGTTGCGAGGTAAAAAACGGCCGGTGAGTTGTAGGTGTTCCGGTTTACGTCTAGTGTCGGTTTGTCACCTGTTTTGTTTGTAGTTTATGTGTTGGACTTTATTTTCTGAAATAGAAACTGTTTTTAATCTGAAAATGAAACAGTAGAAAAATTGTAAGACTACTTTAAAGAAGAAAATTATATTTATTTATAAGTATGATGAACTATCAAATTTTCCACCAATCACCTGTGGTGGAAGCAAATGGTATTTTCAACCAAATTCATAGAAAATACGCAATCCAATAAAAAAGTTATAAGTTAAAATACACAGCTTATTTAATTTTTAAACAACAGCATTTTTGAAAACAAAACCATACAGAACTCGCAACAACAATCACATTTCGAACTTGTCCTCACATTTTTTCAATTTGTTTTTATTTTTTTCGTCCACTGACCATAGAGGGCGTTCGTTTTTTAAACCTCGATGCTCGATGCGTTTTCGGCACATGATTGTACCGATTTACGATAAACCTTTTTGCTAATGAATCTCGTAATTCTTGGGACATTCCTCGCTTTTTTATTGAGTTTTTGTTAAGTGCAATGCTGTAACGTGTTTTATAAATAGTTTTGGACGTCGAAATAGTTGAAGGGTTTGGTAAACTGGTAGTATTTGGATATTAATAAATGATGGTGATTATTTTTAGGATAAATTATTTATATTCTGTAGATTTTTCATTCGTTTTGGTTGTGAAATGAAAAAAAAAAAATTTCAGTGGAATTGCAAAATATTAAAGTTGAATATAAGAGATGAACTTATGGAAATTGATTCCGATATCAAAAGAGTGTAAATTTTAAATATTTAAGAACTCTTATACTTAATAAACACTAGAATATTCTATTTCTTCCAATAAAACATAAAATGAAACCATTATCATTTTCTTTCTTTATAATCTGTAAAAGTATAATATACAGATAATATATTCGAATACGTTCACAGCGGCAGCTTTGTCGTTGATGCGTCGCGTTCGAATTTTAAAAAGTTGCCATTTTTTAGCTGTCCTCCTTGTGTAGAAATAAAAATGGATGCTGTATTGATAATTTAGGAATTTCGAGAAATTCGACAATCATAACAGCAGGGGTTATTGTTTAAATACAGTAATTAAAGACTTCGTTTGTTTCTTTCTTAATTAATTCATTGTATCGTAGAAGAGAAACGAAAGTTCATTGTACAGTCCTTAAGTAAAGGATGAAGGAAGGTTTCTTTACTTACTTAAATAGTGTTTGCAAGCATTGTTAAAATTACATTGTAAGACTTTTCATAAAAATAATCAAAATGTTGAGAATCCCCATAACAATAAGCTCATTATAACAATGACATTATTAGTAATTGAAAACAATAGCTTTCAAAAATTGCTTATTAATTCAGTAAAAAGATCCATTCTGCGCATGAAATACCAAAATAATTTTCAATAACATAACAGTGGGCAAAATACAAACGTCTGCCGGCCAAAAAAACAACCAATCACAAAATAACTGTCGCCTAACAAAACTTAAGTCATTATTATTTTGGAATTGTTCAAAATTTTCTAATCGCGATACACTTATGAAGTATCTTGAGACAAAAAGGGGCCGCTTCTTTGTCGGGGAGATTCGCCATTTTTTTTGTGGCACAGAATACAATAGAATACGGGACAAATTCAGCTGGAGCCTGCATTCCTCCGCTGTGGTGTGTTGCAGCCATTTTAATTGACCGCTCGATGGTAATAATCGTTTAGGAAAAAAACGTTTTTAAAACGTACAAAACGTTGAGCGCGTTTTGACGGAATGTAACTTTTGATTCTTTAAGACGAGTTTTTGACCAACGTTTGGAGCACTGGGCAGTTTTGGATGGCTAGAAAGTTTGTGATAGTTTCTCGATGACGCAATCTTGTTTTGTTTGTATGTTTTATGATGTTTTTAGTTTTAAATTGAAATTTTTGACATCATAACCGATGTTCCTCCGGTCCAGCTTACATTGATGATAATCTTGTTTACAGAATTGATGAATTTTTTTTGTAGAATTCAATCATGTTCTACACTTATGCGTAAATGTTTAAAAAAGTATAGTGGCATGAACAGACTTACAAAAATTTCACATATGACGATTAAGATTCTTTTGTAGAAATATGGTAACTATAGATTGTTTTTTTTTTTACCTTTAATCAGCCATTGTTATCTTAGATATACTGAGAAAGTAGATAACTTCGCAGAAGACTTGAGAACAGAACATTGAGAAAAGTTACATTGGTACTTGCCTGACCTGTAATCCAACCCTCATATACTTGAGAGGTGCTATAACCACCAGGCCGCCATTACATTACTTGTATTACATATACTAAAAACGCCAGATAACATATCAAGGACCTTTCTTAAGCTAATCTTCGACTGCAGCCTATTACCAACAAATTATAACCGCCTAATTAAAACAGCATAATCTTCTAATCTCATAGCAATTAGCGGTAGGACTTCATTATAAATGCAGTATGCTAATATGACATTTGCAATACAAATATGTTGCCCTTCCCCTTTTAGCTTCACTTAAAACGTCATTAAAAACAGCTGACGTGACTACCATGTTTGCATGTTATGTCTTTATTTGGCTAGGCGTTTCCTTGTACGTTTGAGTTTTTTTAGGAGTATCCAGATGAAAATATTAGTTTCAATTTTGTATCTCTGTTTTCTTATTAGTTTTGAGTTTTTTATGAGTTCTTCATGAATTTTCTCAATCTCAAACCAGGAAATTGATAAGGAGTGTTAGAATGTTGGGCTGTATTCAAATTATCTTAGCCTTTATGTATTTTATACCAAAGTTTTGTAATACCTAATTCACCAAATTTTCGGCAATGAATACAAAAACCTTTTTTTTTAAAGACTTCTGACCGCAGCTATGGTGACATAATTCCCCTTTTTGTATTAAAAAATAAACCCAAATAACACCACAAGCCACCTGCGGAAACTTTTATCCGCAAAAAGCTAAAATTCAGTTTTTGTTGAAGCAAAAACTCCTTTAATAAGAAACAGGAGGAAACGGATCGGGCATCGAACCCTTAACATGTCAATACTACTATTTTGCATAGCATACGTCATTATTTGAACCACTGGGCGGTGGGTGGCACTGTTGGCTTGACTGTAGTTAAGGTAACTTTTGTTAACGCTGGTTAGTTAGTCTGAGTCTACAATATGAAGATGTATTTTTTTAAATTCTATGATGCAAAAAGACCTGTATTATTACGACTGAATTGTTTGTTTCATGCTGCTAATACAGGATGAAGGTTTGTAGATTATATATTGTTTTATTGAAACTATGCTTACGTATGTAATGGTAAGATTCAACAAAAATAGTTTGTGAATGCGTACGAGACCACTCCTAGCATGTATTTAATAAATTGAAATATAAGCCTCAATTTCGCAGACCTCAATTTCCAGTAAACCAGAAAAAATATTCGTGTGAGTCACAGTATCGTTGGGTATAAGAGTAGCAAAAGTGTTTGGAATTTCGTTAAAACCTGTACTGGCTATGATGACTGTAATTTACGAAGACACGGCATTTTAAAAGTTAAACAAATCTTAACCACAAACACATACAAACCATTATCACTACATGACTTAACCTTAACCCCACGGTGAAATCAACCCTCCAACTAATTCCCAAACAAAAGGATTGTTTCCCAAATAGTCTACGAAGAGTTTTTTTTCGTCCAATCAGCAAAAACCTTATCGAAAAAAGACCGTTTCGGATGTAAATAAATCTGAAGCAACTATATGGCCACCGCGAAGATTCCGTTCATATTGAAAAACAATAACAAAGCGTAAGAAATCTATAGATTTTAATGGTTCTGCATATATATTTTTGGGTAAGAATAGATAAAGCAATGAAACCAACGAAGGAGTAGAATCATTTTAATTTGATGAGATATTGGCGTCCACATCAATTTTCGGCCACAGCGGCTGTTCTTATTTAGGTAAAGAAATCAACTAGCCGTGCATATTAAGCGCACAAGCATTCTTGCAGACATAATTGCATCCTTATTCCCTCTACTCTCATAGTCTCATCTGACGATGCATCAGTATGTAGATTTTGTTCCTCATTTACGCTTTAACGGCTGAGCCGATTTTTATGAAGCTCTGTAAAAAAGTTACACCTTTTTTGCATTTGGGTGGTTAACAGCTACAGTTATTAAAACCAGTTGTAACATCTAGTTATCTCCAAGGAACCCTAACCGAACGTAGAAAATTTAAATATCTCAAGTCAGTTGCCAAGAATTATTGGATGCATCGTTAGTCCGTTATACAAGCCGACATGTACGCCATTTTTTTTTGCCAGAAAACATATATTTTTTGCCATTTCGTCAGCTTTTTAGGCTGAGACGAATTTTATTATAATATTTGTCGGTGTTTTTGGGTGGCTGGCCATATTAGAATACGATTTGTTTCAATAGTTAATTGGATGTTCCGGTTTTTTGCCGTATCTCTTGTGGGACGTTTCCGCATCGGTTTTTTGGGGGTTTGATTTTTGTGACGTGGCATTGAGAGAGTTAAAGGTGGGTTAGGAATTAGTTTGTTTGAGGAGGAGAGAGGTGTGTGAATGTTGTAGTCGCGTACTACAGGGTATGATTTTATCGCGTTAATTTTTTAACGCGATAAAATCATACCCTGTAAGATGCAAGAAAAAATAATCTTGTAAAGCCGTAAAACAGTACTCCAATATTTCATTTCATTTCTCTACTTAATACTGACGAATGATCCGCGTGTGGCTGCTATGTTAAAACGATAATGATACATGTCGCAAATGCTAGTAAAAGTAAAAAAAAGAAGAAAGTATAAAGATGACATTTCAAATTGATAAATCGATTGCTCACTAGGTAATTATCGATATACTAGCCGTTTTCCCGCGGTTTCACTCACATACCGTGGGTATTACTACCCGGATAAAATATAGCCTATGTCACTCGTGGATAATGTAGCTTTCGAATGGTGAAAGAATTTATAGAATCGGGCCAGTAGTTTTTGAGCCTATTCATTACAATCAAACAAACAAACAAAGTTTTCCTCTTTATAATATTATTAGTATAGATATCATACACTTTACAGCTATTTAACCATCTACTTCTTTCCAGGCGAATACCGCATTGGTCTGAAGTTCAACGAGCAGCATATCCCTGACTCTCCCTTCAAGGTGTACATCTCCCCAGCAGTAGGAGATGCTCATCTCCTTGAGGTGGCCCAGTTCCCTGACTCCGCGCAAGTGGATAAGCCCACTCAGTTCTATATCAGGCTGAATGGAGCTAAGGGTAGCTTGGATGGAAGGGTGAGTTTGAAATATGATTGTTCTTTATTATAATAAACTTAAGGCCAGATCCCATCCCAGATAGGCCCAGTTGAAAACCAGCGTCAGGCACTATGTGTCTGGCATTAATGCTGAACTGGGTCTATTTGGCACAACCATCTCTTTTATTGTTTATTTTTTTTTTTGTTATTTTATTATTTTTTATGTCATGTTTCCGATAAATTCTATAGATAGCTACTTGACCGATAATGCCATAGATGAGTAGTTAAAAGTTAAATGGTTTCTATGGCATTATGTGATAGGTAGTTGTCTAGAAATTTATCTAGAACCTTTGAAACTGTGGGTTAAAGTTATAGGACACTTCTGTCTTCTACTACAACAGGCCTATCGCTTTCTTACAATCTCAATACGATTTTGCTAAGCAACTTATACTAACGGCATTTAGTCCAATTAATTTTTGATTGTAATTTTACAATTCAGTCTCAGAATGGACTTTATAACCTAATTCTATTCATTTAGTCCAGGGGTCGGCAACCTGCGGCTCGCGAGCCACATGCGGCTCTTTGGATGGGAAGCTGCGGCTCTTTAGTTCCATACAAAAATATTATTTATTTTATAAAATAAAAACCAATTAAAAAACTTTCTCAATTGATTAACAAAGATTCGGCACCATTTCTATCTCTCAGCCAGTTGTACGTTGATTCCTGAGGAGGCCTCGCAGAAAAACTAGTTACCTATTTATTTTCGTTTCGCCAGTCATCCTGGTTTAGATTGCCGACCCCGAACAATTCGGGAGAAAGCTAGGCAGCTGATAATGAATTTTACTATTTTAACATTTATAAATTTATTTTAAAATTAGAATTATGCTCACAGTTCCGGTCAGCACAGCTTCCGCTTAGAGAAGCTTCTTAAAGTTGAAATTTATAGAAACCTATTTGAGAAGCACGATTAGGCAAAATAGACTATCCGCGTTATC
>NWSH02000162.1:7811076-7865436 GCA_002382865.2 Heliothis virescens | reverse complement strand
TTGACCACAACTATGGCCCCCCCCCCCCCCCCTAGCACAAAAGCTGGATCCGCCCTTGGGCTTCGCGAAGTTATGTCGCTGACGTACACATTGGGTCTAGAGCCGCCACTGTTTGTGGCTCTTTAAAAACTTAAAAATTTTGTAAATTGTAACTTTTGGCTCTTTTGACTCAAAAGGTTGCCGACCCCTGATTTAGTCTAATCTTTCTAAATTCAATAACGGGAAATTTCAAATACTGCAAATTCTAAAAATAAGTATAACGGTCAATACCATCACTCCCTTTTAAGCCATCAATAAATATAAGATAGGTATACAAAATCCCAACTTCCCTTCAATGCAAGAACATTTAAAAATGTATGAAAGACTGACAATGTCTTGTAATAAACCCAATGTTCTACCCTTAGGTCAATATGATTTATCGTGAGAACATGACGGCGATGTCCGTCTGTGTCCATGATTTATGATCGATGGACCACTGTGCAGTACGTGCGTTTATTCCGCGTTTAGAGAGATTTTTTTTTGGCAACCGTTGCGTGGATTTGGCGCACTGTGCACCTTTTTGATTTTGGTCTTAAGTTTTTGAATTGATGCCGTGATTCGTTCTCTTGTATCCGTGAAGGTACATAATTGTCACAGTTATGAATATGCTCTGGTGTAATTATTTACCATCGTTGTTTCATAGGAAAACTTTATCTTTAGCCATAAATTAAAGTCCTGCATGCCATATTTTAAGAAAGGCTTATGACCAAAGAAACTGAATTATGTAATCGTGTGGTTAAAAACTTAACAGATTTTTTGAATAAATACATGAAAATTATGTTAACACCTGTTAAAACAAGTTATGACAAAGTCCAAAATTCAGTAAAAAAAATAATTCGAACAACTTTCACCACCCGACACAACTAAAACAATATATCCCTGCACAGTGTGTCTAACCCCAAAATTTCGTGGACAAAAAATGTAATAAAACGGACTGACCGCACGTGACCGCGTTGTTCAGAAATAAATCATTTTCTCGCTAATATTTTATAACAGTGTGCAAGGATGAATATTATGCCACCTTATGCCAAGTTGTGCCATAAAAATTAATATGGGGTGAGGAAGTTCGTGTTCTTGATATGGGTGAAAGTGGAAAAAATGGGTTTTTGATGATTTTGTATTTTTGTGATTTTATTTTTCTTTAATATGAGAAGTTATTTAAGAGTTAGTAGAATTAAACATGCATCATGTCATCTAGTAATATTTGCATTGTATTCTTTGAGACGAAAATATTGTCATTATGACTATGCGCAACTACTCTGCGCGCCTGGATAAAAAGTAGCCGGTAGACCGTACACATCAGAAGAAGTGTAAAGCTGAATATATTTTTTTATTTGAATGCGCTATCTATAATCCTAAGAATTACTGGACCTATTTGAAAGTGTTAGGTAGCCTATTTATTGAGTAAAGCTGTAGACTAGTTTTTAGCCTGGTATGGGCAGTAGTTTCAATATAAGTGGTTTACTCCATCTGTGCTTTACACATGACACATGAATTCTTTCACAACATAAGCACAGTCCTACCGTTCATTAAAATCCCACTAATTAATAGCTTATTTCTATTTACCTAAAATACTTCTCTTTCTCTATCCAGGTAATCTCCCCTTCAGGCAAGACAGACGATTGCTTCATCCAGAACATCGATGGAGACCAGTACAGCATCAGGTTCATGCCCAGGGAGAATGGAGTACACAACATCAATGTCAAATTCAATGGTGTCCATATTCCCGCTTCTCCTTTGAGGATTAAGGTTTGTTTCATTATAATTAAAGGTGTTTTAAAATTAATATGATAAATAATAAACCGTTACAAATAATAAAAAGTACTTCTTTACCTTTAGCTACTACAAATATCTAATGCTAAACAAAAGTAAGCTGAGAGTAAAATTCTTTATCAATTTTTTGAGAGTTGAGAGTCTAATTTGCCTAATTAGAAGGTTTAAAAATTCTTATTACCAGTAACAAGTTAGTTTCTCATATACCTTCTAAAAAAAGGAAATAAAGAGCATTTACTTATATTAGAATATTTTTTGGTTAACATCGGCCTATTTCATAATAATAGTTCTCACTTAGACATATAGATGGCACCACTTGTTCCTGATACAAATCATATTCGTTTTGTGACAATTTTTCAATTAGATTTTTTATAACAATTCAAAGATAAATTTTATTTTTTTGGTTTTTATTTTACTAAAGATATAATCATCTTTTTAACCAATTGGCCGAAAGGGGGGTTTCTCAATACTTCGGAAGTTTTTTTATGTATGTTCATTAATATGTACTATGTATTTTTTTTAAGGTCTATAATATAATTTATACTTTCTGTTTGTTCAGGTCGGTAAGGACGATGCTGACCCCGCGGCAGTTCACGCTCACGGTCCTGGTTTGGGATCCGTGAAGACTGGTAAGTTTATAAGGATACTAGCTCCAGCTAGCGGTTTCACCCGCATCCCGTTTGAACTACTCTTTGCACTCGGACAAAAAGTAGCCTATGTACTTCCTCCATAAATAGACTATCCCTTATACTGAAATAATTTTTCAAAACGGATCAGTGATTCCTGATTTCTGATCCTGAGTGGCACGTATGTATGAAACGCATTTTCTAGAATTATAATATGAGTATAGTTCTAGATCCTAGACTATTTCTTACTCTGTCTCAAATTTATAAACATTAAAGACATAGATATACAAGTTTTATCTTCATCTCTCAGGTGTGAAGACAGACCTCATCATTGACACCTGCAATGCTGGAGTTGGTCTACTGGCGGTCACCATGGATGGACCTTCCAGGGTCGCCATGGACTGCACAGACGTCGACGAGGGTTACAAGGTAATTCCATCCTATTAAATTGTAATCCAGTCTTAACTTTAGAGGTTAGACCGCGTATAAATTGGTGACGACTGAAATTCGCCTATGATTAGGTTTTCTATTGCCCAAAAACATTTTGAAACATCTGATTTAAAGTGTAAAAGAAGAAAGAAAGCATGGTTCTTTATATTGGAAGATTATTGCCATGCCATATTTAAATTGGTCCATCCGTTTAAGAGCTACGGTGCCACAGACAAACACACAGTAGTAAAGACACACGTAACTTATAACACCCTTATTTTTGCGTAAGGGGTTAAAAACTTAACTTCGAAAACAACTGTCAATCGGTGGATTTTTAGCATGTTCACTTCGGAAATGTGACATGTGGTAAATCTTCAGTCAAAGTAAGAAAAAATCTCCACATACTTCCAATGATGTGACGGCATTGTAGTTCTTTCTGGACTTATTTATTATTTTTGTGTAGGTGCGATACACGCCTCTTGCCCCCGGCTTCTACTACATGAGCATAAAATACAACGGTGCCCACATCGTCGGCTCTCCGTTCAAGATTGAGGCTACTGGTAAGTTTTTGTCAAAAACAGTCTCTTGGTATTTCCAAATATCAATTTTCTTAGTTATTCGCGTATATCTAGTTTTTTAATGCCAATTTAACTTTATTTACATATATTTACAACATACTTATTCTACAACAAAAAAAAAAAACTAAGAACTAAAAACTAAAACGCGTCAAAAAATTCCTCCCCATTAATATAAATTTTTTGTTATTATTTTAACCATGATGATAACCTGGAATAAATCCTGTTTCCACTCTATCATAGGAAGTTCAGCTATCATAGGAGGAACATACTTTTAAATATTTATCCTAACTTTTTAATGTATATCTATGGGGCACATCTATACATCCCATTGCTAGTTTGTTCCTAAACCCAAATCCCTTCAACAGGTGCAAACCTAGCTGAAATCGGTGCCCAAGAAACATCATCAGTGACTGTCGAAACAGTCCAGAAGGTTGCCAAGTCTATGCAGAAGCAGGGTCCAGTGCTGCCGAACTTCAAGTCAGACGCCACCAAGGTGACCAGCAAAGGCATGGGTCTGAAGAAGGCGTACCTTAACAAACACAATCAGTTTACTGTCCACGCTGGTGATGCTGGTAAGTTTTTACATTATAATCAGCCCATTTATAAGGTCCTTCCATCAATCAATCATTATAATCAAGTTATTTTTGTCATGAACCCATTTTAGATTAGTCTGCTATTGGATGGAAGTCTCCCCTTATTTATGCTGATTATATTTTCGGTTAAATTGGGGAAATCACCTTCATAATCTTATAATTTCCTCCCTTTTTTTCTACTTAGAGGACTTCCATTATTATTTTTTCGGGAAAAACTATGATACCTGGTGCTACTTTGAAGTTTTTCGACGATAATAAGATTATCGAAAAGAAATTCAACAGTTTTACCAAGTTCTTTATTCACTCTTCATTTCTGACCATGATTGCTCTTTACCCAGGTAACAACATCCTCTACGTCGGCATCTACGGGCCCAAGGGTCCTTGCGACGAAGTCCAGCTCAAGCACAAAGGCAAGAACAACTACGAATGCTGGTACGTTGTCAGAGACAGAGGAGATTACATCGTCATCGTCAAGTGGGGAGATGAACATATCCCCGGATCCCCCTACAAGGTCGAGGTTTAAAGGATGAAAGGGGATGGTCGCGCATATAGTTTGGAATATGAATTTTGAAACCTGTAACTCCATGTGCCATTTTTGTCTAGTCAATAATCTTCGTCTGATAATCGCTGTACATTTCTTAGTTGCAGTTACTCATGGCTAGGGTTTCTAAAATTTTAATTGCATGTGTATGCGCAATTACAGTTAGTAAATTAAGTTATTATTCCCTTGAAACATATTGAGATATAGACTTTGAATTATACATCAATTATTGTGTTTAAATTGACTTTGGCGAAGAGTTAGATTATTCCATTTATTGATGATCTGGATGCTATGGTAAACACAGTAATATTGGAATCTAAGGACTATAAGCAATAAAGACAAAAATATTATTTATAATTGTGAAGTCCTTATTAATAGTTGTTCTTAGCTATATCTTAATATGTTTTAAGTTTTATATATTTTATCATCAAAAGCTTGATTATACTGAAGGATAATGAAAAGGTTTCTTTATCCATCTTTTTAACTGATCTCTTAAATATCGTGAGTTTTTGCTGTTTTCATCCTGTGGTTTGGTGATTCTGCTGTATTTTCAATTGTATGGTTGAAATTAACTTTAATCTTAATGGTAAATCAAATGTATTATACATACGCTACTACGCTCAATCCTTCTCTGCGTGAGAGAAGGCCTGTGCCCAGCAGTGGGACGATAAAAAGGTTACTAAAAAAAAAAAAATATACATAAGGTCCCCGACAGCAGTAATTTTAATATATAAACTGGACCTTACCTATCTATTTGATCGCTAAATTAAGGGATGATTTCAGTCAAAATATCACAGCATAGGCACAACTTGTCGTTAGTAAAAACCTTTTCTCTATCCGTCCTGTGTTTTTCTTGATCCTTTATTTTAACCCTACGGTGGTCGCGCCCCAAAAAGTTTCATGAGTGGTCGCGTGGATTACATACGTAATCCATATACAAATTGAAAAATACAAAAGATTAAGTCATAAACTATTTACGAATTAAATAGAAATAGAATCAATATAGTTTTCTCTATTTATACATAATAGTCACAATTAAATCACAACTTGTGTGTTACAAATACTCAGCAAAATAAAAAATCTTGCCTAAAATGGCACAAAAATCGTATATTTTATTCTAATTAAGATCACAATTTTTAAAATACTTAAAACTTCAATCTAAATATTGTTTTCTGCACAGGACAGACACATATTTTCAAAATGTTCTTCACATACAAACTTCCTGCAGTTGGTGTACATCTTTCTAGTGCTTTTATTACGCGCTCTTCCACAGTCGTGGCAATGGCGCTCGATGTACTTTCCGAGGTAGTAGGTTGAGTTTCTGCATACGCAATACCGAGAAAATCTTTTATTTTGGTTGTGAGAGTCCTTGGCAACGTTTTTTTACAGTCTCTTCTGCGCTGGTAGTCTTATCCATCCATTTCATCGACTTCTTCGTCGGAGCTCGATTCAGCTTCATAAACATCATTCCGAACACCGTCTTCAGCCAGCCATGATTCAATTGGTCATTGCACGTGTATTGTCCATTTTTTTTCTTAAAAAGCGACATCATATTACAGTAATATAATGAAACAAAACAAAATGAAATATTATTTATCTAAAATAAACGAAAATATAATAATTCAATGTAAAAAAAAATACTCACGTAATTGGTCGCGCGGATTACAGTTGTAGTCCACGCACTTTACTGGCCTCCTGTAACACAACTGCTTGAGTCCTACTCTTGAGCTGCACGGAGTGCATCGCTCAATCATTCATTTGAAAGTACCTGGAGGCGCCACACGCTAACGCAAATAGATTTTTAGAAATTAGCGATTTTGTTGAGGTGGATTACATATGTAGTCCACGCGACCACTCCAGGGTTAATGTAATTTATTTAAATCCATCAATTTTGTCATCGCAATTTCCTATTATATTTAAGCATTTTCAGAAATTCTAACCATCTAAGATATACGTAAATTATTAAAAATAAAAAAAACATAAATTCTTTGTTTTTGTTCTGCGACAACGATGTCGATTTGTCGTTTGTAATGTCGATAGATTATTGTGATATTATTACTTTACTTTGTTTTGTTTTTAGAAACGGAGTTATTTTTGTTTTGTTTTTCAGTTGCTTTTTTAGAAATGGTTAGGCGTATTTGTGTAACTCCATTATTTTATTATTTTTATACTTTCAAAAATTTGTATTCCAATGCTTATTATATTTTGCTCAGACTGAATTTCATTATGTAGTAGATGTTGCAATTTTTCTATCGATATTTTACAAAGTAATTTCTGACATTCGGCAGGTGAAATAATTCTTGTGTTTGTCAAAGTTAATTTTGTTTGCTTATTAACTTCGACAAATTAAAGTTATTATTTCGAGTTGTCGTATTACAGTATTCTGGCCAATTTTATATGATTCTCGTTTAGTATTTAGGGCGACTAAATGACAATACATATAAAGTATTAACTCAAAAATATTCCCTTTATTTTATAAGTTAGCGAGACACAATGTTCTAACCAAGAAATTTAGCGAATTTTACTGTTTTTTTTATTTGTTTATTTTTTTACAAATTCCTCTACGTCTTTTTTTACTAAAAGTTTTTCAATTGTTAGAGGATTTTTTTGAAAATTCGCTTTTAATTTTTGGTTTCTAACTTTTGGTAGATATTTTTTGTTTTTGGAATTTCTACAAAAAGTTTGATAAGTGTATTGTGCCTCAGCCTTCTCATATAAGTATTATGTATTGCTTTCAATTTTTTGTATGGTTTGTGTATGGACTTTGCCTACGTAGGTAGTATGATCCCTTATTTGTAAATACCTATTTTAAGTGTTTAATTATTAAATGTATTTTGCGACTGTTAACTAAATAAAAAGAGGAAAGTTCTAAGACTTGTTTCATTTCTGTTTACTGTTCTGTCCCCTACAACTAAAGGTTTTTTTCTAAAATCCTGGACCAGTCTACTACCTAATACTTACGTTATACACATACTTACATTACACTCTCCGATATGCTGTCGTGTAGGCACTGGCTTAGCTTATCAAAAGCTCTCCAAAGATACAGTCAATATTATGCAATTTACTTCTCTTGACCAAAAGTATTTTCAAGCAAATCAATTGCTGCATCGAAGATAATGAAGGGAATCGAACCCTATCTATAGGTGATGAACCAATAGTTTCCACAAAAAGATTCCACATTCCAAAAGTATGAACTTTTTAATATTTGTGAATAATTGAGTGAGATTTTCCATCTATTAATAAAGCAGGCCTCTATCAAGTCATCAGGCTTTTATCATGGTTGGAGGATTTATAAAAAATAAAAGACACAAATATAATTCTTGGCATAGTTGTAATTAATTTTTAATCAATTTTAAGTAACAAAAAATGATTTTTCGTTCATTTTCATCTATAAATCTTAAAACGAGAACGCTAGAAAAAGCGAAAACTAACATAAAACGAAAAAAAAAATTACTTACAAAAATATCGTATTCATAATAATAAGTTTACACTTAACCTAAAAAAAATCAAATTACAATATCACATTTCTACTTACAATAGAGAGATATTGGCGATTTTTATTCCCTTAAATCCAAAGTTCGAAAAATTAGGTATAACTCTCGGTTCATTGTCATGATACAGTTAATATACAATAGTGTTTACTTAACAACAAATCATCGGAAGAAATACTTATTGCCGTTATTTAACATTAACGAAAAAAACATATTTGTACAAGAAAAAATAAAGATTTGGCTAATTTGTGACAGACAGACGGCCATCTTGCCCTGCGGACCCCTAACGAATAACCACAACCTAACATTGTTTTTATAACTAAAAAGATCAATAGCAAATTAATTTAGAAGGAAAATAGACACTCCTCCAAAAATAGTCACTCTTCCCCATTCCATCTCCTATCACATTTTTTTATTATTTTTACCTACTAACGCTGATTCGTTCGAAAAATTAAAACAAATCAACAGTTCCTGTGTTCGTATACATGAAACTAGTCTAAAAAATCGATGTTCGAAGGGCCTATTAAGTACGGAAAATAGGAATACTTTACAATTCCGAATGTACGCCACTACCCTTGAGTTCTTAAGGCTAATATAATTGAGCATAAGCACTTTTAGATATTATAAAGTAAAACAAAAAAACTTTCTTCAATAAATTTCAAGGATTTTTTTCTCAAAAAATCGTATTCGTATTTACAAAATATTTACAAAAAGTGCACCTTTCATTGTGTGACGTAAAAGAAGCGATTTGGCCACTCATAAATGTATTATACACATGGGGAATATTTTTAACATTAGAAAATATATTCGACCCGAAGGCTTAGTAATAATTAACTTAATTTGTTCGTTAAAAACATTTTAAAATACAGGAAGAATACATTTTCTAAATTTGGAAAAATAAATGTAAAGAATACTAAAAATGATAGGTTGTACAAATAGATAAAGCTAAAAAAAATACATAATATGATCTAAATAGGAACTGAGTGCAGATGTGATGATTAAAGAGATCTATTTATTTATTCTTAATGAATATTATTAAAAATGCAACTGAAGTGAAAGTGAAGTACGATATAATTCTGTAGAAGTAATTCGAGTCACTTTTGTTTTACAAATACTTGTTGTTATCAGGAACTTTTTGATTAAAAACATGTTTTATTTATTACTTATTATGTTAGTTGTGAATAAATTATTTCGATTATGTAGATTCCAATGCAGTCTCACTCTAAGAAATTTAATGTTAGAAATAAAAAGTTGCTCTTAAAATTAAAAATTAATGTGTTGAGATACAACTTTTTAATGAAAAGAGACTGTCGTTAAAATTATTTTAACTGTCTATTTTTTCGTATCAATTAGTTAACAATAAAATAAATCACTGGGTTCGTTATGCATCGATAGAACATTATGCTTTGATTGCAGATAAAAGAAAATATAAAAAAAAGATATCAAATATGACTCCTCTAAGTTTTGACCGCATTAAAGATTAGTTTTTCTTTATCAGTGAAATTAACATGCGTCCGAGTTGCTACGAATGTTTGATCGATAAATTGTAAAGTGCTGAAAATATTGGAACAAAGACAAACCAATAAAAACATCAAAAGCATAAAATATTAACATATACTTTAGGTATAATAATTTTTCATATCTACAACCATATCACAAATATAAAAATTCAATTCAATACGAATCGTGATTTCTCAAGTCTTTTTTTCTCCAAACCAATTCAGCATTCTAAAGAATAATAATTTTAACCAGCCCTAATTGACGATCAAACCCCCGGATCAACTGGGTAAAACGAAACAACCGTTAAACAAAAAACTAATCAATAATCCGTAAATTGGAAAATAAAATCCGAAATCACATTCATACCCATAAAATTTTGTCATCTACTCACAAAATTTCGAGTATCCATACAATTTTATTTCTAAAAACATGAATTTGTTTCTCTAACGATAAAACCGTAATACCACTGTCTTCGAGAGCGAGATTCTAAATATTTTTTATTTAATATTTCGTTAATTATACAACTAGTAATACCATCATAAGTACATACTATAGTGAGTGTACCTACGGTAAGTTACTGCTTATCCTTGTGCGCTAGCGCATGCGGGAGGATGTGTTCCGCGGGCAGCAGCGCCGACGGTTGGTGAGCGTAGTTCCTGATCTGATGCAGGGATATCAGCTGGTTGGGGAAGGAGTTGGGCTGCTGCTTGCCTTGCTGGAAGTGGAGGGGGTCGTAGAGATACGGCCGCGTGGGCAGGGCGCTGTGGTGCGACAGCCCGTTGAGGTGAGGAGCCATGGAGTTGATCGGCGTAAACGCAGAGTTCGCCGCGGACGACACGGGCGGTTGGATGCGGTCGTCCTGGCTCTCATGCTGAGCAAACAGAGCTCGTTGCTGCTGAAGCTGCTGCTCGTGATGTTCATCGCTTTCCCGCTGCTGATGATAACCTCCTTCATCAGACATGTGCGCCGCTGAGTCGGGGCTCACCTTAGGCCAGTAAGGATGGTCTCCAAAAGGCGCAGCAGTAGGCGCGGCTGCTCCTAAAGATCTATTCAATCCACTCAATCCTAAAGCAGATATCGGCGGCCGCTTATCAGCCCTCTCCGCATGCTTATTCATGTGTTTACTTAAATACGTCTCCTGCGTATAGCTCTTGCCACAATACTGGCATATATGTGTCTTCAAGTGTTTGGATTCTTTGTGTTTAGGGATGTGTTCGAGGAGGTCCTTCTCATGGGTGAAGCATTTGTAGCAGGAGTTGCATTTGAATGGCTTGTCTGTCTGGTGGCAACGGCTGTGGCTTTGGAGGTTGGACAGTTGGGAGAAGGCTTTGGTACATCCGATCTGGGTGCAACGATAGGGTTTGTCTCCTGTGTGTGTTCGGATGTGCTGCTGGAGATGGGACAGCTGGGTGAACTTCCTCTGGCAGATCTCGCAGCGGTAAGGCTTGATGCCCAAGTGGATGCGGGAGTGTTGCGCCAGGTACGAGGAGTTGGCAAAGGCTTTCGGACATTGCGTGCAGCGGTAGGGCTTCGCCTCGCGGAGGTGGATCTGGGTGTGCAGCTGCAGGTCTGCTTTTGAGCCGAAAACCTGAAATGAATAGAAAAAATGCTGTTAGTTATACTGATAAAATTAGAAATTTTATCTAAGGATGGCAATAAAGGTTTTAGTTTCGGCTTATCGATTAATCCTAGCATTAAATACTGTAAAGTATAAATCCGTAAAACACTTGCACAAGTTACGACAAAAAAAGTCGATTTGGATGCAACTAACAATACAAATAAACGTCAAAACAATCTTAATCTTACAAATGATTTCAAACACCGTTGTAAACATCATTGAAATCATCAAAAAGTGAATTTCGCCCTTGAACGACATCCGCGCGCAGCCGGAACAAATGATTCTTAGTCTTTTTTTATTTGCCCAACTCTTAATAAAGGCAGGATGTCGGCTTCACGGCGTTTTCCACGCGTAGTAATCGCTTTGACTTCCTTATATACGTCTGGGCTATCAGAATCTTTGAGTCAGCCACCGTTCCTAGAGCAAGATTTGCAATAAAAAATCTTCTAATTGCTGCCAGGCGAGATATGTGAACAGATAATTTGGGGTCTAATGAATTTCAGTTCATCTCTTAAGCCGTAATTAAGTGGCATGAAATTAAACTAGTCTATGTTAGGTCTCTGCAAACCCAATACTCAAATCAACATGATCAAAGCCTGAATTTTAAATAAGTATTTGTGTACTCGTGCCAACAAAAGCCGGTACTTTCGGCGGCACTGTTCGCGCACTAAAGTGTTTCGGTATACCATTGATACTCTTTGTGATATCCCAAATTAGTTTCTAACTTAAAACTGACACGTCATCTCTTAGAATCGTTTTCATCTAACAATGAGGCTGCTAGCCACGTTCCTTCGGGCGCTTCTGATCTGCAATCAACTGATAATGATCTCAATACCAAAGTAAATAAAGCTCAAACTATAGTGCCATCAGTCGATACCGACGGTTGTAGTGCCTAACAATGAGCGTTAGGGAATGTATTTGATAAAATAGATGTAGCAGACGAATTTGGATTTAAATGAGGTTTGTATAGAGTTCCTTTTGTAGATAAAGGTGTGGTTTTTGATTTTACTGGCCGGATTCGTTCGGTAGCACGTTGCATGACTAGCGAGAAGTGCGAGACACGAACGCAATTGGTCACAGATGGAACATAATTAAAGTTTGGGGCACTACTTAATGTTGTGAAGCAGTAGATTCGAGGTGGTGGATGACTTTTAATAGGTCTTCGTGAAGGATCGCGTGGAGAGGAATCTGTGTTAAATTGGTGGAACTAGGAATGTCGGTTTGGTAAATCGGTTGTTACAGATAAAGGATGCTGTAACATTGATCTAAATTACATTTTTAATTTCGAGGAGTAAAATAGAAACATTTTAAAGGCTGGTTAAATAATTTTATGACACAGAACTTGAATGTAGCCATTGAATGATTTATTTGCTCAAAATGTAGTATAGAGATGTCCATTTTGTAAGTCAATAAGCAATAACCTAAAGTTTAGTCTTAGGTAATCGAGAACACTATAAAAACTCAATTGACAATTCAATTGCTGAAAAACTGACAAAGCAACAATACCAGGTAATTGAATAATAGGAAAAAAAATCTAAATATTGTCGGACATTGAGCAGGCGACAGACAGACCGACAGTTTAGCTTTTGAATGTAATGTATCTATCTTCAGGATAAGTATAGCATTTTCCTCATGTATATCTTCAGAATGTGTAAGGTCAGGAATTTGTCAGATTTTTTTATCATCGTCTAAGTTGGTTCTAGAAGCTTCAACGTCTTCATTATCAATAATATTTTCATTATTATTTATCTGTGTTTTATCTTTATAATGCATCATAATTAGTTAATTACATCTATATATTTATAGATATAGATATAGATACATAAATCTGTTTACTTCACGCTTGTATTGAAAATCACAATATTTTCTTATCAATACTCATACTTTTTCTCCTTATTATGGAGGTCCAACATTTTAATACGAATGGGTGGCTAACTCATGCTAGTACTATAAAAAGGTAGTTTTTGAATTTTTAAAATTGTAGGGTTAACTGATTTTGAAAATTATTTTATCAATAATTTGTGACTGTATATTTGCCATATTTTATTCTAGTAGTGCAGAAAATAATTCCTTCGAGACTTGGCTGAAACCAGCTAGTAAGTGAGAAGCTAGTTCATAAAACATTAAAAGTTAGCCGACAAATTCAACTGCCGATGCTTTATTACCTAGAAAATTTGGCTTCAAAAGTGGTTTCGTTAAAAATAAACCTGAATCATTACAATAATTGACCTTGAGAACTTGTTCTACAAGATAATAATTTAATGTTACTATATGCAATATTTTTTTCACAAAGTTTTATTTCTATGTATCTTGCCGTTTTACAAATTGTTTGACACTTTTTTATTTAAAGACTTGTATTTTGTTGAGATTAATCTACAATTAGAGATTGAAGATCAATTTATTTTTTCAAATGTGATAATTTTCATTCAATTTCAATTTTCAACAATTTCTTATTTACAGACTTAAAGTCGGTAATATGTTTATATTATGCAGTTTTATTTAAAAATATCTATATAATGAGATACATTAAGTAATGTTATTTTCGTAAAAAATACAACATTTTCTTCCAGACCAACAAATCATAAATAATTCTTCCTAATAATCACCAACCCGCATTGAGCAAGCGTGGTGATTAAAGGCCCATTTACACATTGCGATTTCATTGCCCGTTGTCTGCCATTTTACTGCAGGAATATTTGACAGGCGACCATTTACCTATTGTGCGATTACGTTTACACAGTGCAAGTAGCATCTTGCTACAATAAAATGGCAAGCAAAGGGCAATGAAATCGGAATGTGTAAACCTTAACGCTCAATCCTTCCCTGTGTGAGAGGAGGCCTGTGCCCAGCAGTGGGACGACAAAGTCTGATGATAATCCACAAATCAGAACACAAAGAAACAGAGCAATACATTGTAATTCTAACATAATTATCAATTATTCCGATTAATTTCAAAGTAATGTACTTATACAGTTGTTTGTAGGAAATAATGAAATCAACGAACCGTAGCGCTGGATGATTTAAATTGGTACGTTTGTGTTAAGAGTTCCCTGTGTTAAAAGAAGATAATTATAATCTGTTTTGTTTAGGAAGACTAGAGTTAATGGATTAATAATTAGCGGTAGATTTCTATAACCGATCTATCCACTGTTTTGCGACTAGAGATAGAATTTTGACGTTAGCTTCATGTAAATTATGTCAAATATTTGTTATACAAAATTCAAAACAACAAATAGGTCGTTTAAAGAAATTGTTATAATCACAAAAACTTATTGGTAAATTAATTTAAAGATCCACATTTTACCATACTATTTTTTAAATTTTCTAATCCAAAGATATGGGTCAAAAAGACACTCCATCTGTCAAACTTTAAACTAAAAGATAAAACATGACAGCTGTCAAAATAAAGGTATTTAAATCAAGACAAGATTACGTAAGGGTTGACGTGAGGGTTGAAGGGTTAGGGTTATTAAAGAGTGGTCATCTGTATCCAGCTGAAGAAAAATGTTATGCGGTTTAGGGTTGGATAACGAATGTTAGACAACCACAGAAAAAATAATTTGTTTAAGAAAATGAGAGAAGGCTAAACTAAGATTTATTTGTAGAATCAGTTTTTGATTACTAAATATATAAAAAGTAATAATTATTAATCACCTTTTAGATAGTTCAAAAAAATCTTTTTGTTGGGTCATGGGTCACAACATTCCTTTTTTCAGCCTACGGTCTAAGCTTAAAAAAATTGTTACTAATTTTCTTAAAATCCTCCAGTTTTCGCGCGCAAAAAGTGGAGCCTGACAAAAAGGGGCATAACCACGACGGGCTACTTTTTGCCGCCCCAAAATTATTATTAATTGTAAGCATACATTCTGTCTGTTTATCTCTAGACATTAGACCCTGGCTGGGGGCGAATTTTCCCCTAATAAGGCATAGTTTTTGCCCCCTCAGATTAATTTTCGCGAAAGCTTAGGGTTTCAAAATGGCGGTCGGTTTTTTGGCGCTGAAAAATTGTGCACAAGATTTGTTTGTGTCTGTTTGGGCGTGGTTTTTGCTTTAAGATAACATTAATTACGTTTTTTTTTATTTTGTGTACGAGAATTTCATAATTTTGACCTTAGTAATTTTAAATAATATCTACCTATTTTTAACCATGTTCAATTAGATTTTTGAAAAAGTTTGGCTACAATACCTTGGCATACAGCCATCGTTTATAAAGGCGTAACTACCCAAACCACAATACCACGCCTGTACCGAAAACCGTCGTATCTGCAAATCCACATCAAGAAAACGACACATGAGTGACACAACATAGATTAATTTCTAAGACCATGCTCACGGTGGATTAAATAACGTTTCAAATCTCGTTTACAAATTAAATCTTTTAATATTGCTAAACAGGTTCATTTATGCAAATGAATTGACGTAAAGACTTATCGGTAGTTATAATATTCAGAAAAAAGTAAAAGTTATATCTTTTTAGACTTATATCTCAAATTCTTTAAGTCTAGTTCTGGTTTTAAAAGAAATAAAAAAGAATTAAAGTAATGTTAAACAAGAGAACTGGAAACAAAAAATCTAAGAATTTGTCTAGGAAGTAATAAACGTTTTAGAACGAGGAAAAGATTCACAAAGTTCAATTACTAACTTCCGAATCGATTACGATTCAATGGTATAGATAATGTGACGGAATTAATGCCCAGTTTATCCGTTAAACCAATCCAATTATAATTATTCAATTAAAATTTGGAATTTACAATTATTCCAGCTTGATTGATTTGCTAATGAAGTGCTTTTTAAATCATTATTTGTGGTTATGGTATTTTGAGTAGTTGTTAATTAATGGTTGGCTGTGATCGCCAATTTATAGTTTATATAAAATAAATAACAAAAAATATATTATTTTTCCCCGTATTTTTTTTTTAATTTTGAATGACATACTTTTTGAGCAAGTACCCAATTATTCGGAAGCTCATAAAAATACGTGATATCGAATCAAAATTCAGAGCAATAGTTATATTTGGTATTAATCTCACGTTTTCCTCCAATGAATTGTAATCTTAACCATTTAAAACACTCTTTTGTATTTCAAACGAAAATCTAATCTCTTTGAGATAATCGTGCGATCACTTTGATTTTTACAATTTTTCGAATATAAAAATTCAATCAAAAACGTGAATAGATTTTATAACTGTCCGTACATTTTTATTTTTTTCTGTTATTATGTCATGAAATATTATTGGTATTAATAAAAAGGTGTCGTTTTTCACAGACGGCCCTGGTGTCCATGATTTTGGCGGCAAAAAGTTCATTCTAAGCCAATGTCAGTATCGGCCATGCGTTAAAAATTGCCGCAACCGTTGAAAAAAACCAAGTAATCTAGGTAAATAGCGAGAAATCAAGCGGCAATGTTACTAAACACGAACGACGATAAGTAGATTGATATTGTAAAATTTCGTATAGTAAAAATAATAAAAAATAAAATATATTTGTAACATCGAAATTGTCATTTACGCGCTTATTGAGCAAGCGTGGCGCAAGCTCAAATGTAGAAACTGGGCCTATGATACTTTCGTATTTAATATTAAGTTCAACTTATCAATCTTTTATAAGTTTTAAGCCTGTTTTGTCGGCCTTTTCAAGTTCTAAAATGAAAAAAACCCAGGTCAAAATTGTTCAACCGTTTTAACCAACTTCCTAAAAATACGGAGTTTCTATAAAAACTTTCAGTCTTAAAATATTATAAGGATGCTTCTTAATATCCTTAACAGCACTTGTTTAGAGCTTATTAAGTTCCAAGGCCTCAATAACACGACCGACAGTATTCTATCAATGTCCACATTTTATCAGATCAAATGCCGTCCAAATGTTAAGTAATGTAAGAATAATACCGTCTCTAACGCATTTTATTGTATCGCATTTGAATATGTTTGGCTCTTTATGTTTGTTGCGGATTTGCTTGAAGTTTTAGGTTTAAGTTTTGAGGAAAAGAAAGAAGAATATAGAAGTCTAGACTCTAATATTGATGAAGGAGAATTCATTAAAGTGATTAGATAAATGACAGGTGATGTAGATGATAAACTAGGTAATATTATGGAAGATGAAGCTTTAAATGATGTTGAGAAGATTAAAGATTTCGGAAGCACTTATTTAGATAAAGCTAAGAAGTTTAATAAAAGTAATTTTGATGATGACGTAAAATCTGAAAGCTCATCAATTATATTAATTGCTTTAAATTCAAAGGTTATCGAAGCTAACCAAACAGACAGCTAAATAGATGTTAGCTATAAAACAACTATTAAAAATAATGCAAAGCACCTTCTCGTTCATTCAGACATAGTAAGCCAAGTGTGCGTTGAATTCATTATTTCAAATCTATATTTAGAAGATTAGAGACTAAATTTTAATGATATAAAATATTACAGACACGTGTAGAATAGACTGGGGTCATAAAATGTTAAACTATGCTAAATCACTATCTAATCTGCATAGAAAATAATATGAATATAAAAAGTAATAAAGACGCACGCGCCGAAGTAGTTTGACTGGATTTTTTTTTGGAGAAATACGAGATATTATTCTTAAATATTTTGATTCCAATTAGACAAATCTCCATAAAGATATTGACTTAGCTTTTTGTGGCAATAATCATCTAAAATACTGTTCATTTCAATCAAATTAGCATGCAATGCAACACCTTGATTGACACAATCTAAAACACTAAATTTACAAAACGTAGCCGAAACAAAATGATATTCAAATCCGATCACAACGGGTGGCGGGCGCGTGCTACCGAAAAACGCTGAACCAATTCAAAAAACCGTTTTTCCGAGCTCCTAAAGAAGCCAGTGACCAAGACCCAGATTGGACCCTACGATATTGCAGATAGAACATTCAAAAATGATCTCTAAGTCAACGGTGTTAAGAGCAAAGCGACTGCACCAGTTTTTTTACATGGTTCCGTTTTTTACCGTCTTTTGTCACCCAAGCGAATGAAAAAGTTGGAAATCGTGAATAAAAAAAATCCGTTTAATATTGGCATTGAACGGTCTGCAGATTTGAGCGTAGAAATTTGGTTTTAAAACGTATAATTTAGACTCGTGTCGTGCTCGGGTAGCTAAAATAAATGTCACGTTTCCAACTATTGTATTGATGGGTAGCAAGAAATTGATATTTTTCTATCATCTTCCGTCTGTTGGCTATTAATAAAACCATTTTGATAGATCACTCCCATCCATTGTTAAAAAAAGTACAATAACTGGATGAATTTTGAAAATGGCGTTTTTGTGCTTCACAAAGCTAATTTTGATATGCTTTCCTAGATCCAAAATTTCGTTTCTAGGTATTCATCGATTATCTTCAGCATTTTCTTTTTTCGTATATTGTTGGTGTTAATGCTTATTATATTGGTGCTACCTATTAATTTGAACAATGGCCTGAATAGCTGCTATTCAATGTCGCTTTACTTAATTACCGTCACCATGACACGAGTCGTGGTTCTGATGACCGACATGGATGGCTGCTGTGGCCCATTCTTCTGTTATAATTAGTTCCTTACAAGTGTCTTAGTCACAGGAAGTTTATGGTGGAATGATATCATCAGCCTTATTATTTTCAGGTTTAGCATCAAATCCTACTCTATTTATATTTAAATTATGTGCACCATATTATAATCTCATGATTGTCACATCTCCTATTCCAAGATCGAAATCATAGTATTATACTTCATAAAGCATCTTAATACAAATAGGGATATCAGAATTAGTTCCAGATCCTGATCGAATGTGGTATGAAGCGTGTCGTGTATATCTCGATGATGTTACCTTTTCGTCGGCGCTTGCGCACCCTGAGCAAATATGGACGCGTAATGACGTATAGAGCTTTGATTTTATAGAATGGATTCGATTCTCGAAACTGTGAATGATATGACTTATTTTATTGATGATAATAATTAAAGAATACAGATTAGTTATCTGAATGAATGAAGTCTACCATTTTTTGTACATAAATTAATTAAAGTCCTGTTAATTGCTATAAAAACCACAACAATGAATTAAAAAAAGCGACAATGTTTACCATAAACACATGATTAGGGCATTGGAGCGACCAAAACCGAAGGTATAAATAAAAAAGGCCCATAAAATTATGCAAATATACCAATTTGTTTGGTAATTAATTAGTTTTTTGTAATAAAACGCGTGAATTTTACTATAATAGCCGTGTTTTACCATGGTCGTGAAATATTGACACTCTTTTGATGATGACTCATTCGTATTTATGGGAAAACATTACGAAGTATTGTAATTAGATGAGTAACAACCATAATGTTTTTTCTTACTACAACGTTTTTGTGTATTTTATCTTTTTCTTCTTCATTTATAGCAGTTTTATCTATTACATCAATGTCTCAATAATTAATCTTAGATTTTTTGTTTTTAATTCTACGTACGGAGTGACAGTTCTAAAAATTTCAAGGTCTACATTTCTGAGATCGATGGGTCCCATCGTTAGTTCGTTCCAGGACCCATTAAGATTTCCGCCCGCCATGAGATGCGCGGGAGCAAGTAATATGCCCATTTTCGAAACATCCCATCTGATCTACATTACTATCGAGCGATTTTCGACTTTATGGCTTATCTATAATAAGAAACGTATTAGATACTAAATCAATATTTGCGGTTCTATATTCAAAGTGATTTGCTAAAATATCCTTAACAATGTAAAGTCCATTTTTCTTTAGCACTTCAACAAATTGCATATTGTCGAGAAATTAAATTTCAGCCAAAGCACTTCTGACCTTATTCCTCTGTTTTTAAGGCAAATTTTTGTTTGTGATCTGCGTTTCTTCTCAGAAAACCGCCTGTAGTTTAGTATCACTCATTTTTATAGTGGTTTTAAGATAATGGTATTGATTTACCACTGTACATGGTTATCCGAACAATCTATAATAACTTTTCTATAGGATGCTGTATAGTTCGCCACACACGTTTTTGAATTTAGTAAAAAGTACAAAAATATTGATGAAAGGCTTTGAGAAACCGCTTCTGATATTGAATTAAAGACTTGGTATAACAAAACATTAGCAATTTTAACTGTACAACTTCATGAAGGCAAAACCCTACATAATATAATCCTTAAAGAATAAACTTATGAGGGTATATTTTACTATTTTCATATCAAAAGACACCAATAACATAAAATCAACCAACATCATTACCAACAAGAACGCCATCAAAATTGGTTTCGCACGTTTGCACAAACAAACTGACAAAACTATAACAATAATAAAAAAAAAAATATTTCCAATACATAGAATTGCAATATAGAAAAAACACTACGTGGTTCTGGCGCAGGAAGTGGCCTATGTTTTGTCTCTTTCACACTTTAGGCAAGAGCTATTGTTATCTCGTTCCTGCGTAATACCAGTTTAGGTGGATAAATGTGAGTTTGCATGGTGGCCATAGAATGATGTAAATGATGAAGGGTGTCTTTGTTTTTGTAAAGAAACTAGCTTCAGAAGGATTTTATATGAAGATATTATAGATGCAGATTAGGAGGAACCATTTTCATGTGCTGGGACTAATGTGATAAATAATGAAATCGAAACAACGCATAGAAATATTCTTAAAGAGTTATCAATGAAATCTATTAAGATAATCGAGGAAGAAAATGAGCATGCCCAATAGTGGATGAAGTATTGTTTTGAGATGAATATTAAAGCACCAAAAGGTAAATTCCCTAAAAGGAGCTTTTAAAGATAATATTATACTATTGAGGCATACGATTAAAGAGCCAAATGAACAGAAAGAGTAATGCTGATGCTGCTATCACAGTAATATATAAAGATTATGTAAAGATACAAGAAAAAGAAGCAAGAACTAAAACAAATAAGGGCTTGACAGGTCTAAAGGAATTTCCAGATCTATAGCAAGGTATGAATGGTGTAAAACATGGTGTAACACAGCAGGTGACCACAATTTCTCTTTAAACAATACTGCATTACAAAACAACCCTTGAAAGTGCAACATAAGACCTATTTTTCCTCGACTGCAGTTTAGATATGACAGGTGACTGACGAGAGATATTCAAATATGTACTTTACAAACTTGAAATAAGAGTTAAAATTGCAAGCAATCATAAATGTCAATCATAAATTGATACAGTTGATGACAACGGCTAATTAAGCGGTAATATTTAAGAATTATGTTATTGACTGATGTTTTAAAATTATAAAACGACGTATGGAGTTAAATTTTTGTTTAGTACTAGTAATTGCCGTGGAGAATTGGAAATGTATTGTGAAAGAAAGTGATTATAAGACACAGCTGTGGTGCATGCTTTGTAAATTTTATGTCAACTGAGGACCTTATTATGGGGCATTTTTAACCAAGGATAGTTCATACATTACTGTATTTAAGAAAGTACAGTTATGGCTGCAGATCATAGGACAATGTGTTCAATACACAAGTCTGATAGAGTAGTAGTAGATTGTCCTAAGCTAGTCTTAATTAAATGACTCCTAAATAGACTAAAATTGAAGAGTAGAAATAGTGCAATTTAAGGTACAGAAATAAATAAAGCAACAAAATCAATTACAACCGAGATATGGTGCTTGAAACACAGCCTTGACTTGAGGCTTGTAGGTTCAATAATTTCGTCACAACTGCTCTTAAATCAGTGAAAACATCGTGAGGAAACTGGCATGTTCTAGAACGAATTGATTTGAAGACTTTAGTCAACCAGAACCCTCGTCTGTGACTATGAAGCATAGGAACCTTTACAGGATCAAGAATTTTTTCTAACATAATATTATCTAAACTTTTAGACACTTTTTCAAGCAAAATCACTATAGTAATTAAGCCTATAATACCAATTTTAGTATCCTTTTATGCATGATTCTAGTCATCGATAGTCCACATTAGCATAGATATTGAACTATCAACTTCATCCATTAAAACCATAACATTATTTAATATAAAACGATAACCACCACCATTAAGATCCAGTTTATTTGCAAAGAAATCGGCCATTATATTCTTCTTGGTATTTGTATAAATATTCTCAATTGCAAAGATAGTAGCGTGTTTAAATCTGCTTTATAGTCCAGTCTTTTGAAATCATGATACACCTTTCTTTGGTTACCATCTCTTCGATCATGGGTAACAAAAAGTAGGTTAGTATGTTATTGTCCATCCCCATTGACACAAAAGTCCAGGGTTTGCACCCCATGGCTGGGATTTAAGCTGGGGGAACGGTCATTGTCCCGTCAGATGACCGTTGAAGGGTCACAGATTATTTCGCAGACTCTCACAATGTATGTTTTGATTATTATCAGGATGTTTGAAAGTGATATTATTAATTGTGATAGTGAATTTTGGTCATATATTTTGTATTAAGAATAATTGGTATATGTGGGTTATGAGCAAAATCAACTTTAGGTATAATCGTGATTTAGGTTCTTTCTTATTAATTGTCCATTATTATTCACAATTCCGTTTGACTTGGAAACGATAAAAGATCAGTGATATTATTTGACTAAAATTGTCGCTTATTACAATCTACTTATTCTGTAAATATAATCCCTATTTCTAATAGATTTCTTTCCAGAAAATCAATTCAAACATCTTACATCTATCATTCAATACGCAAATACGAATCTCGAAACCAAAATTATCTACCCAAAACTTTAAAAGTCATCGCAAAATTCCCACACTATCGTAACGTCAATAAATTAATGCATTCAAAAGATATTCAAGAATCTCTAATGCATCACATATTGCATCTCGTTGCATAAGCTTTTGACGGAAACTCATTGTTAGAAAAAAAAACGCTTTTGAAGAATTCCCTCAGATGCGTAAAATTTCGTTCCCATGGGATATCAAAGGAAACCACTCACCCACCCAAAAATGAACTTTACCACCTAAAAATTAAGGTCGAAATTCTAATTTCCACTCTCAGCGTAAGTGATTGACAGAAAAAAGTGATTGTGAATTCTATGCCTAAAGATATTAGGGTGTTTTTTGTTTGTTTACGGGGGTGGAACACCATCACCTGTCGGGTCGTGGGACAGGTCGTAAGCATCCCTCTTATGGCACCGAATTGCACATCCTGTATCGGATTTTGACGGGATAAACAGAAGCATTTGTTTAGTATTACGATAATGCGCGTGAGTCGTTTTAAATACTGGGAATTAACGGCAAATGTTTGATAGCAATGCATTGGAAATATTGGAATAATTTTGTATTCAAATCTATGATATATGAATATGACATTCATTTGAGGTTATGCTAGTAATGTTGCTAGGGTGAAAAACCCTAGCAAATTTTATATTTAACAAATGACATATACAGCCAGTTTTACAGGTTTCAGATAAAGTTGTAAGTAGCTATCTGACAGATCATGTCATAGAAAAGTAGTCAACATTATTCTATGGCGCTATCTGTTGGATAGCTATTCAGAAGTTTATCTGGAACCTGTGAAACCAACTGGCAGTTAATAAATGAGATACATACCTATGTAGTTATTCAAAAGTTTCTTGATATAATAGTGATGATAACACTAAGAAAACATCCCATTAAATTCGAATTATCATGTTATATAATTGCGAGAATGCAACTAACATTATAAACGTTAGCAAAAACCTACGTTTTCTAGGAAAAATATTTCACCGAGTTTTTCTGCGTGGGAGCACCAAGGTGACACGATTTATCGGCGGCCTGTATTTTTAGACGTTCCAAAATTAAATCGAATTCTAATTTCGAATGTTATTTTTATTTTGACGGTTAATTGAGACCTATTTTATTTATATTTGTTTTTATGTGGGTACTTTTATTTAGAATGTTCTTATGTATGATTTATTTTGGTACAAAGTAGTTTTTTTAATATGTTGTTTCAGTTACAGACTATAGCAAGTCAACCTACCCGAATCGGTAAATTTTTACCAATAGAAATTAACCATCCAATTTTGTGATAAGATTGAAAATATATTTAAGTAATTTGATAGATTGAGGTAGGTTGATGTGCTGGCGTCTATGCATGTATTTTTATATTATCTTTTAAGTTATGAATGAAAATAAAGTGTAGGCATTATTAAAAAAAAATAGGATATATTTGTCAAGAATCTGTTTTGGTTCCAGACACTTATGTAAAACACCGAAATAAAATAAAGAAAAATAAAAATGGCTACAAATTCATTGATAAAACAAAAACCCGATGGCATAATATAAACAAAGAACCATCAACACATGGTCTTAAACTATGTGGGCTGTTATATTCATACAAAAATCAACCTTATTTCTAAGCACTTAAAGTCTCATTTCACTTGATACTTAAAGCTATAAATTGAGGAAATGTCTCTATAGTACAAAACAATAGGTTTCTATTACGACCGTACACTCGCGTGCAGAAAAATTGTACGCTATAAAGTGATTAATTTTAAACTGATATAAGGATGTATGCTTAGTTTATTTGATGAGGTAATTCTATGATGTCATTTTTACGATGTAGTTAGATTTAATTAAGCATTTAATAGTCTCATTTAAACTTCATTTAGTATGGTAAAAGAGATTATTTGCCTGATATTTTTTCTTAGCCTTACTACAAGAAAATTGAGCTTTTGTACCAATAGATTAAGTGAAGAAAAAACTATATTTTTACTTAACAATTATTCGATCAAAACGCATCGTAAATCGTAGCTTTTGATTTTGTGTGCGTGTGCACAAAACTTACAGACGCTCAAAAATGCATTCTACTGCTTAGAAAATAAAGTTTGTTATCGCTAAGTCACACGTTGCTAGGGTTGTATATAGATATTTTATGGCGTGACTAGACTAGAATTGCTGACGTTATCAAACAATAATCAATGGTTAAGACTATAGATTGGCTAATGATAGAAGATTGGGGCGAAAACCCAACTGCTTAGATTGTTATTTTGTTTGTTATTTTGAATTTTGAGTATAAGATAAGAATATATTATAATATAAAGGGGATTATGGTCTAATATGGTGCCAAAATGTTGTACTGACGATTAGGTTAAGGGCCCATTTCACAGGTTCCAGATAAAGTTCGAGAATGCCATATAAAAGAAGTAAAAATTTAAAAAAAAATCTAGATTTTTCTTGAACCTGTGAAACGGGCCCATAATATAAAAATAAATAGGAGACATAAAGAGTAGCTAAAATCTATTCGTAATCTGTATTCCAAAAGATTCGACAAGACTTTAAAAAATAAACCAACCTTAAAAAAAGTTGCGTAAAATTCCCAAAATTCATACAAAAACTACAAGAGGCACTTTCTAAGGCTTCTAACAGGTGTTCGCAAAAAATACAAAAAAATATATAGGTCAGGTGTCCACCGAGACCACCCGGTAATGTGGAGTTAACCCATTACATGGGAGAGTGAGCAATGTGTGCATAATGGTTAGCACCCACTTGTGATCGTCATATGTTACTGTGTTATATTACTCGTGTCATCTGCCTAGCCTTTTCCCAATTATGTTTGAGCTTCAAGTATAACAGAATGCAGCTGAGAACCAGGCTTATACATGGAGCGACTATCTGCCCTCCACAACTCAGTTACCCGGGCAACCCGATAACCATTGGTAAGACTGGCTGTCAGACTTCCTGGCTTCTTCAGACTAATGTGTGTTAAGAAATGGAAAGTCGTATATTGAAGGTAGAAGCAACAAAACGGGCTTTTAGTAAACTTTAAAATATTGTAGTCTAATATCAGCTCTAATAACAAAATAATTACTACGTAAGTACCTAATAGTTTTTCTTGAATTAAGTATCTGAAGATTTATATAAAAAAAAACAAGGGAAAGTAAGAAAAACTTCATTGCAGTCTAGAGGGCTTTGTGACATGATAAATTTCATCAAAATTGGTTTAGTCGTAAAGCATTAGAAAAAAAACTTTAATCTCATCAATATTATCAAGGGAAAGTAAAAAGTATTTCAATTAGACAAAAAAAAACTAGCCAAGATATTTTTGGTCTAATTTTCTTATGAATTTTGTTCTAAACATAGATTCTAATTAAATCTTATCGGAATATTAATTAGTCTTAGAATAAACCAGAGTAGTTTTATAAATACCAATTATCCACGTTTTGCCTTTTTAATTACTTAGCAATTTAGGTTCAATATCACGGCATATTTAGTCTACTTTTAACTATTGAAGAAGTATGCTTTTAGAATCTTAAGAGACCAGGTTAAGAAAACCCATATTCCACCATAAATCTACTCAGAACTAGCAGAGGTCACACAAACGGATAAATTATAGACCCTCCTGTAATTAGCATAGATACCACGGACCCCTAGATTAGAGCGGGTTCTGCTTATCTCCTAGTTAGATTTATTGTAACTATTATATCTGTTAGTTAAAGTCACTGTAGACTATTTGTAAGTTCAACTGCATGTAAGAGATTTATCTTTAGTATAGCAAAATTTTTTACATCCAGTGCGTTTTCATTTACGTAAAGGTAACCAAACTATACTGCTACTCAGTTGCATCAGGTGAGACTGGAAGTCAACCCCAACATAGTTGGAAAACGCCTAGGCTAATTGATGACTCTTATTTATTGCTATATAGGCCAAAAGGTAACCTTTACTATTATCATAAGGGATTTCTCAAAACGCTTTTTATTAGACAACTAGCTTCCGCCAGCGGTTTCACCCGCTTCCCCGTGGGAACTACTGCGTGCACCCGGATAAAAAGTAGCCTATAACCTTCCTCGATAAATGGGCTATCTAACACTCAAAGAAATTTTTTAATTGGACCAATAGTTCCTAAGATTACCGCGTTCAAACAAACTCTTCAGCTTTATAAAATTAGTATAGATGAGTAAAAGATCGTTAATAAAATCACGTTTCGATCTTAATATAATGAAATTATGCAAATATCACTAATTAGTATCAACTTTTAGAGTTCCCCGGGTCAACCCTTGAACGATGACTGGCGATTTAGACCTCTCGTAATTTTGCCTGCATTTGCTATTTTAAGGGACCCAAATTAATCATTTTAGGGTTAAAGGGAACTATTTTGATTTATTATTCTGTACTTGAGTTACGGAATTCTGTTAAGGATATTGTTATGAGAACGTGAGAGAATAATTAAAATATATTTTGAATTTTTTTTATGAAAAATATCTTTTTTTGAAATTCGATGTTGACAAAAAAATATATTATAAAGCTCACTTGAATTATAACAATATATATACAAACAAATAACAAAAAATAATATTAAACATAATAACCAAATCAAACTGTGAATTTGGTGATTAGTAATAATAAACGGCTCAACGCTACAGAATAAGTTAGGTGCTACGTTTTTTTGTCCTTAAGTGTAATTAGTAAATGCGGTAGTACTTGACTGAAGCTTTAGAAGGTCATTAATGCATCACTGGTTCTCAGGTTGCGGATGTAAATGATGTTGGCGCTTACGACCTAATGGTATTAGGCTGAAGCAATTGGTGACTTGTGCCTACTACTTTTTAGTTAAAAATATTATTTAAGTGCGGTAACAAAGAAAAAATAATTAGCTTAAATTGCAGCAAATGTTTGTAAAAATCCATATCTAAACTTAAGAGGCAGTTTGCCATTCCACTTGATTAGTATCTTTCATCATAATCGGTCAAGCCTTTTCATCATAAAAGCGTCATGGATAGAGTAACTTTCAAGTTAACTAAATTACTTGGAGAGAACATTACAAAAACTAAAAGTTTAAAACAAAGAAAATGTACAAATTATGCAACATGTCTCGTTGAACGCAAAAAATAACACACTGACGTAAAACCTGGGTTGCTTACTACAACACCCTGTTTATAAGGAGTTTAGATGTAAAGAATTTGAAATTATCTGTTTAGAATTTAAGTCTAATAAACAAAAGAAGTAATATTACATAGATATGACAAAATCTATTCTAATATTATAAAGCTGTAGAGTTTGCTTGTTTGTTTGTTTGAACGCGCTAATCTCAGGAACTACTGGTCCGATTTGAAAAATAATTTCAGTGTTAGATAGCCCATTTATCGAAGAAGGCTATAGGCTACTTTTTATCCCGGTGCGCCGAGTAATTTCCACTGGACGCGGGTGAAACCGCTGGCAGAAACTAGTAGGGGCATATTTTGAATATGAAAAGTGAAATCGTGAAATTCAGTTAAAAGTGTTTTCAGGTACAAGATGAAATATGCACTATCTATGAAGTTATTAAGCATATAACATTCTTAATCAAGTCCTGAGAGATAATGACGCCATTTTTTTCCCACTCAATAAATTCTACTTATCAATTCAAAAATAAATCATTAATTTGTAAAATTAATACTACTAGATTTACAAATTAAAATTAACAAAAAAAAAAACAACATGGCAACACAAGAATAGCATGGATGCGCCACCTGCGCTCGCGCCTAATTTCTGTTGGCATTGAGCGGCGTCAAGGTCATTCTATTTGAATGACGTCATAACAACGCTTTCGGCTGCCGCTGGTGAATACGACAATCGCATATCCGCGTGTTGATACCGACCAACTATTGTTCTTGTTAGTTCACACAATTTACTTAAAGATTTTTGGGAGAACATTCGCTTTTAGTGACAGTTAAGAGAATTTTGATTTAAGAGATCCGTGCTCCTTCGGGGCTGCGGGTTGTTCGGCACACAAAGGGCTCCCGAAGGAACACGGTGGGTTTTAGTCGGTAAAAGTCTGATACTCCCTCCCGCTGTCACCTATAGCGAGAGGGGTCATACTGAGAGGGGTGATGGTTTCCCATCGATAAAAAAAGAGGTCCATGCAAATCTTTACTTAAGTGCTAATTTAAAGATAAATGAAAGGAAATCTCCCCTGCGGGAAGCTGTGTCCAAAAATTGACGTTTTTAGGCTGTGATCATGACGAAGAGTGGAATTAATATGAAATCTGTAGCTGTATGAATGAATTACTTCAGGGATATTGTGGTTTTCTGCTGGTTTCCATTCCGAAAGAACTGTTTATTGGCATCACCAACATAGCAGACATACATAACGACTATCTACAGACTGCAAACTAAAAATACCATATTACTTTTTTTTAGATACTTAAAACTTAGATGAAAACGAAGTCGTCGATAAAATTAACCGTTTATATATTTTTGTTTGCGTAAAAATGATTAATTATTATTTTATATAAAGAAACCGGATTCGTGTTGTTATGTACAATATTCTCAATTGAGTGGTTTTAAGGCTTGTGTGCAAAAACTATGCTTAGCACAAGTACAGTCAATTAGCTTTAGAGAGCTTGAAAACATACGGATGCATTTTTGGAGCTGGTACTCTGGTATAAAATGCTAAAAAAATGCGTTTGTTTCTTTAAAATTTCGTAAGGTCTAAGTAAAATCAGCTCTGTATTCATTTGTGTTAGGGAATGTCAACTCAAATAATATTTTATTTAAAGCATATAAAATCTCAAATGGTAATGGCTATCCTAAATTGCAAGGAACAAAAATTCTTAACACAAAGAATAAGGATTTTTTATTCTTTGCAACTAAGAACAGCCACTTAAAATAATGTCACTACTGATATATTATCTACATAATAAACAAAACATTCATTCAACAGTTTTCCTGATTATGCAACAGTCAAACTAGCGACATTGCGATTTTAAAATCGGCTAACTGCTAAAGTTTAAGGTCAAGTTCGTCCGCTACACGTGTACAAATTTAAGGAACAGTTCGACTGTATTATCTAATTATTTTTGGATGATAATGGCTATTTAAAGTATACTGATAAGATTTTTATTTGCTCATATTAATTGGTGTTTGTTTATATTTTTTATTATTTTATGTCCCAATTTTTAAGAGGCTGGTTTAATTACTTACACGTTTTTCTTATCTTAGTTTATATTAATGAGTAGACCGAAATTCATTTATATTTACTATTTTAATTTCCAATAAATAAAACAAGGGCTAAGTACCGAGATGAAGTTCCGGAAAAGATCGTGACGTAACCGCACAAAATAAGCAACCGTATGTTTTCATATTCTTAGAATAGTGCAGGATGATTTTATCTTTAAATTTTCGATGATCAATTATAATTTATTATTTGTCTAATACCAAAATTTTGTCTTGATTGACATGCCGTGTGTAGAATGAAGATAAATTATTTAGCTAGACACCCATAGAAAATATTTTGACTTATACTTTTTGCTTGAAGTAAGCACTAATACTAATCTTACTATTGAATTAAGTGGTGATTAATTAAAGATATGTGGTAATGTTTTAACTGTACATGTGTAAAATTAGTTATTATAAATAGATAACATTAAATTAAATTTACAAAATGAATTTCAGGGCATTTTATCCTAGTCAACGAAAAGTTTGTTTGCTATAACACGCTTATCTTAGAAACTGCTAGTCCGATTTTGAACTAGCTCGTTTAAAGAAGGAAGCTTTAGGTTACTTATTATTTGTTTCAGCCAGCCGTAACACTAGGAAGCGGTGAAAGGTGCTGTCCAATGTAATTTGACGTGAAAAAGTGCTAATAGCCTATTTTCATTAAATGATTTAGACTTTTGGATGAGTGAAGTAAATTCCATAGGACGCGAGTACGAATCCTAGTAAAAGGTAGTATCATATTTAATATCATAATCATATTTAATAAGAAGAATGAGTTTTCTTAAGTATATCTACGTATATAATAAAGGTCTATCTGTCTGTATAACGTACGTGGGTATTGAAACAATGTGAGGTCCCAAAACCACAAGCAACATGATATAACTCTTGACATTTTACTATAAATATTCGGCCGAATGATTTACAACCTGTTTTAACTGGTTCTTAATGTATACTAATATTGGTAGTTTGTTTGTATGTTGTAGCCTCTGAAATTACTAGACAGATAAAGTTCTAGATAGATCTCACAGATAGTACCATAGAAAAGTAGTAAAAATATTACTGCGGTATTATCTGTCAGATTAGCTATCTGGAACTTAATTTGGAACCTATGAAACAGATCCTTATTATATTAGTCTTTATGTCTGTACATAATCTAATTTTATTTTATTTTCCTGGGAATTAAATTAATATCATCTCAAGAAAGATATTAATATCATCCCAATGATGATTTTTGATCGCTATTTTAAAATTATTTTTCCTTATAACATTTAATGGTTACACATCAATCAAATGAAAATTAATGGCTAACATTTTAAAGCTAATTCTAGAATTGAAAAATTAATTCAAAAACCAAATAGGTCACGCCATTTGAATAACTATATTGTCTTCAAATAAAGAAATCATTTGTACATATAACAAATAGAGTTCTTCCTCCTTTTAAAACCTTTAATTAGGTACTTATGTTTATTTATTACAGTAAGAGGGTAAAAGATTAACATAATGATTTACTTTTTTTATTTTCTGTTTTGAAACGGCCATTATTAGAGTTCAAATTAAAATAAACAAGAAAAATATAAAAACAAATATATACTAATTCAATAAGGAAAAAGGAACCGCAAAATAAAATATTAATAATATCGATGTATTAATAATTTCATTAATAAATAATAGAGGTTTAGGGAAATACCATTAGATTAGATATTAATGCCAGAGACTTAAAACATATCTCAACATTCATTTAAAGACAGCCTTTTTAACAACGAACTTTGAAACAAACCTTAAACTGAATCACGAACAAGCAAAAATGAACCTTAAGTTGATGCTGATAAAGTTATAATTGCAATAGAAGGTTCTTTAGGAGGAAGTAATGCTATTAAGCATATGCTTATTATAAGCAACTTAACGAGTGAACTCAAGAACAAGACATAGGTTAACCATGGTTTAAGAAATTTTTGGGATATTTTTTTAACTTCCTTTAATGTGAAAATATCTTCAATGAAAATTTTGGTAGAAGTTTTGAAGAAAAGTATAGAAGGATTAAACTTAGTTGGTCATTTGCCAAGAGTAATATCTTTTAATGATATAAATACTGAATCATTTTTTTGTTAGTGTAAAATTCTTACTCAGGTAAATCAATTTCGAATGCATCACTTAAAAAAAAATCTTATCTATTCATCGCCACAATATTAAAGCTAATAAAATATGCAAATCTAATGACATAAATTAATTGCAAGTTGTTAGTAGAATAGTGTATTTTTTTCCTACTTTATGAACTAATGTTCCTACATTTGTCACCTTATCTTTAATATCTACACCCGTGCACTTTGTACATATAGTGGAGAGCACTTTAAATTCTGTCTTGCGTCTGATCTCTCTCCGTTCGTGTCGGGTTGCCGTCCCATCGGGCTATGAGAGTGAGGGAATAGAGGGTGCACCTGTGTCACAGCAAATGCTTGGGCACTATAATATGTCCTGCGCAGCTGGCTGATCTCCTTATACGAGAACAGCCGCCGTGGCCAAAAATCGGTCTTGGACGCTATTATAAATCTACGTGGACCACCACAACTTGAGCTTTTTTATAACAGAAAAAAATATGTCCTGAAATATCCAAGAAGTGTAAACACAAATGAAACAAAGAATGCTGAGTATAGCCTCCGGGCCAAATTATAACACGAGATAAAGATAGAGGAATCGCGTGACGGCACCTCGATTAGTGTAATTTCGGTACCGACTAATATTCGGACTTCGTTCTACCAGTCACGTTGAGATATCGATATACTGAGACTGGTATGTACAACACTAGCTGGATTAGGGTTTGTATCTATATCACTGATAATATAAAGCTGAAGAGTTTGTTTGAACGCGCTAATCTCAGGGAGTACTTGTCCGATTTGAAAAATTCTTGCTTCTTGAAATGCCCATTTATTGAGGAAGGCTAAGGTTCGTGATTAAGGTTCGTGACTCGTGGCTAAGTCAAAGCCGCGCGGATCGATCGATCATAAGGGAAGAGCTCGTGGCTAAGTCAAAGCCGCGCGGATCGATCGATCATAAGGTTAAGCAACGCTTGACGCGGTCGGTCCGTGGATGGTGACCATCTTTTCAGTAACGAGTTCTTCCGTGTTCCGGAGGCACGATAACAGTGGGTCCCGGCTGTCAATTTGAACATCTTGGCAGTAAGTTACGGTAGTCAGAAGCCAGAAAGTCTGACAACCAAAGTCTTACCAAGGGGTGCCAGATTTGCCCCAGGTAACTGGTTTGTGGAGGGGAGTAGATAGGCAGTCGCTCCATGTAAAACACTGGTTCTCAGCTGCATCCGGTTAGGCTGGAAGCCGACCCCAAAAATAGTTGGGAAAAGGCTAGGCAGATGATGCTAAGGTTCGTGATTTTAGATTAACACGGGAAACAAAAACCAAATTTGTAAAAAATAAATAAACCGTTTTTAAAAAGAGATCTTTTACGTTAAATATCGACACATTTATATTTTATTTACCTTATTGACGTCACAAGAAACATTTTTAAAATGTTATCTAAATTAATTATAGAGTGAGTTATTGTTAAATGATTCTTGATACTTGTTTTTTTGCGAAAAAAGTCGATGACGCATAACGCTACCTATTACATAACTGTGACGTGAAAAGTTTATGTCAATAGGTGCAATAAAATTATAAATACCGGTATGCTGATATTAAGAAGCTATCAGGTTTTATATTGCTTTTTTTTCTTTGATATAGTATGGCATACGGTTGCGTAGATCTTTTTAATTTTCTTTACGATTTTATTCTAATATTTTTTCCTCTTTTAGAATTTATTTGACAGGATATAAGGACATATCCAACCTATTATCAACGTTCCGTTAATTCGTTCAAAAATAAAACTTTTCCATTAAAACATAATGTTCAAATTCCTCTGTAAATAATAGTTTCTTCAAAATCATTTATTTTAGTCTTCCAAAGGAATAAAGGCTTTAAAATAAAGAGGTTAAGAAACAATGTTGTATGGAGTAATTGGGTTTTATCTCATGCGTCGTTATATATGACGCAATACCTACTCAGCCGTAATGGCTAGTGTCAATCAAAATTATAAACCAACAAACTTATTTATGCGCTCACAAAAATAATTGCTATGCCAATGTCGACTGTATGCCCTTGGAATAGAGGTTCAAGGATCCTGAATCATCGTCATTAAAGAAAATGATTTGACGTATAACATTCTTAGAATTTGCTTGGATCAAGACGTTCGGGTTAGACTAAAGTTAGTCAATTTAAAAATATAATTTTAGGAAGTACCAACGCGTCTATTTTAACCAATTACTACTTACTTCAAATTATAACTTTATTTCATTCGTCACTAATATCGTTATATAAAATTAAAATTATGTGCAAGAAGCGAAATTAACTTTTTGTTACATCATTTAAAAATATATAAATAAATTATTAATTACACGCAAAATAATGATATATAAATAAAATAATTAGGTATACAATTTAATGTTACAATTAATCAACTGCAATATAAAAATTAAATAAATAATTCTTATAATTATTTAATGCTAATCTAAGTACCTAGTCAAAATTATTTTATTTGCGAATCACATGTGAATAATTTCAAGCTAATTTATCATTTTTCAATGTTATTTGCTAGCACGTGTTTGAAAAACGTGACTTTTGGTTGAATTGTCTATCTTATTTTATGCCTAAGAAAATAAATATTAATATAACTTTTAAAATAGGTACACATTTTTGGATATAATTACCTACAGATTTTTTTTTATTAAAATTAATTATGCTTATTTTAATATTCACTAAGGTTGTCTTGCTCAGCTTAATGGTTTCTATGTTCTTTACGAGATTACAATATTTACAGGTAGATACCTACCCGACATTATAATAAAAAGGTGTTAGGTCGATTCAAGTACTTTGAACAAATTCATAACAAAACTTTAAATTATTTACCTGTACTAAAATAAACTGATTGTTTTATTTAATATCAAAATTATAAGAGGAACATAAATTATTTAAAATATTATTTGTAAGGAGTGAGTTTTTTTTGGTTCCTTTCGTTCAAAGTTCCTTTTATTTCTTAAACTTCTGTGTTGTTATCTGTTAACAAAAAAAAATCTGTCATAGACATTGACAGCTGATTTAATTAAGTAATTTTTTAAGTCAATGACCGGTTATAAAAAGTTCATATATTAATTTTATATGTGTTACTCTAAATGCTGTAGGTATATTGATTTAACAGCTCGTAACTTAAACCTCGAACAAAAAAATATTAATTTTGTGTATTTGTAAATATAAATTTTAAAAATAATTATTAAATTAAAAAATATAGTTTTAGCTAAAATAAAATCTAACCAACTTATTTTTTCTTACTTATAACTAAATTATAAGTTAAAAAAAAACTCGCAAGCAAAATGGTACGAAAAAAAAAATGCAATTAATTCCCGCCAAGCGTGTACACACACATCCGTCATTTGCGCCAGTCCGCGACATTGACAATGGACGGTTTAGACTTGGTATGCGGCCTTGAAGCGAATTCGGCGCTCGGACGGGCGCGGGAAACGAGATCGGGTTTTTTATAATCGATATTAGACGTGCAGAATAGATTATTCGATTCGATGTGCAAAATATATTCTGGTGTATCGATTTGGGTTAAGTTTGATATAAGTACCTAAGGCCGGCTTGTAATACGGGATGATTTATTTTATTCGAATATAAAGAGATATAAAACCACCGAAACAGGAAGTAAATTGACGTTTAAAATAATACTAAAGCAAATCCAAAATGGGATATTTGTTTAAAAATGTCCATTGAGGAAAGTTCAACCAAAATTACCATAATTTATGCGAAAAAACGTTATATCATAACGCAAAAATAAACGTGAATAAGTGCAATGAGAATGAGGCTATTATTATACATTTTTTTTAATAAAACCACGAGTCATGGCCAGGTATTGATATTTTGGATAATGAATCCGAGTCAAACACCTATTTTGAATAATTTTGACGAAGATGAAGATATATGTGAAAGAAATCCTATATAAGGAAAATGTGTCTAAATAAAAAGAACTGACTAGAACAAACATGAAGTAAATATATTTTCCTTTAGCAGATGCATTAATATCTGTGATAAGAAGTCCGTGAAGGTTAAATTCAAAATTGAGAGTCAAATTTTTACCAAAAAAAAAATTGGTTTCGGGGTCAGACATTGAAAACGTAAACACTGTATGACTGAAAAGAATACATAAGTAGTATTCTACATAATTTTTCATGACATTGAGTATATATTTGCAAAAATAAAAGACACATCGTCTGATCATCACAGAGCTTCTGAAAAGTTGGTCACCATGTGGATTGTAGAATTTTAATTAAAAATGTTATTTTTAAATTCTGTATAAATATTTATAATAGCTAATCAAGAAATAAGATTAACTCTGCCTACCTTTTTATCATAGATTTCAGATCAAANTCGCTCCATGTAAAACACTGGTTCTCAGCTGCATCCGGTTAGGCTGGAAGCCGACCCCAAAAATAGTTGGGAAAAGGCTAGGCAGATGATGCTAAGGTTCGTGATTTTAGATTAACACGGGAAACAAAAACCAAATTTGTAAAAAATAAATAAACCGTTTTTAAAAAGAGATCTTTTACGTTAAATATCGACACATTTATATTTTATTTACCTTATTGACGTCACAAGAAACATTTTTAAAATGTTATCTAAATTAATTATAGAGTGAGTTATTGTTAAATGATTCTTGATACTTGTTTTTTTGCGAAAAAAGTCGATGACGCATAACGCTACCTATTACATAACTGTGACGTGAAAAGTTTATGTCAATAGGTGCAATAAAATTATAAATACCGGTATGCTGATATTAAGAAGCTATCAGGTTTTATATTGCTTTTTTTTCTTTGATATAGTATGGCATACGGTTGCGTAGATCTTTTTAATTTTCTTTACGATTTTATTCTAATATTTTTTCCTCTTTTAGAATTTATTTGACAGGATATAAGGACATATCCAACCTATTATCAACGTTCCGTTAATTCGTTCAAAAATAAAACTTTTCCATTAAAACATAATGTTCAAATTCCTCTGTAAATAATAGTTTCTTCAAAATCATTTATTTTAGTCTTCCAAAGGAATAAAGGCTTTAAAATAAAGAGGTTAAGAAACAATGTTGTATGGAGTAATTGGGTTTTATCTCATGCGTCGTTATATATGACGCAATACCTACTCAGCCGTAATGGCTAGTGTCAATCAAAATTATAAACCAACAAACTTATTTATGCGCTCACAAAAATAATTGCTATGCCAATGTCGACTGTATGCCCTTGGAATAGAGGTTCAAGGATCCTGAATCATCGTCATTAAAGAAAATGATTTGACGTATAACATTCTTAGAATTTGCTTGGATCAAGACGTTCGGGTTAGACTAAAGTTAGTCAATTTAAAAATATAATTTTAGGAAGTACCAACGCGTCTATTTTAACCAATTACTACTTACTTCAAATTATAACTTTATTTCATTCGTCACTAATATCGTTATATAAAATTAAAATTATGTGCAAGAAGCGAAATTAACTTTTTGTTACATCATTTAAAAATATATAAATAAATTATTAATTACACGCAAAATAATGATATATAAATAAAATAATTAGGTATACAATTTAATGTTACAATTAATCAACTGCAATATAAAAATTAAATAAATAATTCTTATAATTATTTAATGCTAATCTAAGTACCTAGTCAAAATTATTTTATTTGCGAATCACATGTGAATAATTTCAAGCTAATTTATCATTTTTCAATGTTATTTGCTAGCACGTGTTTGAAAAACGTGACTTTTGGTTGAATTGTCTATCTTATTTTATGCCTAAGAAAATAAATATTAATATAACTTTTAAAATAGGTACACATTTTTGGATATAATTACCTACAGATTTTTTTTTATTAAAATTAATTATGCTTATTTTAATATTCACTAAGGTTGTCTTGCTCAGCTTAATGGTTTCTATGTTCTTTACGAGATTACAATATTTACAGGTAGATACCTACCCGACATTATAATAAAAAGGTGTTAGGTCGATTCAAGTACTTTGAACAAATTCATAACAAAACTTTAAATTATTTACCTGTACTAAAATAAACTGATTGTTTTATTTAATATCAAAATTATAAGAGGAACATAAATTATTTAAAATATTATTTGTAAGGAGTGAGTTTTTTTTGGTTCCTTTCGTTCAAAGTTCCTTTTATTTCTTAAACTTCTGTGTTGTTATCTGTTAACAAAAAAAAATCTGTCATAGACATTGACAGCTGATTTAATTAAGTAATTTTTTAAGTCAATGACCGGTTATAAAAAGTTCATATATTAATTTTATATGTGTTACTCTAAATGCTGTAGGTATATTGATTTAACAGCTCGTAACTTAAACCTCGAACAAAAAAATATTAATTTTGTGTATTTGTAAATATAAATTTTAAAAATAATTATTAAATTAAAAAATATAGTTTTAGCTAAAATAAAATCTAACCAACTTATTTTTTCTTACTTATAACTAAATTATAAGTTAAAAAAAAACTCGCAAGCAAAATGGTACGAAAAAAAAAATGCAATTAATTCCCGCCAAGCGTGTACACACACATCCGTCATTTGCGCCAGTCCGCGACATTGACAATGGACGGTTTAGACTTGGTATGCGGCCTTGAAGCGAATTCGGCGCTCGGACGGGCGCGGGAAACGAGATCGGGTTTTTTATAATCGATATTAGACGTGCAGAATAGATTATTCGATTCGATGTGCAAAATATATTCTGGTGTATCGATTTGGGTTAAGTTTGATATAAGTACCTAAGGCCGGCTTGTAATACGGGATGATTTATTTTATTCGAATATAAAGAGATATAAAACCACCGAAACAGGAAGTAAATTGACGTTTAAAATAATACTAAAGCAAATCCAAAATGGGATATTTGTTTAAAAATGTCCATTGAGGAAAGTTCAACCAAAATTACCATAATTTATGCGAAAAAACGTTATATCATAACGCAAAAATAAACGTGAATAAGTGCAATGAGAATGAGGCTATTATTATACATTTTTTTTAATAAAACCACGAGTCATGGCCAGGTATTGATATTTTGGATAATGAATCCGAGTCAAACACCTATTTTGAATAATTTTGACGAAGATGAAGATATATGTGAAAGAAATCCTATATAAGGAAAATGTGTCTAAATAAAAAGAACTGACTAGAACAAACATGAAGTAAATATATTTTCCTTTAGCAGATGCATTAATATCTGTGATAAGAAGTCCGTGAAGGTTAAATTCAAAATTGAGAGTCAAATTTTTACCAAAAAAAAAATTGGTTTCGGGGTCAGACATTGAAAACGTAAACACTGTATGACTGAAAAGAATACATAAGTAGTATTCTACATAATTTTTCATGACATTGAGTATATATTTGCAAAAATAAAAGACACATCGTCTGATCATCACAGAGCTTCTGAAAAGTTGGTCACCATGTGGATTGTAGAATTTTAATTAAAAATGTTATTTTTAAATTCTGTATAAATATTTATAATAGCTAATCAAGAAATAAGATTAACTCTGCCTACCTTTTTATCATAGATTTCAGATCAAATTAAAATCTTATATATAAAAATGAATCGCTAAATGTGTTGGTAAGCGCATAACTCAAGAACGGCTGGTCCGATCGGACTTATTTTGGTCTTAAAATGTTTGTACAGATCGAGGGAAGGTTTTTATATAAAAAAAAAACAGGATCCGCGTACGAAGTTGCGGGCAGAAGCTAGTTTAAAATAGATTCAAATATTATTATTTTCTTAAACCAGAATGTTTTTTTGGCATACTAAATATACTAAGTTGCCTCAAACCTTGAAAATGTAGGATTTCTGGTAATCCTATGTACAAGATAAGATATAGTAATATGCTTAATGCATACAAATACAGTCATCTATACTAATATTATAAAGCTGAAGAGTTTGTTTGTTTGAACGTGCTAATCTCAGGATTTACTGGTCCGATTTGAAAAATTGTTTCAGTGTTAGATAGCTAATTTATCGACTAAGGTTATAGGCTACTTCGGGTGCGCCGATTAGTTCCCATGGGACGCGGGTGAAACCGCTGGAAGAAGCTAGTATTTTTTATTTGTACTAAATCTCTCGTAAGCTTTGTAAAACGATTCGAGTATATTTTCAACTTATTAGATTTATGTCCAGTTTAATAGGTTTCAGATAAAGTTCTAAATAGCTATCTAATAGATAATGCCATATAAATGTTTTTTATTTTGATTACTTTTCTATGGCATGGTCTGTCAGATAGCTATCTAGAACTCTATCTGCAACCTGTGAAACAGGCCGTTAGAATTTCATGCTAATAAGAAGAAGGTGATTTAAGCTAATCCGGTAAGAAAATTACCAATATACATAAAATACCTATATAACACTTTTATACAACAAAATGATATATTTTATTCTAAATTTAACTTGGTTGACGTCATTTATAATTGTTGGCTCGTGATTAAGAATTTCATCGTATTAAATACCTGTATCGCTAACCAGTTTCTAGTCTAGGAGAATTATTTAAATACTAAGCTCCGTCAAATTTGTACTAGTGAGTCGCCTATTATAGAATTACATAAACTGTATTTAATTTCGGATCTTTTTTGTATTACATAAACTAAATCTGCCCTCTGAAATCTGTACGGAAATTTTTTCATTGTGTAATTTTCTTTAAAACAGACAAATATAATGGCAGGTGCGACAGGACTACCTTTAAAGCTAATAAAATCTATTCCATTTGTAAAAATTGCATTAAAACCTATTCAGTCATTTTTCACTTTATCGCAAACAGACAATCTTAGCACGAGTATATATTTTTTTCTTATATTTTGCGATTGATAAAATGTAATCGTAAAAATATAAAATTCCAAGCAAACGCAGATCGCTACACGTGGAATGGCTGAACTTACATAATGTCAAACCGAGGGTTCTTTATCAATGTCCTTGTAACCGTTTAGGAGTCTACCGGGTCACAAGTTATCGCTTTTATAACCTAAAGCTTGTGCGGAATTACTTAATTCAATTGTTGAGGAAATAAAAGGGTTTTTATGGCTTTTGAATTAATTATTATAGCGCTTAAAAGTGCCTTTATGAAATGAGTTTTCAGTGAAACCTTGACAGCGTCTTATAAAAAAATATGTTTAATGTAAGGCATCGTCAAATATGCAATGTAATTTTAGTAAAAAAATTAAAAATCTTAAGGTTGTCATGACTTCTAAAAAATGTAACAAAAATTATTAAATCGACAACCCAAACTAACTCACGTAATATAAAACGCACAGTGGTTCATATGCGGTTACACTAACAAAACTTATTAGGGAAAAAAAATACTAATTCAAAGGTTAATATCATCCCGGAAAACGTAACAACAAATACCAAATTCATTAAACCATTCGTTATCTATGTAATTGCATTAAAAAACATAGTAGATTGACTGCCGTTTGAACCTCTGTCGGTGTTCAACCTTGACTATTTACAAGGCTCATCCGTACTCATCTATCTTATAAGCCGGCTTTCGTTTCTAGAATTTATATTTAAATTATAAGTTTTAAGTATTAAATATAATGAAATAAACAATTATAACTTATGAAATACAAAAATGTAAAACGTTTTATTTTATAAATTAAAAAAATAAATATAGAAAAATGAGCCGTTGTTATTTTGAAAATTAATATTTCAATTATTAAATAAATTGTACACAGCTGCCGTAAGTCAGTGAAACAGAAAATTGAAATTTGTTAACATTTAAACATATTTACATTTATGATGCTATAGTAATATACGGACATGCAAATTCTATTGTTTAAAACTATTAACATAATTTAAATATATGACAAAGTTGTGGAAACGTGTGACCGAAATTGCGAATCGATAATAATTTTTCAATTAGCGATTGTAAATTCATTTAATCGGCATAAATGTTCCCGGAAAGAAAGTACCACGTATCTTAGTTAATACTTAAATAGTTCTATAATTTACCAACTTCATATAAAGGCGATATTAAAAGGTTTACTGAAATGCGATCAATTTTTAAAGTATTCAGTTTTTTTACAGTAAAAATTGGAGTAGTTCGAGGTCATCCCATTTTACCATGGCCTACGGGTGCATCTATTAGAAAAAATACTCATAGTTTTAAAGTTCTACTAACATAAAAAAACGATTATCAAAAGTCATAGGTTAGATTTTATTGTAAACTGATGAAATAAGGAAATGATAAAACATACAAAATAAACATTATACATATTTATATTATAAGAGTACTTGATAGCGTATGGCCGTCAGTTTAAGGGTACTCGAATTTCGCATTGATATAAGTGTGTACATGTTAAGAAAAATCTTGAATTGCTAATAAGATTGTTGCTTAGAAACAGTAGATAGGGCTTCCGTATAAGTAGCTATGTATCTACATAATATATGTACACTCCAATTAGAATAAATGAATCAGCATGAGATCAAGGTGTCCGCGAAATTATTCATGAATTTTATTTAATGATAAACAAAACATTAAGGAAAAAGAATTGTGTTGGAAAACTCTTTAAAATAGAAGATTTAAATGAACTGTCAGATTAAATTTATGTCCGAATTCCTAAGATTCTTTTGAGGATTCGCGTAACAGAGAATATATTTCTAGTAGCGACTACGCCAAGCGAGCGTAACGCAACAAGACTTCGAAGAAGCAACATAATAATGGCATATAAAACACGAATTTGAGAACATAATTAATAGTCTCAATTATGTAACACACGTTTTTAATAGGCATCATCATAGGATTAAAGATCTGGGATGCGGAATACGAGCTTCGTGATGAAATAATGAACAACAATTGTTTGTCGATTCACTTGACGTCAACCACTTGAAGACTTCCGAAATATTCAAGGTGTAATCATTAGACTAACTTCAAGCTGCGGTTGGGATCGCAATTGAACATTAAATTTTAATGAAAGAAGCGATTTCAACCTTGAAGATAATAATAAAGACAAAGACGATTAACTTATAAGAAATGTTTGGCAAATTGAACGTTCTACGTAGAATGGTGTTCATTTCAACTAAGAAATGAAAATAGATGAATAAGAAATATTCTTTATTTTGCTTATAAGACTAAATAAGAATTCTAACCTTTTCCTCCTGTATGGACTGGCCTCCGTTCTCCGATAGCGGTGTAGATGGCGCACTGTATCCTTTGGGTCCGTCGTCATGAGGAGTCATCTGCCGCTGAACTTCATTCTCTTGATCATGCTGTGCTCTCAACTCTTGCAAACCACTTTTGAATTCAGATAGTCTAAGCACGGACGGTTTTATCTCCGGCATCTCATCCGGATGCTCGTATCTTCTCAAATCTGCTAGATTAGTTGCTAAATGTCTATGATGGTCTAAAGGCGGGGGTACTCCTATGGATCTTAGGTGCTCTATACTTCTATGTATATGGGAATAGTTGTCTACAGGTATTTCAGCCATTAAAGGCGAATTGTGATAATCTAAGCCACCTCCATCGGGCCTGTAGTCGATTGTCCTTCCTTCCATCATCTTTGCTACTATTATTTTATTCTATCTAAATTGTATAAACTGTCTCGTGTTTGGCACTTATAAAAATACGTGTCTTATGTTTCCTTTGATATTAATGTCATGGAATTGTTCCGAGATCTTCCGTTTTCATTGGGCTGTGAAAGAACAATTTTATGTAACCTTTTGTTTATCGTTTATGAAGTTTATAATGTTGTTGCTATCTCCTTTGCTTATAAATAAATCGTCGATTGATTTTTTGTAACAATGTTGTTTGTCTGTTTATTATAGATTTGACGTGTAAAAAACGATGGCAGTTTTTTTTTAAGCTAGCAGGTGACGAGTTGGCGCGTAGGTTGTGTCAATGATCTAGCCCCTAGCCCACATGCCGCAACGAATAAGGCTTCGATAATCACATTGTACAGACGTGCCTACAACATGTGCGTTCGTTTAATGATGATTTTTATCTCTGACAAGTAATTTCTGTTTGTTTGATGTTGAAACTGTTTTAAAACAATATTCTTTAGCCGAGACTCCGCTTCATATTAATTATGCATTTAAAATAATTATGGTAATGATTGTTGGTACATTTTACTTTTAGATTTTTTCTTTTTTTTTAAGCAAGGTTAACGAACGTTTTAGTAAAAATGTTAAGTTAGCTATTATTTTATTATGTCATCGTCTGTACTCGTACATACATAGCTGTCAAAGCTGTAATTGCGGGTATAGAAAATAAAGCAACATGCTTTTGCGGTTTTGGTCGGCTCTTGCCATTTGATAATGACCCTTAGGCGAATGGAATAGAGGTGCTTTTATTTATTTTGCGGCAGTAGGATGCTGGATATTAGATGATGTGTATAGAAGGTCTTATGGTTGATCGGTCTCAAGATTTGTATTAGTAGTTTGGTCCAGGGAAGTGGTTTGGAGTACGTAATTAGGTTTTTTGTTCACATCTATTTGTGTTGTATATTGGGTAGGATTTAGAGTACTTTTGATATTATTATTTAACCGACTTCCCAAAGTGTAGGTTCTTAATTCGACCGAGTACCTATATATTTTTTGTATAGTTACTTTTTTTTTAAGATATTATTTATTATTTTACTTATAATTACTATTTATAACTTTATCAAAAAAAAACTAAGATTAATAAATCATAACCCGACCGATTAAAAGATTACAAGGTTTTTTGTGCAGCTCGTGTTAAGTACATATTTTTTTCGTTTCAAACGAGTTGTCAAGTTGTTTTTTGTTAGAAGTTTTTAAATATGAGTTTACTGGGCTCTGGGCTATTGGCGATTTCGAATTTACTGAAGCGTAAGATACAAGGCTATTTGACAAGAAATACTTTATCTTGGATAAGACCTTTTCTCATTATTAAATTGTTGCGTAAAAAATATTGTGAGCGTATTTGTTAGATTGCGGAATTGTGGGTGACTATTTTTTTTAACAAGTATATATGAAAATTAAGGATGTATTTTTTTTTGTTTTTTTTTTGGGTTTACGTAGAATTTTGTAGTTTTTTGAGATAACTACCTAAGTAATGTGTTATTTTTAATTAACTTTAATTCCTAACACCGACATTAAGTGAATTATTTTACTTCGTTTATTTAACACACCTGTTTACTTCAAACTTTTAAAAGTTACAAACTTATGAAATGTTTGAAAAAAAAATATAACTAGTTTAAAAATATTTATTTATTATAAATAAATATTTTTAAACTAGTTATATTCTTTCACTAACTTAAACTGAGTGCTTTTGGTAAAAACGTTTTAACAAAATATTTTTAAAATTAATTTAAATAATCAGAGAAATAGCGAGTGTTACTTTTAATTTAACAACAACATTATAAACTTCAATATCATTCCAAAAATATATTTAGGTATAATATTATAAGAAAGGATGCAGGACAGCTGTTTTGTAACAAAAAATAATCTTAAGCCCACTAATAATATTGACATACCAAATGTTATTAAACAAAGAAACAGCAACAAGCAATAGATCGCAAATCAAGTTTATGTGAAAATAACGTCACGGTACACTGTCCAAAAATATTTCCGTATTTATAGTCCGGGCATTATTCAAGGTCGTTTTTGACAGACGGCGAGCGCCCGACTCACAATTACAACATACACCTCAGCCGGGAGGGATCTTACGTAAAAGTCCTCCCCAACAGGGAGACCACCCCTCCACCCACAGGGGTGGAACAACCATCCTGCATCCAAATTAATTAACAAAAATATTACCTGTCACTGTCCAAAAATCTTCACATTCACCAACTATATCACCATAATAAATCACAGTTTGTTCCTATCTATAATGTCACTAAAAATATATCACATAATAAAGGTAACACTAATGTCACAACACGTCCGAAAGGCAACAGTCCAAGGCTTTATCGCCAAAATTACTCAAAAAATCCACGTGCTCCTTGCAAATAAACATTTAAAAAATGCCGGCGATCGAAAAAAAACACCGAGCCGTGCTCTTGACCCTGCGGTAAAATTATGAATGCCGGGCGTCGTTACTAGGATCCAAATTACCAGATTTTTTTGTGCTTCAATATTTTAGTGTGCTATATAAACGATTATAGTTATGGGTAATCCACACGTGATGGAGCGCTCCGTCTCTGTCGCACTAGGCGATTCGCGCGTGCACTGGCCTGCAGTAGCGAGTGTGAGCACTCCTCAAGACGACATGTGGTCGCACAAAAAGCCGGCCTCTCCAGACGCAATGTTGCTCAGATAAAGTACTACGAGCCACCACCGGCTACTCGCATCACAAAAATGCAATACAAAACGCCCGCTCGTCCGCCTTTAGACCGACGCGGCAAAAACGAGACTGAATTTCAGATCTATAGTAGAAAAAGTGAACTACACCGCGCGAGGGGTACACTAACACATAAAAATGAAAAAAATCACACGGACGCTAACATCGACAGCAGAGCTTAAAAAATCGGAGTGGGGAGTACTCGGCACTACTTTGTCAACTAGCCTCGTCTCGCTCTAGCGGCGTGAAGCCGCACGCACACACCGAAGCGGTGGTTAAGCGAAAAAAATGTGTACACATTTTTTTATTATTCACGATTTTTATGTGTGTAAGTGGGTTGTGCGAGGGGGACGGCGAGCGGCGGGCGTCATACAGCCTCCGTGGCGGGAGCGGGATAGCGCGCGTCGCCACGTGCTCGTCCCTTGGTATTAAATAATAATTAAAATGGCTACAAGACCGGCGATACGAGATACTGTTCGGTAGACGATTTTTTGGACAAGCTTTTGCCTTTTTTGCCAAGCTTTTTGCGGAATCGTCGAAAACGAGGCAAGGCGCGTTAGACGCGTGGTTCATAGAGAAAAAACCGCGGGCCGATTGACACATAATAAACGTAATACGCGCAGAAAAAGTCGCGCCGGGGAAAAAAAACCAAGGACGCCGCGCGCGAAAAAGAAGTTATTGATTAAAACAGGGCTGTCATTGACCAGACGTAAATGAGGGTGGTTAATTGTATGCAGTGGATCCGGCAGGAATCGATTACTCAACGCCTTAAAGAAAGAATTTAAAATTGAAAACAGTGTTTGTGCAAACACTGTGCCTAATGACGGCCATAATGAATCGGGAAACTTTTGGGACGTAATGAGGATTTTATGAAATCATTAAAAAAACACCCTGGCTAGAATTTTTGAAAAGAAAAAAAAAATTTGATTTGAGGAGTTTGCAAAATAATTGAAAAGTTTTGGAGTTACACTGCCAAGAGATTAATTTTAATTTGGCAATAGTTTTAACATTTTTTGTAATTTTTATATATATTTTTTATCCTTGTTTATTCAAGTACGGTAAAAACTGGTCCTATAGAAAAAATAATCCATTGCATCTGGTATGGACAATGGTCTTTGTGAATGTCCATGGGGTAGATAGACTACACCATACATTTGTATGGAAATGTATGCATTTATAATTAAACATGCACGAACTAGCATTATTAGTTCAATAATGTGAGCAGATGCGTGTGTATTAACATTAAAAGGGATATAATTATTTCGATAAACCTATCAGTTTAGTAATGTCATACAAATATTGGAAACAAGTTTAAAATAGATTTTTCAGATGATGTTTTATATTTTAGAATAGATTTCTACATTATCTTAATCAAAATTCTGATAAAAGTATAAGGATTCAGAAAAATTAATATCAAAAGTATTTAAGTTAAATTATAAATATATCAACTAAATAACCTTGCATTTAACATTGCCAATCAAACAACAAAATAATATTTTAATGGAATAATAACTTAGCTGCTTTTTACAATTTTTTCATCCCAGCATTTTAAACCTATTCTGTAGCATGACAGATACTTAATAATATTAGATACTGGTGCAGTAGATCTACCTACCAAAATATTAAATGCTGGTACTATAAAAAGATTTAAATAGACACAAATAAGTAATCCACAAAACTTTAGAAACGGCTTACCTTTTTTAAGATTAGAATTTTTATAACACATGCCATGTAAAACAATAGCCAAGTTGTAAGTAATAAAAATCGTAAAAATAATTTCAAACAAATCCCGGCCGTCTTTAAACTTTTTCATTCAAACAAAGTGACAAAAAGGAGTGAACTTTTATTACTTTACGACAGAATCACTTAATTACAGTATAGTAAAAAGTTTGACTTTGTTTTTTAAAAACTTTCGATTTTAAAGCTTCAAAATGTGACGTCAGGTTTGTGACGAAGTCGGCAAAAAATGTTTGTTGACAATAAAATTGGTAGTAAAAAATATAAAAAAAAATCTCATACTAATTAGGTAGTATGCGAGCTTTTTGTTAAAAACTTAATGGAAATCGGAATATTTTTTACTAAACTATAGCTAGAAACTGCGAAATGGATTTCTGTGAATTATCAATAGATTAATTTTAATAAATATATTACATTAATTAATTTACAAGTTGCAACTACGAAAATTCAATCGTCAATGTTAATCCGAACTTTCATCATCGGGCATCGAACTTAGAACCTCATACTCAACAAAGAAAACTAGACATGTAAACCAACAAAAAATAAATTAATTTACATTCAAAGCGTAAACAAAAACATCGATACTGCCACCTCCACTTCACATCACTATTTCAATAAATATTTTTCACAACAAAAGCAAAAGCTAACAGTTTTGTTTCACGAAATATTTTTTACACTTTTTTTACGCGATCACATGTTTCATAACACTTTTATTTTCAATTCCATTTGAGTTTTTACAATTTCTATTTCGTATGTCCTTGATTTTTTTTTCGTACACAGTTTTATTCATATGCATTATAGGGCAGTGCAAGGGTTTTTTGAATAGGGTTTTTTTTTATATCGATTCCTAATTCACCTGTGTTGCTTAAGGAAGGAAGTTGATCGGATCTTTTCGATTTTTTCTATTATTCCGATTCAAATGTTTTCAGGTGTTTAACAAGCGATTTTTTGTTTGTATTGTAGTGTAAATTTTTGAGAGATTGCGTCTGTTTTTGTATGGGTTTGAGTATGAGAATATTTCTGGGTCATATTTTTTCTGATACGATCTCAGTTTCCGTATACAAGATTTGACTATGAATGTGAGTGTGAGATTGTTTGACTTTTCGTGGTATTTTTTATTTCTTGCCGTATATATTTTTAAGAACTTAAAAGTTATATCAACGAATTTCGCTTGAATGAAAGGGTCAAATATAATATATTTTTTTAATGTAGTACCATTTTATATCGCTTAATAAATACACTCTTATAAGACCTACTAGGTATATTTCATCAAAAATTATAATAATTACGAGTCCGATAAGATTAATTGGAGATCTTTGTATGTTTGTTATATGATACGCTACATTTTGAGCGACGTAATAACAAAGACAGATAAATTATTAAACCTGAAAATCCAGTATTTCAGAAACTAACGTTTATTTACACGTTCAAGTCCTGGGTACAGGCATCTTCTCACGGAAGGCAGAAATGAGCATTAATCACCATGCTCCCTCAAGGTGATTGGCATTTTCAGAAATTAAGGTCCAGGTTTCCTCGAGATATTTTCCTACACCTTTTCATCCAAAATAATCTTAGAAAATAGATATCTCTTACATTGGCACTTGCCTGGTTTAGAATCAAACCCACACACTCGTTTCTGAAAGGCTGGTGCTTTACCTCTATACGTCTAATGTCCTAGGACTTTGTTCATGGTTGATGGACTTAAAAAGGTCACCTTGGTGAAATATGTTAGTAGTATTTTGATTATATCGCTGATTCTGGTTAAAAAAATACGTAAATTGTAACTTTAAGAGTACTTTACGTATTAATTCTTTGATGAAAATAGGAGATGGTTGCTCCCTTAGTCAGTTAATCAGCCTAGTTAGGCCTTTTGAACGTTATAAAAAAATTAAGCCAGTTACCAGCATTATTGCTTTTAATTTTAGTACTTTGATTATTTTGTTGATTCTGGTCAAAAAATAAGTAAAGGGTAAGTTTCGCAGTACTTTATGATTCTTAGATGAAAATAGGGGTTGATACCTATCAACCTTAGAGTGCAATATATACTAGTGAGACTTTTGGACGTTACTAAAAATCAAATCGAGTTACCAGCATTTTTGTGAATAATTTCTTATTTTTCATATTTTAGGACTCCCAGACTAGTTGCCCTATTATCATCGTGAGCTAACACAACTATTACAAAAGAACCATCACGAACAACTTGTATGCAGTTAATTTCTTACACGTAGGTACCTACCATCACGGAACCTGTATTTTTTGGGACCGCCATTTTAGTCTACTCAATCTATAGCTCATCACTATAATGATCAACATCACACATTCTAAAACAATCCCCTAATCACTTCCCACAACCATTGCTGGTTTTAATCTTAGGAGTAAAGCAATCGATGGAACGAAAGCAGCAATGGATAATGATGATACTGGTATGATCGAGGAAGTACCAGATAAAACCGGTTTCGCAGTAGATGGGATTGTTCGTGCAAGTGCCCTGTCATTCATCACGCGAATGTTGGAACCGGATCCGAGCGACGGGTTTTGAGACTAAGATCGATTTTTTTTTAATGTATCTTCATTACTCTGTAGGAATGAAGTCAGTACTATTAATAAAATTGTTTTTGAAAATTTAATGAAATGAATGTAGTGAGCATGGTGGGGTGGAGGGGTGGAGAGGGTGGTGGAGAAAAAATTTAGTCAAAAAATATTTTTTGGTAGGTTCTTGACGATTTCCTAGGGAGAAGAGATTTAAGAGTCTTTAAAGTAGCATTTCAGGGAATTTTTACTAAGAAGCTGTTGATTTATGATGCAGACTTTATGGTTTTCGTAAAATCACACTTAATTTAAGCAGTATTTTTACTGCCCTTTTCATTAGCATCATTGGAATGGAACTTTATGTTAACTATATTATGCTTAGTAACCCCATGCACCAAAGTTATCACTGACCATGGCCACGGGATAGACAGACTTATACATATTTTATGATGTATCTCACTGTTCACCCGTAACGGCGGCATTTCATTTAATCCCAAAGAATTATTATAATCACATACATAAAAAGATGCCGCCAAAGATAGCTTTATACAAAGAAACATTTTAGAACAATAAAATCCAAAGCAACTACTGAACGAAATAAAGCAATAAAAAGTAATAAAGCGAAAAAGGAAGCCGATTTTTTAGTTCCACAAACAAACCTTTTTGGAGTAATTTTAAAAGACAAAAAAAATAACTTTCACTTTTCAATCATACTCTTTAAAGACAATGAAAAAAGTTTTTGGCTACTGAAAAAGTTTGGTAAAAAAGTAAAACGAAAGGGTGGGTTTGTGGATGATATTACAAAACAAACAATGAAGGTAGGGTCAAAAAACAAAGTTTTCAATATGCACCTGGTTTTCATTTTTTATATCGATTCTAATGTTTATTATAATCAAATAAGTTCCTCTTCCTGTCGGAAGATGGGCGCCGCGTGTTTTTTCATATTTTTCAAAAAAATATTTCAACCGATTCTCGACTTTATTCGTTTGTATTAAGAGTTTTGTTGTTTTATCTTCGCTTTTTTCTCAAGATTGAGGTTTTATTGTGGCAATGTGTTCCAATAGACATTTTTTCTAGTATTTATTCAAATTAGATTGGTCTATGCAGATGTCGTTAAAACTTTAAGAAAGATAATGGGTACCTATTTTTGTATTAGCCTAGGCCATGCTATTAGATCTGGTTTTTAATCAGTGCTTTAGAGTTATATGTATTTTCGGTTGGGTTTTATCTTCTGATCGTAACTTAAGCTCTGATGAATCAAATATTAATTCCAGCCAATCTGCAAAGGATTTGTAGTTTAAACAACGCTACCTCAAAACAATATAATCTTATTTCTACAAATTTTGTTCAATTCTTCACCCATTTTCAAGTTATCTGTAGATTCAGGTAATTTTGACTCAAAATAGTCTCTTGGGACATTTTTCATCGAACTTATTGCTTGCAAGGCATCTAAATTAAACTGTTTACTACTTTTATCCAAGATCTCAGCAAATGGCCATATTCAATTAACTGTGTCTATATAATATTCGAAATCTTGGCATAAATCTAAAACTGCATCCGCCGTCCATCCATCGCGCCGCTTGACGCCGACACCATCCTTTGTATCTTAAACACGACCCTTATTTTTTTAGTTCATCCCTCAGAATGTTCAAATTTCTTTACCTGCAACCATCCCTCATATAAGCCTTCACTAAACTCTGCTATCACCTCCATTGAATCTTCAACCTTATCTAAAAGCATTACAGACGCTTTTGCTTTAACACGTTCGGGATTTAAGTCTTTTGTATTTAAAATGGCATCTGCAACATCTTGAATAGCATCCCCTAAGACTTAATGACTTACTGCATGATAATTAGATATGCGATTGTGATTTTTATCACTCGTTCTTAGAGTCGAGATTGGTGTGTCATTTTTTCAAATTTTAATCATTAGTTTGGTGGAATTTTGCTCGGGCATAGAAAATGTGCGTTTCCTTATTTCGGAATTTATTGGTATTACTGCGCCCTGCGGCGACGCCATAGTTTTAAAGATTTTAAAACTTTACAAAAGGGATGGATGGACAACAGATGTATCGGAGATTAAAATTTATGCGTATTCACTCTTGTGTAAATGAGTGATCGGGGGGTCTGAGTGGACATTGGTCACAAACGTCAATCTTTAAGTAGTTTTAAATAATACCACATCTGGGATCTATAAGGCCATGGCCACCAAAATTTTCTGCATCACATGCTAAAACAACAGAAAAATAATTGTAAGCTCGTACGTAGGTGGTTATCCACAGAACTACTAAATTTACTTAAAGTATATTTAATTTTTGAGTGGCATAGATTTTATATGCAAATCGCAATCTTTACCGCGGACCAAAGGACCAGACTTCTAAGTCATAAGTAACGTCTCCCTGTCCTACATACAAAACTACAAAAAAAAACTAATTTAATAAATTCCACGCTACTTAATCTGGCTTTACCTAATCTTCAAATTGAAGCTCCTTTAATTCTGTCCACTAGAATAAAAAGCGTGACATACAAGCATTTTTTCGTACAATAATGCTCAATCAAAAGCAATAAAAACTGCAGAAAGGCGCATATCGAATAAAAAAACTGCACTATACAACGTGGGACCATTTTTTTCCAAAAAATCTACTTCTTTTTGACACAAAAGAACTTCTCTGTCAAAACTCAGGTGTTTTATATTGAATAGATGATTTTTTGTGTAAAATCGTTGAGTAAAATATGAAGGGACTGGATTGGAACATAAATTATTGTAAAGTAGTCACAATTATGTATTTTGATTTGTACTGGATATAAGATTTTTTATTTGGCTGATAAAAGAAGAATGGGAACTTAATTCGCTTAGTATTTTAAGATAATGCGGTACACTATGCCAATATACAGGTCAAAAGCTCTCCATAAGGGAAGAATAAAATAGCATATTGATTATGTGAATTGAACATTTTTAAGAAAGCTAATCAATGATGTCAGAATTTTTTGATTAACATTACACAAGGGGGTTCTGAATAAGACGTGTTTTTTGAGAGACTTAAAAATTATATCATTTATGGTTTTGTGGGGACTTTTTAGTCTTACTAAGGCGTATTGGGTAGCCTGAGTAACTGGGTTAAGGATCCAGATAGGCAGTCGCTTCATGTGAAACATTGGTACTCAGTTGAATAATTATGATAAGACTAGGCTAGGCAGATTGTTTTTTGGGAACCTAGGAAAAATCCTGTATATTATAGTACTTATAGTTTATTTTTCCACCATAAATACTAATCACATCTTGATAAAATTCAGTACACGTACTTAGCTACTATTAGCACTAGGATTTAAAATACTTTATTCAGTCTTCTTCTTCTTATCGAGTGAGCTGCAGGTTTAATCACCTAACAAGCCCTAGTGTTAGAGTTTTCTCAAATCCGCCTGACGGCCTCTGACGTGGATTTATTTACGACTGCTACTGAGTAGTATTCGAGGACGCCGCCAACATCCAAACTCCAGGCTGCTTTGTGAAAGATTCTAAAACCGAATCGAACCCGAGACCTGTGATCGGCAGTCGCGCTATGCGACCACTAGACCAACGAGGCATTTATTCAATAGGAATGCGGAATAATCCAAAAGAAACATATATCTATAAATCGACGGCGCCCACGCAAAAGGTCGTAACGCTAAAAAACATATTTTTCAGAACAGCATGT
>NWSH02000162.1:7764240-7800204 GCA_002382865.2 Heliothis virescens | reverse complement strand
CACCGACTTCTAGAGCCATGTGAAAAGTTTTATTTTTTTATCCCTTTCAGTGTTTTTTTTGTGAAGTCGGTTTTGTTTTTTATATCGTTATTATTGACTTCATTTTGAGTGAAAAATAGTGTTTATATAAAATTTAGTATGTGGGATTATCTTCTGCTAGCGGTTTTATCCGCTTCCTGAGAGGATTGTTTCCCGTATCTGGACAAAAAGCAGCCTATATGTTAGTTTGATACATAAGCTATATTACTGCAAAGTTTAATCAAAATCCATCTAGTAGTTTCTGAGTGAAAGAGTAACAAACCAACATACACAATTCCGCATTTATATTAGTAATACAAAAAGTAGGAGGTTAGTGAGTGTACAAAGTTTCTAGGTATAAGTATTTTCAGCAATTTGCACATAAGTAGTATTGAAAATTGTGTCGCTAATTACCTATGTTAATTTATTTTAATCACTATATTAATGAAAGTGATGAATAATAATGAAACTATTCGGATTGTATCTATGCATTATGAAGGCAATAAAAGTAAATAGGTTACGTGGCCATATTAGGCACAGGTGTATCAAATATAACCAAATGTCATTAAATCTTAAAAGTCCACTTCTAGACAAAAGCCTCTCATATTTTTTTTCAATGTTTTTAAACGTTCGCAACTTGTACACATATTTTAGGTAACCAGTGTCTACCCGTGACCACAGTCGGTGCAATTCGGCCGAAACGTCGGGAGAACAGAGGTATCGTAAACCTTTACAATTCCATCGCGAGTAATACCAGCTGGTTATCTAAAATAAGCCTCCCATAAACTGGATTGATTTGCCCATACTCACAGCGCTGGGAATGGATGTTGGTGAGCGCAGTGTGGTATATTTTTTAGCTACGGAGATGCTGCTGCTTGCAGATGAGCATCAGCAAGTAAGGCATTTAATATCCCACTTGTTTCACTGTTGTGGTTATTCCACCACCAGTCGGTGGCTAGAGCATCATCCGTTTTTCAGCAGGGTACCATGGGCAGGTGAGGTCAGCAATGGCTCAGAACGATGTTGGTTTGCCCCCTTACACCTAATCTAATAGCAGTTAAAATAAATTTAAATCTTCCTCCTCTGTTTGCTTGCTTAACTCCAAATATCAAACTCACAAAAAAGGTAAATAAAAACAATCCATTCACCCATTTACACCTCCACTATAACTGTGAAAAATCCATGAAAAAAATATAAACATACAAAAACTTACCTTACGTCACAAACAAGTGAATTTCAGTAAAAAATCTAAAAGCAAAAAGCCCCCTCTAACATTCGTAATACGATTTTTTTCATTCGAAATTTAAAAACGACTCGAAATCTGCGCTTGCGCACGTCAGGTAGAAGTTTTGGGTTCGCAGGTAGAAAAAATCTTTTGGTTGTTGAAAAAAAAGGTTGTATTATGCGACCCACCCTCTGAGTTCGCCTACGATTCTCACCCCATAGGCTGACCGCACAATTTTGATACTTGAAATTTTATATTTTGCTTTAAAATTCTACAGAAATCAGTCGAAATATAGGACATGTTTTTGAGTGTAGGTAAACATATTTCTTAAACAGTACATATTCCTCTAGTGTTCGTATTAATGTCTCTAAAAATTGTGGATTCTCAATGATATTTTTTGAATAATAATTATGCTTAAATGAGGAAATGAATTGCATGCGTAACAAGTTTATATTTTAGATTAGGTAATACTAAGTCGTATTTTGTGAAAAAAGAGGATAGAGATTTTTTTAAGCATAATAAAAACACCTTAAAGTTAACTTCAGTCCTTTTAAAACCTAATTGATTTCAAAAGAATAAGTAATTTGTACGCATCCCGAGGGAAATCCTTCCCGCACACGGATAAAAAGTAGGCCATATGTTATTCCGATCTATAAGCTATATTACTGCCGAGTTTCAACAAAATCCGTCCAGCATTTTTTGCGGAAAGGGGTACAAAACAAACATAAACTTTCGGATTTATAATATTAAATGGATCTTACAAATCGCAGCCAAAAGATCAAGATCATCCCATCCACACAGCGGGGGTGGGAATGAAGCATGCAACAATGCAACCTAGCTGCGCGCACGCATTAGACACACACTCTCACACCAGTATCGGATTACACGCACACAGACAAACAGACAGATTTATCACTAAACACAATGTGGCGACTATGAGGCGAAATTTTCGAAACACATGTCTCGTATTCTATGACCGTCATCCGGGAACAAAATGGTGGAATTCTTAAAAATGCAACTTTTGTAGCAAGTTGTAGGATGCTGAGATTTTTAGACATTATCAAGTCAAATTACTTATTTGTGTACACAAATTATAAAGGTTTTTAATTAAACATGTTCATGCCGTATACCGCCGCCAAATATTCAAACTTATGATTAATTTTTATAACTATAGGAATTATGTTAATTTAAATAATAATTATAATGTTATCCTATCTAATAAATACTAATTTATTATGTCCAATTTCTATCCCTGTCTAATTATTTGCTGCAAATATGCAATATCAATTTTGTAATTCTTGTAGAGCCTTCTATTGCTGTGCCCTAGCAGGATCCATAATTGTACAGACGACAGCACATCAAGTTACCACAATCTGTCAAATTTCTGCACTCGATTTTCAACCTTATCACAATGGCGGTAGGTTAACGTTTCATCATCTGCCTAGCCTTTTCCCAACTACGTTGGGGTCGGCTTCCAGTCTAACCGGATGCAGCTGAGAACCAGTGTTTTACATGGAGCGACTGNTTAACACGTCATCATCATCTGCCTAGACTTTTCCCAACTGCGTTGGGGTCGGCTTCCAGTCTAACCGAATGCAGCTGAGAACCAGTGTTTCGCATGGAGCGACTGCCAAAGATGGTCAAATGACAGATAAGACCCACCAGTTTATTGCGTGCGCCCTCCGAAACACGGAAGAACTCGTTATGACAAGATGGTCACCCATCCGCGGACCGACCGCGCCAAGCGTTGCTTAACCTTATGATCGATCGATCCGCGCGGCTTTGACTTAGCCACGAGCTCTTCTCGATCCGCGCGGCTTTGACTTAGCCACGAGCTCTTCTCGATCCGCGCGGCTTTGACTTAGCCACGAGCTCTAACGTTTGATTGGTAAAATTTGACTGATTCGTATACGTTGACCTGCTGTTGTCTTTACCTAGCTTGAAACCTCTTCAACGCATATTGTAACATTATAAATATCATATCTGCATTTAATTTTAATTTGTGTTTGATTTTATTATTGATGGCTGTTTCATCAAACAACGTTCAGTGGTTCGGAAGTGAAATACTAACTAACATACTTACATCCCCCCAAACATTCGCATTTATTATTAGCACGAAGTAGTATTGTGTATAGCTACTTAATAATATATTAGAAATAGAAGTGAAACTATTTTATTTTATTTTTGACTAACTTTAATTTTGCAAAAATGTTAGGCATTTGTTTAACCTTTTGCATATTTTGCATTTTTATTGTTCTACTGGCTGCTTAACCTTTTGGCTATATAATATGCAAATATGTACTATTTAAAATATGTGTTATAAAAGTTACTGGGTGACTAATCAATATTTTACCGGTTAATAAATATCTTTATACGTTTCCTGAAAAAACAAATTATTATATCCTATTAACACAACAATAATATAAATTAAAATTATTTTTCTAATTTTTATATTAAAAAATAGGGAGATATGGATGTAGAAATTTAAATTATATTAGGGACAAAAACTCCACCTCGATAAGAGAACATTATTTAATTTGGATTTAAAATATTCTTGAAGTCTACTACTTCACTCAAATCTCTTCAAAACTACCACACCATACTAACAAGCTATAAGCAAAACACAATAGGTACTTTAAGCTAAAATTGGGAACTAAGCTACAACACCCAAATACCTTCCACGTCACAAAATACCGTAGGGCGAACACCCAAGTTACCGTCCCTCTAAAAAACCACCGACCATTGACCGTACGTTATGCAATCGAGGCAAATGCACTATAAAAAGAACACTATAAGGCAAAAACACCTAACGGGCTACCACGGGATCCGAAAGTCCTTTTTTTACTCGAAACAGGAGCAAAAAGAACTAAAAAAAAAACAGAACACAATGAATAAATGTTTTTGCAAATCGAGAATCGACTTTTTCTTAGCACGTGCATGAATTTAAAATGCTTTTTTGTCTTATGTTTTTGTGCCAATAATGTTGCGTTAGGTCGCGGTAGGATTGGCTATTAATATGCTAAACTAACATTGTTTTTTTTTTGTGAATGTTTTTGTATTTTGATTGTGGTTAAGTATGTCATTTTGTGAAAGGCGGATGAAATTTTTTTTTTTCCTAAATTGATGGCAAGTATTAGCCTGATATAAAGTATTACTTGCTGGAATATAAAGTCTGAAATCACCAACCCGCATTGAGCAAGCGTGGAGATTAACGCTCAATCCTTCTCAATTTGAGAAGAGGCCTATGCCCAGCAGTGGGACAATAAAAAGGCTATTAAAAAAACCTGCTAGCTTCTGAAGCTTCACGAGGGAACTACGTACCACATTCAAATAAAAAGTGGCCTATATATTATTCTGATATATAAGCTTTATAACTGTCCAGTTTTATCAAAATCTCTTCAGCCGTTTTCGCGTGAAAGAGTAACAAACATGCATAAGTCCTCATAAACTTTCACATTTGCAATATTAATAAGACAAGTGGGATAGTAGAATTATTACTTCTCGCTTATTCCACCAACACTCATCATCTGCCTAGCCTTTTCCCTACTATGTTGGGGTAGTTAGGGTCGACTCCCAGTATAACTGGGTGCATCTGAGAACCAGTGTTTTACATTGAGCGACTGCCTGTCTGACCTGCATCTGGTGATCCTGGACTCCATAGTAGTTAAAAAGCTAGGCCGATGATGGAATACGTAAGAGCGTGTGGCGCCGCTGCCGTTGCGGCGTTAAGTGTAAACGCTTTAACACGTGTAAAATAGTCGATTTATGTCTATATATTTAGAACATAATTTAAGTACTGAAGAATATATTTCAGGTACATACATAATTACTTTGCATTGTATTTAAATGAACGCAAATTGATTTTCAGTGCTGAATTATTTATACGCTAATCAAGACAGTTTTTCGGGTTTTAGTTTAGAAAACCTCGATTTTATTGCGTAATGACTAGTTTTTTTGAATTCCTACTAAAATAGATGTTTTGTTTAAAATTTGAACTTAGCATTGTATTTTAATGAAGTATTTAGTTTTTTTTTTAACCTTCGAATGTCAAATTAGCCTTTTCAAATGCAAATATAAAATCAGGAAATTAAAATATTTCAGTCATATAAAATAATGTTTAAAAAGGTTGTGCTAATTTCCTTTGAGCAATAAAATATATTATGTACTTATATTGTGAAGAGATTAAATTTATGAGATCTTGAGTTTATCAGGTTGTAGAGTGTAAACTTTGAATTCACTGAAAATATTTTGGAAACCCTTTCACCAATATATAGCCACTTATTTGTGAGTGTCGTAGGCCATAATTTTGTTCTGGTATAAAAAGTAGTTTCACCGGGATGCTTGTGAAATTATGAGAATAAAGTTGCAAATAAACTTAACTAAAGAAAAAACTTTACAAAATTTTGAAAACGACTTCTTAGACAAATGAAAGTTATTCTTGTATTCTTGATCGCGCGAATTTTAATTTATTTCCAGTTGAAATTTCTTCAAAATTGTTTCACCAATTTTGTAAAATACCGACAGAAACTTAATAACCTGCGAAATTCTTTTGTCACCTGTTAAAAGAAATCTTTGGTCGCTAATTAAATTCTAAATGTAAATTTTGACAGATGGCAACGCAGCCATATTACCAATATGGCGCGGTCGCTTAGCAACGGATGCGTAGGCGCAACAGGTGTTGCGAGATTTTTTTTTTAATGTATTTTTTTTTAATGTGGCAGAGGCGGCGATACGGCTTTTGGGGATCCGGTGGGAAAGATTTTTTCTTTCAAAATTTTCGTTTAGTATTTATTTGATGTTATCAAAGATTTTGGGGGTAGTAATGGTTGATTGTATACACAGGTGGTAATAGAGTATTCTGTCATCTGCCTAGTCTTTTCCTGAATATCTTGAGGTTAGCTTCTAGTTCAGTAATATAAGTCTTATGCTCTGACATAGACACATGTTCCTGAGAAAAATATATTGACAAACAAATGTGCAGCCAGACAACAAAGTGGATCCTTAAGGTTCAATAGGGGTCCTTTTTTCTTCAGTGGTCTGGATTCAAAAAATATCATCTATCTATAATCTAACCACCTTACACATAACGTAACTTTAAGCTTTCACCCGGGTTCCTAGAGAGCTACTACTCGTACAGGCAAGAATAGGCTATTCTGATATATAAACTCTACTACTGCCAAGTTTTATCAAAATCCATCCAGTAATTAAAGCGTGAAAGAGAAACAAACATTCATACATACAAACAATCATGTTTATAATATTAGTAAGATCTTAAGCCAAGTACAAGTTGCCAAAACTCGTTGTATGAGGCCTCACTTCAAGTACGAAGGCAGGCAAAGCCAGGCGTATTTGTGTAACATGATCAATCACTTGCTATGATCAATGCTGATGTGTTCCGGCAGCGCAAGAGTACTTTAAAGGTCAGTGTGTTTGTGTGTAGGTACTTCAATTTTATTAATTTGAATATTCTATTTGATGGTAAATATAGAGATTCAATTGATGGTTGGGGCCTTCTGAATTAGCTTAGCTATACTGAAATGAAACCCTTGCTACACTGTATTTTTTACGTTCCTATTATTATTTTATGCTTATCGTGAAACAGATTAAAAATTATGGTTAGACCTTGGAAAATAGTCTTTTGCAAAGTAATACTTTAAGTATTATGTGCCTATGTAAGAATTTAAACTAAACTGAATTTGGTTCCATGTGAAATAGGTGGTGGATTTTTTCTATAGGTATGTCTAATATTTTTTGGATATTTATTACAAAAACGGTCACAACGCACGTCGTTCCAAGAATTCACAATAATTTTGGATATTAAAATAAGCTTTAAGATATTGGACATGACGATTCAAGACTCTAAGGAGCAGAAGAAAGTAACAAAATAGAGGTCAAGAATTTTATACTCGANAATTTGAGAAGAGGCCTATGCCCAGCAGTGGGACAATAAAAAGGCTATTAAAAAAACCTGCTAGCTTCTGAAGCTTCACGAGGGAACTACGTACCACATTCAAATAAAAAGTGGCCTATATATTATTCTGATATATAAGCTTTATAACTGTCCAGTTTTATCAAAATCTCTTCAGCCGTTTTCGCGTGAAAGAGTAACAAACATGCATAAGTCCTCATAAACTTTCACATTTGCAATATTAATAAGACAAGTGGGATAGTAGAATTATTACTTCTCGCTTATTCCACCAACACTCATCATCTGCCTAGCCTTTTCCCTACTATGTTGGGGTAGTTAGGGTCGACTCCCAGTATAACTGGGTGCATCTGAGAACCAGTGTTTTACATTGAGCGACTGCCTGTCTGACCTGCATCTGGTGATCCTGGACTCCATAGTAGTTAAAAAGCTAGGCCGATGATGGAATACGTAAGAGCGTGTGGCGCCGCTGCCGTTGCGGCGTTAAGTGTAAACGCTTTAACACGTGTAAAATAGTCGATTTATGTCTATATATTTAGAACATAATTTAAGTACTGAAGAATATATTTCAGGTACATACATAATTACTTTGCATTGTATTTAAATGAACGCAAATTGATTTTCAGTGCTGAATTATTTATACGCTAATCAAGACAGTTTTTCGGGTTTTAGTTTAGAAAACCTCGATTTTATTGCGTAATGACTAGTTTTTTTGAATTCCTACTAAAATAGATGTTTTGTTTAAAATTTGAACTTAGCATTGTATTTTAATGAAGTATTTAGTTTTTTTTTTAACCTTCGAATGTCAAATTAGCCTTTTCAAATGCAAATATAAAATCAGGAAATTAAAATATTTCAGTCATATAAAATAATGTTTAAAAAGGTTGTGCTAATTTCCTTTGAGCAATAAAATATATTATGTACTTATATTGTGAAGAGATTAAATTTATGAGATCTTGAGTTTATCAGGTTGTAGAGTGTAAACTTTGAATTCACTGAAAATATTTTGGAAACCCTTTCACCAATATATAGCCACTTATTTGTGAGTGTCGTAGGCCATAATTTTGTTCTGGTATAAAAAGTAGTTTCACCGGGATGCTTGTGAAATTATGAGAATAAAGTTGCAAATAAACTTAACTAAAGAAAAAACTTTACAAAATTTTGAAAACGACTTCTTAGACAAATGAAAGTTATTCTTGTATTCTTGATCGCGCGAATTTTAATTTATTTCCAGTTGAAATTTCTTCAAAATTGTTTCACCAATTTTGTAAAATACCGACAGAAACTTAATAACCTGCGAAATTCTTTTGTCACCTGTTAAAAGAAATCTTTGGTCGCTAATTAAATTCTAAATGTAAATTTTGACAGATGGCAACGCAGCCATATTACCAATATGGCGCGGTCGCTTAGCAACGGATGCGTAGGCGCAACAGGTGTTGCGAGATTTTTTTTTTAATGTATTTTTTTTTAATGTGGCAGAGGCGGCGATACGGCTTTTGGGGATCCGGTGGGAAAGATTTTTTCTTTCAAAATTTTCGTTTAGTATTTATTTGATGTTATCAAAGATTTTGGGGGTAGTAATGGTTGATTGTATACACAGGTGGTAATAGAGTATTCTGTCATCTGCCTAGTCTTTTCCTGAATATCTTGAGGTTAGCTTCTAGTTCAGTAATATAAGTCTTATGCTCTGACATAGACACATGTTCCTGAGAAAAATATATTGACAAACAAATGTGCAGCCAGACAACAAAGTGGATCCTTAAGGTTCAATAGGGGTCCTTTTTTCTTCAGTGGTCTGGATTCAAAAAATATCATCTATCTATAATCTAACCACCTTACACATAACGTAACTTTAAGCTTTCACCCGGGTTCCTAGAGAGCTACTACTCGTACAGGCAAGAATAGGCTATTCTGATATATAAACTCTACTACTGCCAAGTTTTATCAAAATCCATCCAGTAATTAAAGCGTGAAAGAGAAACAAACATTCATACATACAAACAATCATGTTTATAATATTAGTAAGATCTTAAGCCAAGTACAAGTTGCCAAAACTCGTTGTATGAGGCCTCACTTCAAGTACGAAGGCAGGCAAAGCCAGGCGTATTTGTGTAACATGATCAATCACTTGCTATGATCAATGCTGATGTGTTCCGGCAGCGCAAGAGTACTTTAAAGGTCAGTGTGTTTGTGTGTAGGTACTTCAATTTTATTAATTTGAATATTCTATTTGATGGTAAATATAGAGATTCAATTGATGGTTGGGGCCTTCTGAATTAGCTTAGCTATACTGAAATGAAACCCTTGCTACACTGTATTTTTTACGTTCCTATTATTATTTTATGCTTATCGTGAAACAGATTAAAAATTATGGTTAGACCTTGGAAAATAGTCTTTTGCAAAGTAATACTTTAAGTATTATGTGCCTATGTAAGAATTTAAACTAAACTGAATTTGGTTCCATGTGAAATAGGTGGTGGATTTTTTCTATAGGTATGTCTAATATTTTTTGGATATTTATTACAAAAACGGTCACAACGCACGTCGTTCCAAGAATTCACAATAATTTTGGATATTAAAATAAGCTTTAAGATATTGGACATGACGATTCAAGACTCTAAGGAGCAGAAGAAAGTAACAAAATAGAGGTCAAGAATTTTATACTCGACAGGGGTTGATATAGCGTGGTAGACCAATTCGTAGATCAAGATTCGAACTTCGAACGCGCCATGACAGTTCAGTGAGTACATTCCAAATTCAAATGAAGACAGGTTGCCACCCTAACTCCTGACACAGTAGTACCAACATAATAATTAAACACATTACGTTTTAACAACATGTGCACAACACTTGCCTAGAGAAGACGTGTCACTTATATTTCATTTATCGATGTTCGTTGCATAGTGTGGACATGCCTTATTTAAATAAGTTTTGAGAATTTCTAGTAGTAGTAACTTTGTGTATAAAAGATATGTATATTTTCTATAACAATTATTAGGTAGAAAACTTACTAACAGGTTCTAAGTACCTAGCGTTATTCAAAAAGCAACAATAAAAAAATCATTTTTAGTTCATATTATTTAGTATTTAAGGGTAGTTTTCAATATCTTTAAATGTAGACAAAAAACGATATAGACTAAAAAAATATCAAAACTAAAAATATTTTAAAATTATAGTTTTTTCTATTCTATTTGACTAACATAATAAAAAATGTGCAACAGGCACATTTTTTATGCTAAAATAGATCTTGTATTTATTGACATAAAATTAATTATACCACCTGAAACTGTTATTAGACCTCAAAATAATGTCCGAGTTACCGAGGTCAGGTTCATTGGCTTTTCAAAATGCAAAAAAACATACTCATGCGCAATTTGGCTTCTAAATAATTTGATGGACTACTTTTTCTAGACTTTTTTTAAGATGCTGTCTGGGTTCATAAAAACCGGTACTTTTTTTCGTAATTAATGACGTAATTAATGACGTATATAAAATTGCATTTTTGAAAATATTTTAATGAACATATATTTTTTTTTGTGAACGAAATGAATTTCAAAGCATTGGGATTTTTTTTCAGTATTTATATTTTGTCCGAAATAGCTATTAAACATCTGTGGCCATTTGACTGATTATTTGAAAAATCCCAACAATTTATATAAAACCGTCCAATCATTATCATTTTCTTCGCTAATCCAGCTTAAAAACTCGATACAGTTTTTGCTAAGATACCACCAAACAGAGGAGATAATAAGCAACCTTAACAACTCGTCATGGTTCACAGTGTTCGTTATTTAGAACAGTTCTGTCAAGGTGACGTTTCTTTTCCTATAGTTTTGCGGAATTCACGAATTGTCGGCCTTTGGTTGAGGGGCAAGATGGTGACAGCAATTTTTGGGTGACTATCGGGAACTAGGTCAGGTTGTGTAACTTTGTATGCGGGTTAGTTTACGCCAATCATGGATAAAATAATCCGATTACAAAAAAAAGGTACTAGTAAATTATTAACACTTGATATCCGAATTTATCCGGCGAATATAAAGGGCAATTTTAGAAATGATAAAACTCAAAGAAGTCAAGATTCTTTGACTTGGGTGCAAACAGAACTTTTTGAACGTCAAAATTTACCAAACGCCCACCCTTCACCCTATTTGCTGGGAAGAAGAAGTGGTGCAAGAAACGCCCCAGTAACACATGTCTCTCTGTAGGGTAAGGTGGCAGTCATATATATTAATTAAAAAATATTTCATATTCATTTACTTATATGAATTGATTTCATAAATAAAATAATGCATATAAATATGCGAACATCTTTTGCAAAAAACACTAAAACTAAACAAAATAATCACTATGGAATCTTATCCACACAAATCCAACGTAACCAAACATGGTAGCTGTAACTCGACACACTCTATTGACTCTCGCGCATGGTATTATTTCAAACAAGCCGTCAACGAGAAAACCTATATATTTTATATTTATGTATTTTAGAAATTAACTCGTAAAAGCTAATCACTTCAATGTGTTATACATTATACTAATGAGTTTGCGTAATGGTGATTATGAACACGTTTTTCGAAAATTAAAATCACCAGGATAGCTACTTACTATATTAAAATAAAATAAAACTCGTAGTGTAATTGTTTGGAATAAATCAAACAAGCCTTTTCGTTTTGGTAAAAATATAATTTTTTTTCGCTTCCAAAAGTGCTGACGAGCTTGCTCTAATCGCTGAAAACGGTCAAGACGATTTGTGCTGTAGTCCAGCAGGCACGGCGATGGCAAAGACGTTAGTGGTCTACCAATTATAAAGTGGCCCGGAGTGAGCGGAGATAGGTCTTGTGCAGAGGGACTCAATCATATGTTAAATTTTAGAAGACAATATGGAAAGAAGGGAATATGTATTACAAACACTGGAAGTTTCTAGTGTCTTTTCGTTAGGAAATCATTAGAAGACCCGTCCCGCTGTGGGTGACAGCGTGAGGGAGTGTCAGACTCTTACTGACTAAAACCCACCGTGTTCTTCCTAGAGCCCTTTGTGTACCTCGGCCGCGGTAACTCTTTCGAACAATCCCGCAGCCCCGGCAGGCTCTAGCCCTAGTGGGCCCCTCTGGGGTTTGCTAACTCTCTTTGAGGAGCGCCTGTGTTTTTAGTGATTTTGAGCGAAAAAGTAGTAAACTTTAGTGAAAAGTAGGTGTCTTATCGCAATATAATTAATCACGTAAAAGAAGTCACGGGTAAATCACAAAATTAGGTATATTTAGTCAAGTATTTCCTTTTAAAAATACTTTACTGTTATATTTTGACCTCAAAAGAATATTTCGAAATTACAAAAATCTTTTTAGCAAAAACTTAGATACGAAAGCTTTTGATAAATAGTTTTTGTATTTTAAGGATACAATCGTTATCAAAGACGTCTTAAAGTAGCAGAAAAAACTAATTTTACGCTTCATTAAGATAAGTAGATACAGACGTAAGCTCAAAAGGTTTTAAAAATAATTTCATTATATTTAATTAATCCTTACTAATATTATAAATGCTAAAGTAACTTTGCATCTGTCTCTCGCGTTTAAGCCAATATTTCTGAACCGATTTAGTTTGATACATAGGACGTCGCCATAGGCTCTTTAGGTAAAAACTGCCAACTGCCTCGTTGGTCTAGTTGTCGCAAAGTTGACTGCTGTGCACGAGGTCTCGGGTTCGATTCCCTGGACGGGCCGAAATCACTTTGTGGGTTTTAGAAACTTTTACAAAGCAGCCCAGAGTTGGAAGTTGGTGATTGAACACCCGTGCATCGGAGAGCACGTTAATGTCGGTCCTGCGCCTGATCTCTCTCCGGTCGTGACGGATTGCCGTCCCATCGGGTTATGAGAGTGAGGGAATAGGGAGTGTACCTTTGTCTGCGCAAATGCTTGTGCAGTATAATATTTCCTGCGCAGCTGACTGTTCTTCTTATATGAGAACAGCCGCCGTGGCCGACAATCGGCTTGGACGTCATCATCAGTTCCTTCAGGACACGTATGGGAACATCTAGTTAACTGAATTTTGATAATCGTGTTTTACCTTCTTAAAATCTCACTTAGCTAAAAGGGTGTGGAATCTCAAAATAGACGGCGTATCATTACATAACACGCAAACACGTCAAATTTTTTGCGAACCACCAAAGCAGATAGAAATCAATTTATAATAATTTTCGATGTATAGATTCGGAGACTCCGACACAGTAATTCGAAGTCTCGAATTCGCGCAAAAAACCAAGGTTGCGGCTTGTACTGGTTGTACAGTAATAAATTTGTTTCTAAGTGATAATATGGCAATTATTTTAAGATTAACGCTTGCTTGCTTGAAGTTTAATGATTTGGTGGCTAGGTAACAGCCACGGTAGTTGACCAGGGTGTATAAAATTTCAATTTTTCCTATACACCCTGATATATACTTACCCTTTTTTTAGGAAGGCATTTTTCAAAAACCACATTATTAAGAGGGCTTAATTTCCCAACCTTATTTAGGAACCTGAGGAGACAAATCAACATCGTCCTGCCAACAATTGCCAACCTCATCTGCCCGTGGTGCACCCTGGTCAAAAATGGACGAGTGAGGTTCTGGCGACCGACTGGTGATGTTGGTGGTGAATTTTAAATGCCTTACTCGGAGATGGGCTGTAGGGTCTTCGAAGCTTGAGAAATATTCCAAACTTCACTCTCGTAAATTGCTCCCGACGGAGATTTTTAAGTAAGACTTAGTGCTAGTTTCAGAAGTCCCAGATAATGTCTAGATAGCTATCTGGCAGATGCCATACAAAAGTAGTCAAAATAGAACATTTCTATGGCATCATCTGTCATATAGCTATCTATACTTTTATCCAGAACTTCTGAAACTGGCCATTAAAGTTACGAAAAGTTTGAGTATTTTAGGGTAAATCCATTCATGGTTATAATTGGCTATAACTGCCTCGTTGGTCTAGTTGTCGCATAGCCGACTGCTGAGCACGAGGTCTCGGGTTCGATTCCCGGGACGGGCCGAAATCGCTTTGTGGGTTTTAGAAACTTTCACAAAGCAGCCCGGAGTTGGAAGTTGGTGATTGATTCACCCGTGCATCGGAGAGCACGTTAATGTCGGTCCTGCGCCTGATCTCTCTCCGGTCGTGTCGGATTGCCGTCCCATCGGGTTATGAGAGTGAGGGAATAGGGAGTGCACTTGTGTCTGTGCAAATGCTTGTGCACTATAATATGTCCTGCGCAGCTGGCTGATCTCCTTAAATGAGAACAGTCGCCGTGGCCGATAATCGGCTAGGACGCCATCATATAATTGCCTATTAGGTTCACGGTGACTACACAACTTTGATATGACAGTACTGGTATTCCGCAACCCTGGACCTCGGATCACCTTCGAAAACTGGAAATAACAAGTTTTAAGCTAAATATATTCAGCTACTAGTTACTTAAATAACTTTAACCTAGACTAAGACATGACTCGGCATTATTTTGTCACTGTTTTATAATGGATTGGAGTGTTTAATTTCCGATTCAACAAAAGTCTAGTCCGAAAGATTTTATCTGACATTTCTGTCTACAAATAAACTTGTGGAGTGCTAAGTATATACTTAATGAATGTAGGTATTTATTCCAGTTAGGTGGCTGTCAAATCTTTTATACCTTTGCCTGACTGGTTAATCAAAATAAAAGTAATTAATTTATATTTAATTGCATGTAAAATTGTTTTTATATACGCTATATTTAAATGGTCCATAAAACTTAAGGGTTAGCAGATACTCTAAATAAATTTTACACGAAAATGTGAATCGAGGCTTTTAGAAAATCAAGTGTTTTTTTTTAAGTTTTCTCTGAGTAGTCGATAAGTTGTTTATTGTTGGTGAGCCTGCCAAATGCTATGGATAAGAGGAGGACTATTACGAACCCATGTCTGGTAAGAATGTGTAAAGAGTGCACTTTATAATATAGACACTGATTCGATAAACTTTATACCACATTTTCAACCATGAATTAGTAGTAAAGATGCCATAAGTACCTACCAGGAGTCTTTTCAGTCAATCTTTCGTACTTTACAAGCTATCTAAAACCTAAACCCAGCAAAAACTTAAATTTCAGATTCCTCAAAACAGCTGTTTACTATGAAGTATCATGTGCGATTTTCAAAGTTGTTTTAAGAAAACTGATGGTTATGTGGTCGGTGAACTTGATCCAATTCCCTAAGAGTTTTCGAAAAATAACCCATCCTCAGAATAGCCGCGGCAGGTGCAGGTGTACCGATCATATCAGTGGTTTTTGACGCAGAAGCCTATATAAGCTACTAACTAGTAGATATGTATATAATTGTTGTAGGTATAATATGTTGTGTAATTAATGTATATATTATGCGATGATGTCATAGAATGGATTCTGAATTATGACTCTTATGATTTAAGCGCTGCGAGTTTTAACTTATGGAAATGTTTGCTACGTAAGTGGGCTGTTTATCACACCGGATCGTAACAATCAATTTAATGATAAAACGTATAAAAAACGATTTTTCTAAAAGAAGAAGATGGTGTACAACTTGGGCACCTTAGCTTGGGACTGAGTAAAGATGAAAAAAAATTTTTTTTAGGAAAACTGGACTTTGATATCTGAATGGCCAATCCGCCTTCTCTAGCAAGCATGGTCATAAACGCTCATTGCTTCTGTGTGTGAGAAGAACAACAAGAAGACTGATGATAAAGAAGTTTGAATTCAATTTGTCATAGGCAGCCAACTTGGGCATTAAATGTAAAGTAACTTTTGAAATCTTTGATCGGATTTCAAGACTGAGGTTCGTCCTAGGAGAAAATTCTTTCTTGCCCAGTAAGACAAGAGGAAAAAAAATGCATCAATATAGCTTCTTCTCCGCGTTCTTTCAACTTATTTTTTGGCTCTGAAAACTAAAAACTGTCATATTCAACTTTAAAAAGTAGGTAACTCCGAGCGTTGCCCGCGGCAGTGACCTGGTATGAACGTTAATGAACAATGTTACACTACGGTGTGAAAACAGCCAAGTTGATGATGACAGATACTAGATGCTCAAGAGTATTATTTGGAATTATTTTAGGAGGATCCAGAGGTCAACTCCGACCCTGTCTTAACCAAAAACTTGTTTATAGGGTGACAACAATATTTGTAACTACGGGATAGTATTTGGCCTTGGATATTCGCGTTTATTAAAAAAATACACTTGCTAATTTATCACCACTTTTAGTTTACTAACAGCAGATAGTTGGCCGCGATGGCGTCTGTTGGTTGGATGGTTCAGCAGATTGATCTAAAATCTCCGGCAAACTGCGGCAGTCCGCATTACTTCAGTAGAATCATTTCAACAGGAAAATTTTGGATTGGTTGAAAAAAAAATGCAATTAGACAAGTTCGTCCCTAAGTTTATGGTGAAAAATATGAATAATAATCACATTATTTTAACATGAATGAAACCTCATAAAAAATGGCCAAAAAAGAATAATATCGTAACATTAATATAAAAAAACAACCCTTAAGTTGAGAAAATGCTAGGCTTGATGATGATGAAAATAAATTATAATCTGACGACATAGTACAGACAGATACCTAACCACACCATAATAAAAAATAAATCTGGAACATATCCCACAATCTCCTAACACCATGGTGCGCATACGCTTACGAACATAGAAGCACGTATTACGCCTAATGCCTCCACGTCAATCACTTTGATTGGACCGGCAAAAACATTGATTCATATTCATACATAGTCTGTTATGTTTCCCGACTCATATTATACATCACGCTATGTGTATGTGTATCAGGGTAGGCAGAATTCTAAGTATAATTTTTAATACACCAAAGATTGTAAAGCCTTCTGATAACTTAAAAACCGGCCACGTGCGAGTTGGACTCGGGCATGAAGGGTTCCGTACCCCATCCACCTTAATTTTTTATTTTTAGTATTTGTTGTTATAGAGGCAACAGAAATACATCATTTGTGAAAATTTCAGCTTTCTAGCTATCACGGTTAGTGAGATACAGCGTGGAGACAGACAGACATACAACGAAGTCTTAGTAATAGGGTCCCGTTTTACCCTTTGGGTACGGAACCCTAAAAAGATAAAAAACCTTGAAGGAACTCTTAGGGTCGAATCCTTGGCTCATCGTCCTTCCGTCTCCGAGGAGACGATAGGCCCGTGTCAGCGGCGCGCGTTGTTCCACGCGCTCCTCAAAGAGTGTCAGCAAACCCCAGCGGGGCCTACTAGGGCCAGAGCCTGCCGGGGCTGCGGGATTGTTGGAAAGAGTTACCTCGGCCCTGGTATACAAAGGGCTTTAGAAGGAACACGGTGGGCTCTAGTCTGTAAGAGAGACCCTCTAACGCTGCACTCAGCGGGAGGGGTCCATTGGTGATACCCAAAAAGGGGGAATCGGATTGTCCAGAAAACTGGTTTAAATAGATCAGCTTTTTATCCAAATAAATAATAAATTTCCCCTGCATGAGAATTAAACTATCCGAAAATCATTTAAGAAACACCCGAATTATCATTAAATAATAAATCATATACACAACTAATTAAGTAGTTGAATATTTTTGCATAATCATTGAAATATATTATCTTGTCAATATAATATGTGTGTATAATATAATATTGTGTATGTATTTATATTTATAAATATTGTTACAGTCAAATATTTATGTGTTGGTAAGTTGTTTGGCATTTGGCAATGTGGTTTAGCCTTATTTTATCTTGTGTTTATTGAAAGCTTATAATTTAATCTATCATTTATCCTTATTGATATTTTTAACCAGCTGTTCCCCGTGGGTTTCCCCGCATCTAAGGGTAACTACTTCCTTCACCTGAACAAAAATATTCAGTAAAATCACTCCTTGTTACATCACTCTCTGCAAGTCGGTATGCTACTCAAAACTTATAAACTACTGTAATTACGTTCATGCATTTTTCAGCAATAAATAGACTGATTTTCTGTGTTATTTATAGTTTACTGGCTTTGTATATGTTGCTAGTAGGTATACAATATAATATTTTCACACAGGATTTAAGACTAGAATATTATTTCAGAACGGGATTATTGACACAATTTTGTCTGAAAAAAAAGCCAAAAATAACGAGGAAATTCTCTCAGAAAAATAATATTTCACACATTATACAAAACCACAAAAAACCGCACAATTAGGCACTTTGTTGCTTAAATACCTACACACGTAGATTAGAGCGTGTGTAATGATTTTAAGCAAAAACTTAAAGGTGTTAGGTGAATTAAATATAATAGTCATATCACGTTTTTATTTCGTTGTAGGTATCTAAAAGTCTGGCATATAAGCTGAGAAAAATAATGCTTTATTTTTGGTACATCATAATCTGCCTAGCCTTTTCCCTACGGCTTCCAATTTAAGAGGATGGAGCTGAGTATCAGTTTTACATGGAGCGACTGCCTATCTGACCCAGTAATTCGGGCAGCCCGATAGATACCCTCTGGTAGGACAGGTTGTGAGACTTTCTGGCTTCTGACTATCCGTAACGAATGCCAAAGATGTTCAAATGACAGCCGGTACCAATAAGGTAGACCAAACAGATAGGTTATCAATAGCTTTGCTAAAAGTAAGCACAAAAAAAACTTTAGAAGGATATAGTTACGGAATTAAATTGAAAGATACAACAAAGATTATATTGCTAAAATTGAAACACACTAAACAATACTTACCTTTTAGTTCCTCAAAGTCATCTAGTCCTTGCTTTTCCTTTCAGGGTTAATGGTCCTTGAATAATAGTACTTGTTTACTAACTTAGAAAAAAAGCATATTTGCCCGCGTACAAATAAAGTTCGGCAGGAGAACCGGCGGCGATGGTAAGGACATTTAAAAAGGAGACTAGGTACGTCGGCAATGCGACCCTCAATCTCGACATACCCGGCAAAAGGAGTAGAGGTAGGCCAAAATTATGACACGAACCTACAGTGTTCATCCATTGTGTTCATCCATTGTGTATGTTGGAAAATATTTGTCTTTAAAAGAGACTTTGACCCTTAAGTTTGTTTCGGTGTTTCTTCTCAAGGTAGTCAGATAGGAAATACCGGCCTCATCTAGTTTTAAAAATATAGAAATGTTAAAGTGTGTAAGTGAAGTCGATATGGTGAGTGGGTGTCGTAAAGAAAGACATGGAAAGCTGCGAACTCCTAGATGTCCAGGACAGAGCGAAGTGGAAGAAGAGGATACGGAGAGCAGACCCCGTCACGAGACAGGACCAACGCTAGAAAGAAGAAGTACAAATAAAATTTTTCAGTGAAGACCACGACCTAGTAGATGCAGCGACGGCAGGCCCCCACTATATGGACGGACGATCTGGTCAAGGTCGCCGCGAAGCCGTGGATGCGGGTTGCTGTAGATCAAGCAAAGTGGTGACCCTTGGGGGAGGCCTTTGTCCAGCAGGGGACGTCTTAATCCACTGAAACGAACGACGGTGTATAATTTTTCTTCAGACGACGAGTTCTAGACCTTAGCGTGTTTCTAAAAAGTAGGAATTCAAAGCTTAAGTTGTGTTACGAAAATAGTTAGTAGTTTGTAGTCATTTTCCTTTTCTTGACGTGAGGCGGATCTTGTCTACGATTTGAGAAATAATAACAATTATCGTCAAAACAGGTTTTTGTGTAGGTATATGATTAATTACTTAAGTAATATTTAGCTGTAGCAAAAATCTCTATCACGTTTTAGGTAAAAAATAAAATACTAAAACAACGTTCACGAAAGTTGATAAAAATACACGACTTTGACGTTTACGCAAGGAATCTATTTAAGTTTTTACGAGTTGTTATCTCAATAAATATTACAAAGAACAGTTAAATGACTCACGTGTTTAAATTTAAATAAACTTAAAACAAAAAAAAATACAAATCAAAGGACGACTTAAATAACAGTGACCCAGAAATTGAGTAAAAAATTAATAAAAAACATTACGCAACATAGTTTTTTCTGTCATAAAACACCGTTTTTTCGCGCCTTTTTTAAATAAAGAACAATATGGCGGCACGAGACGTTCGGATACAAACAATGAATGGGTTTTTATTAAGTTTTTATGGCTTTGACTCGTGTGTGATAATGAAAGTAGTACTTTTTTGTGCTTAGTTTGGCAAAAAGTTCTAATTCGCGTAATATAGAAGCCATTTTTTATTAACGATGTCGTAAATATGAAATCGAATGGATAATAATGGACATGTTGTATTAATTCGACATGTTTTTTGTTGCCGTCTAATTTATTATGGGCAACGGTTTATTTAGCTAGGTGAAGGAAGTTAAGCTTAGTTGATATTATTTATGCATTTAAATAAAACCAAACTAGTTATTTGTACCCAGATATGTATTGGCCAATTGTAATTACTTACGATCTTGTTGAAAGATTTCAGATAAGAGAGATGATTCTAACTTATATATAAGATTACAAGAATATTTTTGTAATTTTACATATCCTATAACCAGCGGACGGCCAAGACGCTTCTAATGATATCTCATTTGTTAAATTACGATAAGTAGTTTAGAAGTTATGAGGGAACCGATGAACATACATACATACATACCTACATACATACAAACAGGTCAAAATCATAACCCTCCTTTTCGCTTCGCCCTAGTCGGGTAAAAACTCCTTTTTAGGGTTCCGTAGCCGAATGGCAAAAAACGGAACCCTTATAGATTCGTCATGTCTGTCTGTCTGTCTGTCCGTATGTCACAGCTACTTTATTCCGAAACTATTAGGACTACATAGTTCAAACTCGGTAGGTAGATGTATTATATTGACCGCTTTACGATTTTTATACAAAAATAAAAAAATAAAAATATTAGAGGAGGGCTCTCCATACATGGAACTGAAAATAAAATTATTTTTTTTCATCAAACCTATTCTTGTGGGGTATCTATAGATAGGTTTTTAAAAATGAGATTGAGGTTTCTTAAGCCATTTTTTCTCAAAGTCAATCATTTCAAAGTAATACACATTCAAAGTGCTAAAATTTGTGCCCCACGCTGTAATTTCTAAACTACCAGAATGAAAAATCTAAAAAAAATATATGTTATAGATCTTAACAAAAACTATCAACCAAAATTGGTTTGAACAAGATACAGTCAGTGGTTTTTGAGATATAGCACTTTTTCAGTAACCGCAAATTATAACTTTGTTATTCATATATTTGTATGAAAAACAAAGTTATTTTTTGTTGTCGAGAAAAGTTTGTGTTTTGGCTAATTTTAGGTAATAGGTACGTTTATTTTTCATAAATAATGGAACGGAACCCTTCATGTGCGAGTCCGACTCGCACTTGGCCGGTTTTTTTAAATAAATGACGCTTTGAAGTTATATTACAAAAAATACTTTGAATATTTTTAATGGAGCATTGGGTTAAATCGGGTATTCATAGTGTATCAAAAGACACCTAAAGACATAATTATTACTGTTTTTTTTTGTTAAAATCTCTAAGTATTGCCATAAACTTTCGCAATAAATAATACAATAACACGCAATTAAGAACGAAATAAAACGGAAATTATAAATTAATTAAGCGTCTAATTAATTAAGTAACTGTTAATGTTTTATTAGCCACGGATGTTAAGCGTTGTTTTGACATAAATTGAGAATTTGTTTTATTTGGAAGACTAGCTTCCGACAGCGGTTTCACTCGTCTCCCATGAGAACTCCGTTCACCTGGATAAAGGTAGCCTTAAGTCTTCGAGCTATCTAACACTGAAGTAATTTTTAAAATCGGACCAGCCATGCGATTCTCTAACTGACACATCATAGATGACAACAACGACGACCAAACAAATGACAAGCTTTTCGGTTTGAAGGATAAAATCGAAGGCGAAGTCGTCGTTGTTGTCGAAGGCGAGGATGATTTTTCATACATTTGGAACCATATTTTAGTTCTATGTCGCGCCGTCAACATCGTTGAAGAGCTGCGATCGCGCACTTATAGATGTTGCAACGATGATTTCTTGGTTGTAGAGATGTTTTGCGTTAGAGAATCACCCCCCTGTATTTCCTGATATTGAGGCATTCAAACAATTCTTCAGCTTTATAATGTTAGTAAAAGTTATTTACGGCCGGTTTTATAGGTTCCAGGTAGAGTTCTAGATAGTTATCTGACAGATAATGCTATAGAAAAGTAGTAAAATTTCAAAAAAACACCTATGGCACTGTCTGTCATAGCTTCTAGAACTTTATCTCATCATCTGCCTAGCATTTTTCCAACTCCGTTGAGGTCGGCTTCCAGTCTTACCGGATGCAGCTGAGAACCAGTGTTTTACATGGAGCGACCTCCACAACCCAGTTACCAGGGCAACCTGGCATCCTTTGGTAAGACTGGTTGTCAGACTTTCTGGCTACCCCGTTAAACGACTTGCCAAAGACCCGTTCAATGAACAGCCCGGGACCCACCCAGTTTATCGTGCCTTCCTGAAACACGGAAGAGCTCGTTATGACAAGATGGTCACCCATCCACGGACCGACTGCGCCAAGCGTTGCTTAGCCTTATGATTGATCGATCCGCGCGGCTTTGACTTAGCCACGAGCTCTTCCTGCTATAGAAAAAAAGTAGAAACTAAAAACATTTCTACAGCACTACTTATCTGTTAGATAGCTTCTAGAACTTTATCAGGAACCTGTAAAACTGGCTGTAAATTCGGTATTTTTAATGACGTCATCACATATTATTCTGATGTAATAATATCTTGAAGCAAACCACAAAATAAATATAGGTACCTACTCTTAGTCTTTTCACGCCCCTAAATAACTTTTAACCTTTAAGAAACCAGCTTATCTCTACCGACTACAACGACTTATCTTTGCTATACCTAATAACTAAAATTATACATGCGTAAGTTTTTTTGTTCGTTTGATAACCTTCAGGCTGAAACGACTGCGAAGATTTGGGTGAAATTTGGCACAGGGATAAAACCTGGAGGCGGAGATAGGCTTCCTTTTATTCAGGTACTAGAAGTATAGTTCGCTTTAGATGTATGCTAAAAAGCCGGAATTACTTATAGATGATCTTTATACATATAGATGTCCAAAAGTAATTAGGTATGCCACGTGGCCAAAGCCGCGGGCAGCATCAAGTTTTGCTTATAAATTAACACCTATGAATATTCATTAGAAAATACCAAATAAATCTTAAAATTATCTAGTTCTGAATTTAATATCAATACTTATAAATAAGGAGGAAAGATTTGTTTGTTTGTTTGTAAGGTCTATGCTCCGGATCTACTGACCCGATTCGCATAATTCTTTCACTGTTGGGAAGTTACATTATACCCGAGTAACATAAGCTATATTTTATCCGGATAAGGATAGTAGATCCCACAGGACGCGAGTGAAACCGCAGGAAAACGGCTAGTCTCTAATAATTGCATTAAAACTAGCAATTTACATAGTAAATAACCCTGAGACCGGTTTTTAACTAACACATTTAACCATTTAATTGAGACCCGCGGCGAATAACCCAAGTAGCTTGAACATTATTGAATTTCATGGTATCTATGAAAATAAGCACTAAGAAGGATTTATGTAATCCATCTACAAGTTATTTGTCGACTGAAGATTGAAATATGATATCTATACTAATATAATAAAGAGTGTTTTATTGTTTGTTAGTACCCTAAAGGCTCCGAAACTACTGGTCCAATTTGAAAATATCTTTCACCGTTAGGAAGATAAATTACTCCCGAGTAATATAGGCTATATTTTGACCTGTTGCGGGAAGTAGTTCTCACGGGACGCGAGGAAATAACTAGTAATTGATATGATGCTAATATAAAAATTCAATCTGTAATCTCAAAATCAATAGATAGATAAGTTATAGAAATCCACCGCTAGTTAATGGATCAAGATAATAAAGTCCAAATAAGTCTTATGAACTGTTATATATAATTTTCGCTAAATTAGCTAAATATTATGCACCATTTGTATATTATACTTCCGTAGTGTAAAATGTCGAGCGTTGACACTTTAGTGTTTAGGTATCCTTGGAATGGAACGTGCCAAGAGATACTAGAATGTCAATGTGTGAGGTAAATTGTGCCCCGTGGTTTTGTTCGCCCTTGGCCTCCCATCGCATCACCCGCTTTTTAACTCTGCCTAGCCTTTTCCCAACTATGTTGGGGTCGGCTTCCAGTCTAAGTGAATGCAGCTGAGAACCAATGTTTCACATGAAGCGACTGCCTATCTGTCCTCTTCAATCCCGGGCAATTCAATACCCTTGGCAAGGCTTCTGACTACCCATAATAACTGCCAAAGATGTGCAAATGACACCCGGGACCCAGCAATTTATCGTGCCATCAGGGGTTAGAACGATCAACACGGAGGAACTCGTCATGACGGCCACCCCTCAACAGATCGACGCCAACGGTTATACGTATACGGTATATCGATCCATGTGGTTGTTACTAAGCCATGAGCCACTCACCCGCCTGTACTATAAAATCATTTTAACATAACGTTCCTTCTGACTTTTGACATATTACTCAGCTGAGCCATAATAATAATGGCGTCCATGCCGAATTTAGACCACAGCGGCTGTTTTCGAGCCAAAGGAGATCAGCAAGCAGGTTAGGACATAATAATGTAATAGTGCAGGCACATTTGCTGTGACACAGGTGCACCCCCTATTCCCTCACTCTCATAGCCCGATGGGACGGCAAACCGACACGACCGGAGAGAGATTAGGCGCAGGACCGACATTAACGTGCTCTCCGATGAACGGGTGTATCACCACCAACTTCCAGACTCCAATTTCGATTAAAAGTCTGGCAAGTAAACAATCCCCATTAAGCAAGCATGGTGATTAACGTTTATTTATAGGTACTTTATATGAGAAGAGGAATGTGCCTAATATGTGCCCAGCAGTAGCACAGAAAAAAAATGAATATGGTGATTACTTTATTTTGAAAAGTAGAATAATATTTAAAGTTAAGAATGTTATAAAGCTTTAGGGAGGTACCTACTCAAGTACTTCAAATATTTTTCTAATATAAACGACAGCGATAGAGAGCGAATTTTTTCATGCTTTTAGTTTTAACATTTTAATACATTATCACTAATTAAGTTTAAGGATATGATAACGGAATTTAGCAAATACCAATGTGTAGCAAAAACCTATAATTTTGGGAGATTCTGATAAATAAATGGCTTTAGAAATATTTAGTGGCTCTATTGACGTCAGAACTAAGTCTCTCCTATTAATAAGAGTGACACGCTTATTCGATTAAAAGCTTCTTGACTTGTTATTGTTGGCTCACTAAAAATAGCTCAGCAATTTCTGAGTGTAGGTAGGAATTTAGAAAAAATAGGCATTAAGTAATTTCTTTGAACTATTTAATAATATCTTTGATTCTTATATCTTTGATTTGAACTGGTTTTAAAAATCCTAGTTTTAAATATCTTAATGTGTTCAGTAGTTCTACTACAAGATAACAAGATCAACGGATTTATTTCGACTTTGCGATAAGGATAACCAATAATAACCACTTAGCTATCATTTATTCATCTAAAAAAGCTATTCTAAGAACGATGAGCGCATCTAATTAATCCGCGCACTTAAATATTAAAAATAAACTATGTATAATAAATAAACATTAAAATAACAACAATGTGTTAAATGAAACACGGAAAGCTGTATGCGGAAAAACCTCACGAGTAGGTAGCAATCTCTGTCGAGTACTTATGCGTTAGAGCGTTAAGATATACCTAAAAAGTCATAAAAACCATAAAAAAATAATCACTGAAACTCAACCTTATTTTCAAGAGCATACGGCTCGCGTTAGAATGACACAGCATAAAAATAAGGCATTATAAATATTATGATGTAATAAGCGTCGGTACAAGGTCAGTTTAGACCGAAAATCAGGTTTTGGTTGTCTCCCCCGCGCCCGCGCACCTCTCTCCCCTCGCATGCGCGTGAGCAGCGTCATAGAGGCGCCGGAGTGCGTCAGAGTGGATGGTACACTTGTGAATTTTAACCGATTGTGCTGAGGTGGGTTATGGTTTGTGGAGGCCTAGCAGTGGATGGCAACAGGCTGATATGATGATAATGATAAATAAAACGAATATTTTTTGATTAGACTTTAAAATATTCAGAAATGTAATTTAATTTTTTTTTTCCCTTTTGGGAAGCAACACAATTCTCACGTAACATACGCTATATTTTACCTGATTCCGGAAGCAGTTTCCTTGAGACGCGGGTGAAACCACGGGAAATAGCTAGTTAGAATTTTCAAACTAAGTGCTGGTCTATAAAACAATGTAGGTAATAAATAATATAAAGAAGGATAAAAATAGTAGTGTTAAAGCACAAACAAGTGACTGATGGTGAAAACAATAATTGTTATTAATATTTATTCTTATATAATCAAAAGAAAAACTATGAATGTTTAAATTATTTATAGTCACATGCAGGTTACAAATGATATCACGAGAAAAGCAGGCTATTTTTGAACTTGTAATTACAAGGTAAACAATGATAAATGTTTATTGCAATTTTATTACCAGCATTGTAGAACAAGCATTGTTTTTGAAATTATACGGTCTTACTATGATTATATTTCCAAGTAATATGATTCTCCTTGTAAAAAAGGACTATTTGTAACATAAAACTTTTTAGCATTCTCACACCCAAACAGTGACGGCAAAAACTACTAGTAACTGTAAATTAGGACGTTAACCATCTTTCTCGGCAGTCGGGTAAAAAAATATAAATAATAAAATTACAAATTTTATTACCTATTTCTAATATTTTTTGTTCAGTAACTCAAATTTGTGTATATTTTGTACCTATATGTATTTTTTAGTGAAGCCATATCAAATAAAATTATTATTTCATTGCGACATATCTTTTTGCAAATCGAATAAATAAATAAAATATTATTTAAAAAACACGCAGGGGTCCCGCCACCCCGCTGAACACAATCGTCTATTCGGAATTCGTCAAAATACTCGACAACGGACTACCACATGGCTCGCAAGTCATTTTTCATCAGCGCACGCGCATGTGTGCGTGCGTACATCTGTGTGCGTGCACCAACAGCATCACTGTGTGCGTGCATGCGTTTGCGACGATCTTAAAGAACTTTTTATAATCTTTGATAGTGATAGTAGTAATATAAACGCCAGTTGGCATTACCTGCATAATAAACTAATAAATAATAAATAGTAATAAATTAAGTGTTATTTAGGACTAGATTCGGCCTTGTAAATAAACTTGAAGTTTTTGCACATAATTTGCATTTAGGAAGTGGTTAAGATGAATTTGTTAAGGAAGACTCGAGTTCTTTTTGTTGGAAATATTTCCATTATGTTAAAACACACTAATCTTATTAATCTTTAGTTGTAAGTAGAATTAGCGAATCATCGTTTGAGATAATATAGATCCTTGTCTGAAGGATCGATAGAGATTTTTTACGAGTAATTCGAGATCTGTATAGAGTTTTGAGGAAATTTAATAGCTGCCAAATTATTTGTTATGATAATTTTAGTTAAGAGATAAATTGTTTAATACTAGGAAATAGGAATTACCTGTTGTGATGCCAGCTTTGTAAGTTAACATTAAGTACAGACGACAGCAGGGTGACCTACCCGAGTCTGTAAAATTTTACTATTCGAATATTAACCTTCCACTATTGTGATAAGGTTGAAAATCTATTGCAGAAATTTGACAGATTGTGGTAAAATGTGCCGTCGTCTGTACCTAGACTATATTTTTGATGTAGACTCTTTTAAAAGATATGGATGAACCGTATCTACAAGTAAATATTTTTTATATAAACTTTCTCGAATCTGAATCATAATCGATTGATTTGAATCGGAATATTGGCCAAAATTGGAAGCACTTACATAATTGGCTAAAAAAAGTTTAATTATTTTATAAGCGTTGCTTGATAGCCGTTATCATGTTGTAATAAGTAATATTTCCATAAATAGAATATTAAATGTTCACACATTGATGGAATTGACCTTTTGCAAATCTTACAAAGTGTCGGGATCTTCCTGTATAAACCAAGGAAGCCTTTTGAATGTACAGACGACAGCACATCAAGTTACCACAATCTGTCAAACTTCTGCAATAGATTTTCAACCTTATCACAATGGAGGTAGGTTAATGTTCGATTGGTAAAATTTGTCAGATTCGTATTCGTTGACTGGTGTCGTCTGTACATAATTTAATACAACTTCTATAATTATAATAATTTTACCCGGAAATCTTATAATTGACATTTGATTGACCACTACTTACGGACCATAGCCTCGAGGTTACATCGAATAAAATGTAATTATTCTTTAAAAAAACAACTCCGACAATAATTTTAACGATTCCTTAATTTGATTCATCGATTTATCTTTATCGATACCTATAAAATGCCATAAAGGAAACTATCATAACTAAAACTCACGCTTAAAGTTAAGTGAGTGATGAATGGGAATGATCTATGAGTTTCCGCTAAAGCACAAGTAGCGCCATCTAGTTTCGATTGACGGAACTATTCGTGTTGCTTCAAAGCAACGATAGATGTCGCTAGAGTGCTCCGAATGATCGATCTAGGTCTTTTGAACGAGGGGTACATAAATGAATAAATTATCCTGTGTTGTGTATTTTTATAAAAAGGTTAATTAGTATTGATAACAATAAAGGACTTACGGTAAATTTTTCGACGATTGTATCTTTTGTACGTACCTGCAAAGAAAATATAAAAAAAATATGTGAGTTTACAATTTATGATGATAACATGGCAATGCTTGATAATAATACTTTTAATTAAAGGTAGAAATAATATAAAATACAATGGTTCTTATAATTATAATGTTCTTTAACGATTTACTTGGATAATTTTCTTTATGCACCTTATTTATGCACCTTATATTGGTTTTAATAGTAGTTACTTCATACTACTCATAGCTAGGTACTTCATAGAAATAGTTTTCAATATTTTTAATCAACGTATCTTACATAAAAAATTTCCATCTTTGACTACTTGTAATTCTCATTTCTATCATACTTAAAACCTAAACCTTGACGACTGAGTCTCAATATAATAACAATAAATTCCTTCAAATAATTTAATTTATGCAACTGTCTAACGAACATCCTTATAATCAAATTCCTTTATACTATCAAACAATGCAAAAACAAGTCAGACTAAACATATTTCTTTATCTTTACTTCCCATAAAAAATCCTACCCACGGATTCTCACCCCGAAACTAAAAAAACTAGATAACATTCCCACAGTCTCAGTTTTAAACAGAGCTTTTGATTTGCATACGCGCAGTGATTAATATAATTCTCCATTACCATTTTTTCAAAACACTCACCCCACTTCTCAATGGATTTAACACAATAAGATGCTATTAAAATAAAAGATTGAGCACCAAACCCATTTGCATACGGAAGTATGAGAAAGGTGTACACCAAGGGACGATGTTAGGACCGTACAAAATTTATGCAAAATTTTGTCAGTCACCCATAGAAGCGGTTTTTTTATTCTATTTGTTTTTATCTTCGCACGACGATTTGCATTTCTAGTTCGTATTATTTTGCATATTAAAGTCCGTGAGTGTTTACTTTGAGCTTTATTTTAATTCTTTTGGGGGTCAGGTTTTTTTCTTTGATAATTTTGCGCGTATTGTTGGAATGTTCAACGTGAATAATTAATGCTAGGAACAAGACGTGTGTCCCTGCTTTCTTTTGTATGTCTAATTGAATTCCGGTTTCTTGTAGAGTCATCTTCGTTTTTTATTAATATATTTTTTTGTATGGTTTAATTTTCTGCCCTTGGAGCATCTGCTTTTTGCAATTAAAGTCGTGAGAACAGAGACTAGGAATTAATTATTAATATTGTTCGGCGGTTCTTTATGTAACGTTTTATGTCTTTGGCGAAGTTCGGTATTCAACGGTTGACGGTTTTGAAGTATTTTTAATTGGGTATTCTTAGCGTCTTTTGTCACTTTTGAGAAAAAATCTTTTGGGATTTTGTGTAGTCAACCTTTTTAAGAAGCACTTTATTGTCTCGAGTTTTTTTGTTAGTTTCATTTTCGTGTTTAAAATTAAATCAATATCTATAAGTTTAAAATGTTTCAATTCAACATTTTGTAACTGCACCGTTCTTTTCAATAACAATTATACTTTGAGTTGTCCGGATTGCATTATTGATATCTATGACACATCAATACAACTATAACACAGAAAGCATGCCATTTTAACAAACTTGCATAGATTTGATTAAGTATTCTATTCATCGACTTTCAATCAGCATATCACCTATCAAATTAAACTATTATGACGTAACAATAACACAATCGCTTTATACCATGCGCCGGCGCAACCCTTAAAATATTATATTTCATCAATACCCGATAGAGGGTTGATACAAAAATCATAAACTACAATTTTATCGATCACAATAGTTACAGTTGACATTGACGCGTGCCCGATAATGATCTATAGATCAATGATTTGCTATGAAATGCGATAGGTTTTTTGCGTTGACCGCAGTCACGATGGTTGCTGGTTCGTTCTGGTTGTTTTAGATTTGTTTTCCGGTCAATTATAGTGTCTGGTGTATTTGGAATTTCGTTTTGTAGGATTCTCATAGAAAATTCTTTTCCGTTCTTTTGCTTTGCTTTCCTTGTTTCGTGAGTTCGTTTACTTACATCACTTAATTATTAATATCTTGATTTTTTAAGCCCATTTTTTACTGTTTGTGTACGAGTTATTGAAAAATCTATATATAAAAATCAATTGCTGTTCGTTAGTCTCACTAAAACTTAAGAATCGGGGACCGATCGGGCTTATTTTGGTTTTAAAATGTTTGTACAGATCGAGGGAAGGTTTAAACGATGAGAAAATATATGATTATACATTTTTTTTAAAGGTAAGTGGTACGAAGTTTACCTGGTCAGCTCGTAAATGATAAAAAGTAATTTTTCAATAACCCGTATAATGTTCTTTACAAGAACAATATTTAAAAGAAGATATATTCGTAATAGGTCAAATTATGTTGAAAGCTGCTTATTTTGTTTTAACATTTTCGTCATCGTGGTTAAAAAGTTTTGTGAAATCATTATTTTTAACCGACATTTTATCGTAATAACTTCACGGTTGGATTATGTATTTTAACGACTAGAGTTAACTTTTTTGTGTAAGTATATTATATTGTAGATCGCTACAGTTCCAATATTTCAAAATCTAGGATAAAGCATTAAACAAGGTAAATACTATACACAGAAAAATAGATGTTGTACATAAAAATTGTATAAGTTTGGTTATGGGAAAAGATGAGTCGTGGAAAAGATAATATGTTTTAAAACCTTATCTTTAAAAGATATATGTATTTAGAGTAGGTAAGCAATGATATTTTAAAAACCAAGGAAAAAAATATTAAATAACTTCAACAGTAAAAAAAGTTATAGTAGTATCGAATTGCCACAGTAAAGGATCTGATGATGAACATGGACAAAATACCACTATATTCGATTGCGACGCCATCAAAAAGGGACCAGTCGTAACACAGAAAACTAACCCTTTAAACACAAAAGCTAAATATTAATCCCAATACAATACAATTGTTTTATTAGTCGTCAGTCATGCAAAATCGGCTTCCATACAAAAGTTCTTTGTAAGAGGTCTTAAAGGGTTAACCCTTCAATACTATCTATTATAAGATTATTGAGTATTGACGCATTGTGGGGGGCGCGAAGGGTTAAGTACTGATATAAAGGACCCTTCGATTCTTTGAGATATTTTATGTTGACGTGTTGAAACCGTTTAGGAGGTTTTAGGAAACATTGTAAATACAAAAAGACCGTGGTATACGAATGAGTTGTTAGGTTCAAATAGATGAAGTATAATGTACGTATTACATACCTATTAATAACTTTTCTCTTTTTCTTCCTGTTTTGACGACAGTTATTACTATGCAAAAATCATATTCGGCCAACTTCCCAGAGTCAGTTTTCTTTTTTTAAACAATTGGAAATATTTTACTAGGATCATCCCTGATCATCCATACACACATAGATAAAGCCGGTCTCTCTGATGTCATGACTAATAAAATAATTATTAAGAAAAGTTAATAATTATGTTAGTAATAAAAATAAGTATTTCTGGCACTTTTTGATACTTATGCACCTCTATGGTATCATGCTGCCATGGAGTAATTTGCAAACTATTAACACAAAAGCAAACATCATAATTTAAAACGTTATCACTTAATTTTACGTTTCATTTACATCGTTCATGTAACGGATTTAAATAAAAATTCTGAGAAATGATTCGCCAAGATTAATCAAATCTGCATTAATTGTAGCCGAACCATTTTTTCTCACAGCTGTCCTACCTAATGACGTATCATTAATATTTTTCAAAATTCCCACAAAGGCTAAACACGGTAATATGCAAATCTACATCTTCGGTCCTAATCCTGAATATCTAAAGAATTTCGTCCTCAAATTTGGCACTGACAAATTACACTTGAAGACATCAGTTTCCTAGATGCGTTCTCACATACAAATGCACAAAACCATCTGCCCTTATTAGTGAAAAATGTTTTATTCAATAATTGTCAAGCATTCTGGTTATTATGCAAAATACCCATATTGTAATGGTGCATGTTGACATAATACCATCAATCTGGTATTTGATTTATTTGTAGGGTTGTTTGTGTGTGAATAATTTGGCTGTCGATATCGATAAAAAGCATGCAGTTTCATTACTTGCGTCCTTCTACCTATAGATACAAATATTTTGAAATATGAAAATCTAAGTGTAATTAATATTAGGATTTTTACTAATTTTTAAGTACATAAAATCGATCAATTCTAATTTTAGTCTGGGCTCAATAAAAGTCAATCATTACTTGATTTTTTCAAAGGCTACATCCTTGCCTTATCCTTCATCTTAAATCAATTATTCTTAAAACAGAATATAAGACATCAGGGGGCACGGCAGTGCCCCCGCCAAGTCAAGCAGAAAAAGCGGCACGGCCGTACCATCCTTTTCTCGAAGCAATTCAGGCTATTTTCGACCAACTATAATTTCGTTGTGGATAAAACAAGAAGCCTGAAACTTCAATGGCGAACAAGAGTACCAATTTATGAATTGGTTTCGAGAATTTCAATCGCGTGAGGCGCGACAGACTAAAGAATCTAATATAATTATAATATTAACTGTGTTTTCATGCGATGGCCAAGTCGATCTATTTGTTAAACGTATGTAATAACTAAAGACAGAAGGTCCTTTAAGTAGAGACTAAATAGATTAACCGACTTGGTATTACATGGATCTCACAACTTTTTACGGTAGAGAGACTGAGCTGCGAGACTTGGGTTTTTTACAGGATGTTTTTAATGGCATTACATTTACATGCTAGTTAGATCTATTGCAAATAAAGCTTCACTGACAAAAAAATGACAACTTTAATTTAAACCTCACAAAACACATCGATAAAACTTTCCACAAAAATATCGACATTACCCATACCCAACTCTAAATCTCAGATAATCATCCTCAAAAATCTTACACAATAGGTGTTTCGCACCGCAACGCCTATTAAGCGCATACGCATTGTCATTTAAATATTGTGTTTAACCTACCTGAGCAACCCTTTACTTGCCAAGACATGATCAGAATATAATATTTAGTATTAAAATAGATTAGTGGTATATTTATTGCTATTCGGTTTCCGGGAAGTGTTATTTAAACCTATGATTTTGAGCTGTGATATATTTTGGTACTAGCTGTGCCTCACACCTTCACTTATGATTCGAGATCCGAGAATTAATTCTAGAACCTAGATAAAAAGGAACTAATACTTTTTTTCTCATGTGTAAATTGCGATATTATGAAGTTTCATCGAAATCTGTTGAGTGTTTTTCTTGAGAGCTTCAAACATCCAAACTGCCACGTTTAATATATGACGTGGGATGAATGCCCAATAATAGTGTGAATAATATGTCTCATGGTTGGTCTGGTTATACAAGTACTCATACAGAAGAAAGATTTGTATATAAGTATGTTTGTAACGAATTGGCTCAAAAAGTACTGGACCGATTTAAAAAAATATTTCACTCTTGAATTCGCGGGGAAACAGCCAGTTAATATAGTAATTTTGTTTGAAACAAAATACAATTCAAAAATTTTTTATTTAACCCCTCATTACCTCATTAAAAAATAAATTCCATCTTTTCATCAATTTAAAACCAAGATCACGTAGAAATGTAATGTAACACAGAGATGAAATCTCCAACAAGGGAGGCTGCGACCGCAAGACTTGCGGTTAGTAAGACCGTTGTTAGAAAGTCTACAAACAGCCTTTTCTTCAAAACCACGTATTAAATGGTTAACTTTAACTTGGGTTGAGGGTATTTCGTTTGTTGGTTAAATATGTGAATGTGGATTTTAGAATGATTTGTTTATAAATGTCGCTGGAATAAAATACTTCGGTTCATTGTTATATTTTCTATATATATATAGTAATATACCTAATAAAAAAGGAATATTTTTTGTTTGTTCGTTTGTTTGTATCCTAAAGGCTCTGAAAGTACTGAAGCAATTTGAAAAAATCTTGCACTATATAAACTTCATTATCCGAGTAGATCAGTAGAAGGATCTAAAGTTTCTGCATAGCATAGTCTACCAAACAACCAAATTATTATTGAACCCATATAGATTTAATAATAATTAAAACAAAAACTGAAAATAACGCTTATTGTCATTTAAAAAAATATATTGAAATAGGCTTTGTCATTATTAAAAAGAATAAACAACACATCGTATTTGTTATAATAATATTGATTACTTTTAACTGTATACTTAACATAGCATCATTATTTTTTATATATGTTACTGTAAAAGCCCGAACTGTGGTAAATCCTAGGATTTACCGGTAAAACCTAGGATTTACCAACTCTTAGTGGTAAAAGTCCGAACAATTCTTTTATTTCGGACTTTTACCAGTATTTAATTGGTAAATCTTAGGATTTACCTCAAGGCTACGGTAAATGTCGATAAACTTTTTTTTTTTAATATTAGAATTTAGTATATTCTAGGTTTTAATTCTTAATCATGTATTTTAATTAGGGTACTATTTTTTGAGCTGTTATTTAAATATTCGAGATGTTATTATGATCAGTTGAAAAACATATTGAGCAGTTATTTAATTTAATGGCGGTTGATTAATTATTGTGACAGTAAAACATGGACAGTAAAAAAAACAATTAGATGGGTTGTTTTATCATACAATGTCAATTCTAAAAATAATTGATCAGTCCAATAATAGAATGAGCAGTAAAAATGATGGAATGAGCAGTTCGATAAATAGTTCAGCAGATCATAGCGAGGGAACTCCGTTTCGTCACCTACATTTTTATTTCCGAAATTCATTGTCCATAACAAGTTTGTCATAAACTAGGTTTTAATGGCAAAAACGAATCGCTGTAAATCCGACTCCACGTAGTCTTGTCTGCCCTACCCCTAGAGTGCAATTCAAAATCGCGTAGGCGCGGAGGGGCGAGGCGGGCCGCGAGTTGAGGAGCAGGTGGTTGTAACACTCGCCACCGCGGCTGAGGCTGGCCGGCACAGCCGGCCAGCAAGCCGAAGCTGCGGTGGTGAGCGTTAAAGCTATCTGCGACGATAAACTCGCGTGGGACCGCCGGAGCCCCGCAGCGCCGGAGCCGTGACAGAAATCATGCCTGCTGCATGATGCATGCTTGATTGCATGTTGCCTGCTTGCTTGCATTTTACTACCTCATTGTTTATAGA
>NWSH02000162.1:7726444-7754578 GCA_002382865.2 Heliothis virescens | reverse complement strand
CGTGCCAGATATTTTTATTTATTTAAATAGAAAGATTTAAGATTTATTTTATACGAAAAATAATTCATTGTTGTATTGTGTAACTTTAATAGCAAAATTGTTTCATACGTCATACCCGGTAGTCAGAGGTGGGGCAGAGTGGGGGGTACTTGTATAAAACAGCTAACAAGTCGGCGGCGGCACTTAGTTTTGCTTCGGACGTGGTACAGAACGGTACACCACTCTGCTCCCTGTCAGTTTTATCTGGCTCTGAGTACTATTATTGTATAACCGCAGATGAGTATTTTATTTACTTCATACATTGTTATGATTATGATGATTACGAATTATTGTCTATTTTGATACGATCTTGATTTATATATGATGTGTAATAATCATACGCTATACTTTTATTTTAAATGGAGTCTTAAAGCTTATTAATTCTTCAAGTAATGATTGATTAAAAAGATTGAGTATGAATATAATGTTTGGTTATTAAATAAATGATAATTTATTACCTAAGTTTATGTTTTGTTATTCATTTTTCCTGACAAACGCAATAATCTCAGTTAGTACTAATCCAATTTGAAAAATTATTCTAGTGTTGGATAGTACATTTATTGAGAATTGCTATAGATTTATTTTTATCCAAATGCGCGAAGTAGTTACCACGGGACGCGGCAGAAACCGCTGACGGAATCTACTCACTCTATATACATTTCGCGTGAAAATCCGTCAAGTGTACAGATTTTTTGTTAGTACAGTGGGAAGTATCTATTATTGTAAACAGACAGACAGACGGCAGAGAACTTTGCTATATAATAATTTGTAGTAATTAATGGAGTTATTTATCCTGTTATTTTTTTATCAATTAACCAATTAGTAATCAGAACTAACGCAACAACTCTTCATTAAACCTTTTAAGGGTGCATTAATTTCCTTCTAAAGTAAAAATTAACTGCACAGAACTAACTGAAGTTCAAAGTTCGTTGACCTTTGCAGAATTGTGAATGGCCGTAACCGTCGCGCGACAAGTTTTAATTGCAACGTATGCGCGGGCGCAGGTGGAACCACGCTGGTATTGACATTCTTGATTAGACGTATATGTGTTGCTTAGGTGCAGGTTATTGACTTGATATTAGAAATAAAAAAGTTATAATTTGCGGTTTCACAAGTTTATTGTATGGAGACCTCCCTTAATATATATTTTTTAATTGTTAATTTTTGTTGTTATAGCGGCAACGGAAATAAATCATTTGTGAAAATTACAGCTTTCTAGCTATCACGGTTTAAGAGATACAGCCTGGAGACAGACAGACAGACAACGGAGTCTTAGCTATAGGGTCCCGTTTTACCCTTTGGGTACGGAACTCTAAAAAGACGTTCTGAGCTTACACATACCTATATTGAAAGGAAACGGTTTTTTGCGTAGGTATGTGATAGTGACAGACTTGTTTATTAAATAAACTATTTAACGCATTTTTTTAAATTGCAATTTTCATTCATAGTTATTGCTACAAAATATTAGTACCTACTCTGCTGCGTCTGGTCAGACTGGAAGCCAACCTCAACGTAGTTGGGAAAAGGCTAGGCAGATGACAAGTTATTGCTCGAAAAGTCAAGTAAAAAGATCTAGACAACATTTAGTTATTTGTGAAGCTTAAAATATAATTAAATAGAAAGCTTTTGCTTTTACTATCATTGAGTTATATAAAAGCTCATTTCAACCTTTTCATATAGGTATGTAGCAGAACCATCTTGTCTATTATTATAATAATTTTAACACCCACCACTGTAATCTAACTCAATTACAATAACACCTACAATATCAGTTCCCATTATTCTCCCCATCACTACAGTAAACTCGAAAATGGCCAAAAATCCTCTTGACCAAATACCTACAAATATCCCAAAATATATTACAAAGCCGGTGCAACATCTTGAAAGCCCTCCCTCCGAGGGAGATCACTCCCGGCTCTAATGACGTCATTAGCAGTCGCAAAAACTAAAGAACCTTCGAGATCATGTTTTGGAGATAGTCTGGAGATATATTTCGATGTATTATGTTGGGTGTTGAACGTGAGGTAAGCTGAAATGGCAAGTTGCAGAAAAAAAAACTTTATTCGTAGTTTAAAAGATTTTAATATATCACGATATATCGGCTGTTTTGTGTTCCTACCGCGGTTGACAAAATTGCAAATAAATTCAAAACGGCTTAACCTATTGTGATAAAAGATATCTTAAAACCACTGCTGGAAGAAAACTGAGTTTATCTAAAACACCGCATCCGAAACAGTTCATCCGTTTAAGAGCTACATTGTCACAGATACAACCGATGCATTTAAACTGTATTTCAGTACAGGCAGTCACTTTATTAGCTTCTGCCAGCGGCTTCGCCCGCGCTATACTTGAAATTCCGTTTTTTCCCGTTCCCGTGGGAATTTCGGGAAATCCTTTCTTAGCGGATGCCTACGTCATAACATCTGCCTGCGTCCCAAATTTCAGCCCGATCCATCCAGTGGTTTCGGCTGTGCGTTGATCGATAGATCACTATGTCAGTCAGTCAGTCACCTTTGAGTTTTATATATTTAGATATTGTTAGCTTAGACTGGAAATCGATGCCAACAAAGTTGGAAAAGGCTTGGAAGATAACCATGAGAATAAATTAATCTATATTCAGCTTAAATGAGGCCTCACAAAGATCTATTTTTTTTTGATAATCAAAATGCGATACAGATCAGATCTTCTACCAAAAATAACAGTTTTCTCAAATTTCCTGACAAATACTCCAACACCAAAAAGCCACTTCCTGACCACAAATGACCACCAATAAAAAACCTTCATTCGTAATGTCCCCTGAAACAATCGGAAACCGGAAATGACGTTATATGAAAAATAGACACCTATCAGTAGCTCCTTATGATTACCATCCAAAAATAAACCTTACCACTTTCACAATACAGTCGAAAATATCCTTGACAAATCTGCTAGAAGAATTTCGATCTTCAAGTGTAATATTGAAATATTTGACAAGCGATTTTGTGCTGTATTTTGTTACAGTAAGGCTGGTTTTTCAGTATCAGGATGATACTCTTGACTGACTGATGGTTCGACAGATCATTTTGGGTCGTTATTGAATGGTGCGATCGTAAGGAATCGTGTCTATTATTGAAATGAGGGTAGTTCTATGAATTGTCGCTTGAGGATACTATATTGGATGATTTTTGTCTTATTTGATATGTAACACATTTGATTTTTTGATTTTTCATGATTTGTTCACAAATTATTTAAATCCTACGCTATTTTAATTATCATCATCCTGCTTCTCTCAATTTAATCTAGGGTCATTGTAATCTCACTAGTGACTTCACAATCTACACAGAATTCTATATCTATACTAATATTAAAAAGAGGAATTTGTTTGTTTATCCTTTGGAGTCTATTATTCCAAACTACTGAACCAATGTGCAAAATTATTTCATTATTGTGAAGGTACAATATCCCCGGGTGACATAGGCTGTATTTTATCCAAGTACGCGAAGTAGTTTCTACAGAACGCTGGCAAAACCAAGGAAAGCAGCTATGTATGCATAAAATATTATTTAATACCATTACCAAACCCCATAAGGAAAAACTCCATAAAACAGATAAGGGCTTCCATGATAACAAAAAGTATTCCACCATCAAAGTCGGCGTCCACATACCAAGAGCCAAAAATTTACACAAACCAGACGCGGTATCAACCAATGCAGCTTTTTGTCTGTCCGTCCGTTGACATTCTTGGGCACCGAGTTTTGATTAGAAGTCAACCGATGACGAGCCGTTTTGTTTGTTTTTCGAAATGTTTTAGCCGCATTTCTTTAGGTTTAAGATTTTTTGGTGAAATGAATATGGATAGGTTGAAAGTTTGTGTTTTGTTTTTTTTTCTTCGCTAAATTAAAGGGTGCCGAAAAAGCTTCGGCAGTCTTTTGATAGAAGACTGTTGCATTTTTTGTTAAAACTAAAGTATCCTATACGTACACAATAAGGAAAGAATCAAAAATAAGTAGGTAAACGAGTATATCACAGAAATCACTGGGCACATTAAAATTTGAGAAAGGCTAGAAGCTACTTTTTTCTAGATGCAAAAAGATTCCCTTCCGCTGTCACCCACAGCGGGAGGGGTCATACTGATGATTTCCCATTGATATAAAAAATAAAGAGACCCTCAAAACTAATACTAAGAATAGGCAAAGGTTTGAATAACCACTATAAATATATTTAGAAGCCATCATCCAAATATGTGCTTAATTTCCGTCCAATAATCAAACTAATCTCTAAGCTAGTTAGTGACAGCAAACACACACAATATTATTTTCAAACTCATTATACCAACTCAAATTGAATTTCCTATCAAAATTACTCATATATCAATTTAATTAAAATCCGATTTGGACCCTCGAAGCAAACGCAATGTTTTAGGTACAAAATATCAAAGATGAAACTAAACGCGTTGTGACGAGCAAAAAACACTAAAATAGAGAATTAATTGCAAGTTATACAGGACACTGCTACTGAGTAGTGGTAGCAGAAAAATAACTAAGCATATTTTTTTTCCTAACATGTATTTAGATAGAGAGCAACATTTATTTTATTATAAAAAAAACCGGCCAAGTGCGAGTTGGACTCGCGCATGAAGGGTTCCGTACGTTTATTGTATGGGGACCCCATTAATATATGTATATTATTTCCATTGCCGCTATAACAAAAAATACTAAAAATAAAAAATATATTATATTTTTTATTTTTAGTATTTTTTGTTATAGCGGCAATGGAAATACATCATTTGTAAAAATTTCAGCTTTCTAGCTATCACGGTTAATGAGATACAGCGTGGAGACAGACAGACAGACAGACAGACAGACGGACAGACAGACAGACAGACAACGAAGTCTTAGTAATAGGGTTCCGTTTTACCCTTTGGGTACGGAACCCTAAAAATAAATTTTACGGCCTGAAGTAGCTTGAGAAAAATAATGCAGCAACTAAATAATTATTTATGAGAAATATGAAGCAGATATTAAATGATTTAAGAATTTGATGTCGGTTGATTTTAATTATATTGGTAGATAAATCAGCATAATGTCATCATTCGTTTTAATACATCTTTAGTAACATATAAGCCATTCTATATCGTTAATGTTTGCCAGTAATTTATATATTTTTTAAATTGCACTACATTTATAAGGCATAATAATTTTTGCAACGACCGCTACGACTCCACACCTCAGACATTTTGACAGGACTCAAGCTGAAGCATTTGACATCTGTCCTCTTTCATAACACATAATTTTCTTTAAGAACGATACCCGTTTCCATGAAAAAATAAAAATTACGAAACTTTAATTATTTGCCAAAAAATATATTTAATTTTATTTGCCGACCGTAGTGCAGTTGACGAATTGAATTTTGATGACTTCCAGCCTGCGTCGGGGACTCATTATCATTTCACCATAGCTTCAAACACGTAGCCTGGCGTATGGGTAACAGAAGGTTAAGTCTGTGTGACTTTTGAGAATTTTCGAAGGAAAATAGTCAAATTCTATAGATTATGCTGATATTATTATAAATACGAACGTTTGTATGTATGTATGAATTCAGGAAAATAGTCTAAATCTATAGACGCGTAGGCTAAATCTATAAATGGGAACGTTTGTATGTATGTATGTTCCTTTTTCAAGCAGAAACTAATAAATGTATTTTGATAAAACTTAGCATTATTATAGCTTATAATCAGAATAACATACAGGTTACTTTTCATCTCGGTGCGCGCAGTAGTTTCTTTGGAAAGCAAAGCCAAACCGCTGGCTGAAGTTAGTATTTCATAAAACTGAATAATTGACCGATTAGAAATTATACCTGTTTGGTTAACCCATTAATCTTTAACTTATCCAGCTGCAGGGAGTAGGTAGGTTCTATACACGTTGGTGAAAATACAGGGCACAGCTCGCAAGTTTCAAGAGAGGTTTTAAATTGTGTTAACCTGTGCCATTTTGGTACCAAATAATATTTTTTTCTTATTTTCTTATCTTTGTTAATTCTCTTATATTTATTTTACTTTTGTTTTTTCTTATACTGTGGTTTCCCGAACACGTTTGAGCTTGACTCAGTATATGAATTGAAGATGCCTTCATATCGATGCAATCTTCACCGACACTATCGAGGAGCGACAAGCATAAAACTCGCTTTAAACATTGCCAAATGTGGACTTGAGAATATTATGTGATGGTAGACTTTTCTAGAAGAATATGTCGGCTTATTTTAGCCGACACAGAAATTTAAAGATTACTCAAAATGGATATGAACATTAGTTGTTGTCAATAAGCTAACGTTATTGACTCTTTCCAAAACATGTAGGGTTTTAATTATTATGTATCTAACAAAAAACACTAACTTTTCTTACGGCTAGTTTCACAGGTCCGGATAAAGTTCTAGATAGTGACAGATTATGCCAAAGAAAACTTATCAAAATTAAAAATATTTCTATGGCACTATCTGTCAAATAGCTGCCTAGAACTTTATCTTGAACCTGTAAAACTAGACGTTAGATTTGCAATGTACTTAAAAACTAAAAATAACGAAAGAAAAAGCCCTAAAGGATTTTTTCTCCGTTTCTCTTTTTCGCATCTTTTGATAAGCAATAAAATAAACATTTTTATCGAAACTTTAACCATAATTTCGTTTTTGTATTAACAAGAATTTAACCCTATGGAAACCTAGTTATGTCTCTAAATTCCTTTCCTTCATTTCTCAAAATTCCTCCACCTTTATCTATCAACATACCTGAGGACACATCTTGCAGTGATACTTCCTCGCATGGGCGTGCAGCGGCTGCAGCTTCGTAGGACCCTTGCCGAGGGGTTGCGGCACCACCAGGAGCCCGGAGCCGGTGTTCGTGCCCCCCACTGGAGATGATGATGAGGAGCCTGGAAGGAGGAGAGGAGGATTCAGTATTTGGTTGGTATTCAGTACTTAGGATCTAAGGATGTGATGAAAGTATTTGATGATAAGAGTAGTACAGATAAAAAAAACTTTGCTGATTTGATTTGAAGCTTTGCGCATGCGAGAGTCGTTTTACTGGTTGTTCTGTAGTTAAGTCCAGAAAGGCAAAGTTATTTGACATGAAGTTAAAGTAGGTAGGGGTTGATATTAATTTATTTGTATAAACAATAATGATGTACAAAAATGGTGTGTATCTTGACTGAAACTTAAAAGGAAGTTTGAATGCAAGAGGCACTGACAAGATAATTTGAATTATTTTGCTTATTCAAAAGATTTATTTCATTTAGGCCTTTACAAGCACTTATGAATGTCAAAAAAATATAACTAGAGTTGATTCTAATTGCCCATTCCAAAAGTAGCTTCCTATGGAGAAGAACGGGCAAGAAACTCCATGGTATTTAACCATATTTTTATCTATTATACCTACTTCTCTTCTACGATACGATTTTTACAGACCGTCGTTTCTTTATTACTAATCTAATTCTAAACAAAACACTACACAATATAACAGGTACATACAATACCAACCTGATCGACCAGGGCCCAGGCCTGCGCCGTACAGCATCTGGCTCATAGACTGATGGTGGCCTAGCCTGTCGTCAGCCTTCTGGTGGCCTCCCACCGTCCCGTCTCCTGTGCTCATCTTGGCCTGAAATATAAGGAGGGAAGGTTAGTTATGGTGTTTACCTGATAGGTATAAGGGGGGTAGTCATATCATACTAATATTGTACTTATGGGGAGTTTGTTTGCTAGCGTCAATATTGGAACGATTTGAAAAGATATTTAGTGTCAGGTTAGTATAAATTATAGTTATTTGTCCAGAATGGACACAAGCTATTTTTATTTAGGGGCACGGAGAAGTTTTTTAAGAACTTCTTACTTACTCTCGAGTACCTATTTATTATCAACGTGATTCAGATGTGAGGTGACGGATATTTGTATGGATGATTGTTGCTCTTTCTCGCGTAAAACTAAGTACTTAACGGATATCGTCATATCGGCTATCACATAAGTAGTTACGGAATTGCAAACTATATCTTTCATAAAATAATCCTGACCAAAAAACTTCAAAATCAAAACGAATCATAAATCTACAACAACAAAACACTATTTCTTGATCTCTTATAAACACAAACGTAACTGAAAATCCAATAAATTAACAAAAGCAATCTGTTAATAGATAATTTATATCGCACACTTGTTACAAATCAACACAAGTTTAACTATAAACTAACATAAATAACATTAGAAGGGACGTTGGTCAGTCTGTGACACCGTGAGTCACGGTATTGGTCAGATAAATCATTTTGGAGGGTGACATACGGGTAAATAGTTTGCCAAGCTTTGTGTAAGAAACCTGACAGCTGAACGGGAAGGTCGGGAGTTCGAGACTCAATAGATTACTGAAAATTTGTATTGGTTTGATTGTTGTATGAAGTTCAGATAGACTTGAAACTTGAGGAAGTTAAACACAAAATAAAAAATAAATAGATATTGAATAAAATAAAACACGAACCATTTTGATCGTTTCATTAGAAAATTATATTTTTCTCAGATAAAGACTGTTTAAAATATGTTTAAAATAAAACAAAACTATATTATTAACAAATTATAAAAAATAAAACTAAAGCATCTTTTCTTACAAATGCTTTAATCTTTGTAATAAAACCTATTACTAATTCTTTTCCAATCAAGTCATAAGGACAGCTATTTCGATACCGTAGGCATATTTTCACATTAAACATATTCAAGAGTTTACTATAGCTTTCTATAAATAAAATAACTCACTATTTGATATAAATATTACATATTTTCATACAAATCAGCAACATTTACAAACAAAACACAATATTCACCTCACTACAAATCAACCCTACCACCGCCGACGGTCATACTAAAACTAATATTTTAACGGCCTAAAAGGTCAAACAGTCATAATTTAGTATGATCACGGGACAAATCGACCGTCCCTAATGAAGCGATGGCCAGGAGTTAGTCATTTGTTAATGCACCCCAGTGTTTAAGGGTTAAGATTTAATGTTTGACGTAACGTTGGGTTGATTCTTAGGGCTTTAGACAAAGGCGTTAATGTTTAAATGTGAAGTTTGTGTGGTAATATTGTTGTAAATAATGATGAAATTATACAGTATTTTTACTGACACTCTTAAGTTTTGCGTTAACCGTAACATTTAATTGAAAACTGAATTAATAATATTTTACTAAACTAACAATTACTTTAAATAGAATTAAAACTATGTATGGACTACAATACAGTTTTAAGTTTGTATATTTAATAAGTATAGTGTTTTAGTTTTAGATGTAAAATAAATTAATAAGAAATGACTGTACAACAATAATATCTGACTACACATTATGTCATTTAATTCAAATTTAGTTGCATCCATTACAATGCAAGTTATAAAACTGGAAAATTTTACAGATATTAGGTACCTAAATTACGATGCCGTTTTTCTGTATGCATTATTTTATCTTTTAAAACAAGCTGATTCAATAGCATTTCATAAGTTTGGATAAATCTAGAAATAGTGCTTTAATGGAAAACTAACTTGTTATTTTAATGTACATACATATTTAATCTCTATACGTTTAATCTGTTTTAACGATACCAAGATTTATGAACTATTTTATTTATTAAAAAAAAATAACATAAGAAAAGATGTAGCTTGGATCGGCCTCATTTTCGCCTTAATAATATTACAACTATTCACAGCTGACAAAAAAACTGTTGATTTTCACACAAAAAGCTACAATTCCAATTCAATTTCGATTATCTTTAGTATACCGAATTTTAAATTATGTGATACGTGTTTCTAACTCCGAACTAAACCCGAAACTGTACCATTAATAAATCATTAACTATTCCGAGGTCGGCAGGACGGTATTCGTTGCGAATTAATTTAGTTACAGAAAACGCCCCTTGAACGTGAGATGAGAAATTTAATTTTAGTATTAATCGCACCCGCAGTTTAGGGTTAAGTTGTGGGTGCGAACTATAACTATGTGAGGGTTGGAATTGATATTTGTGTCCGATAGATTTCGTTAGCGTTTGGTAATATGTTTGGATTTTGGAAATTAAAATTTACTAAGCTTTGTATGTTATTGAAAGAAGATTTAACTATTTAATTGTTATATATAACTAACGTAGGTAAATTAGGAGGCCTTCAAGATTGTTCGAAAGGAACATGGAAGGGTTTTAGCTCATAGAAGTCTGACACTCCAGTACGGTGGGTCATTTGATGATAATTATCCTACAACATCCCAAAAAAGATGCATGACCATGTCATTCACATACACAGGGTTCCAGAAGGAACATGCACGGAACGGGTTATAGTCAGTAGAAGGCTGACACTCCCTACCGCTACAGCGAGAGGGGAAAATATCATTTCGAATCATTAAATTAACTTACCGTAAGTCTACCAAAAAAGATGCATGGTCAGTAATGCACGAGATATTATAAGTTATCAGAAAGTTCTATAAAACTCTCATTTTGCATTCTTCAGAGTTCTAATCACAGTACTTTATTATGAAAATGTAATCTACATACTAAAATATATCAATATACATCTCATCTATAACATTGCATAAAGGCAACATAGTATATAGGTCACACAATATTCTTCAAAACTTTTATGTTTGCGTCGTAAAAGCGAAATACACTCTAGTCATCATTGGACAAAATTCTTTAGTACAGCGCCATCTATCGAAGTCTAATGGCGACTTTTGACATAAACTGCTTTGGCCGTAACAAACAACTTGGGTGTTTTTTGACCCACTTCGTCTTTTTAGGGTTAAAATACGGAGCTAGTATTTTTTGTTTCTTATATGTTATTCTTATCTTTAAAGGCAAGATTAATATAGAAAGAACGATTTTAGAAATCATCGCAAGTAGGTATAGCTGCAGTTTGAAACATACTTTCAATTCACGTATCTGCCATGGACATTGGGAAAGCTATGTACTCGTCCTTTTTTCATGAGAACAGACTTTTCCTTTGCTAGATTCTGAAGAAACTCAAATAAGGAATGTTCCCCACGGAGAGTCATTGAAAGCTAAAAAATATTTATCTTAAGCTTTAATCCGAAAATTATTAAGGTTTCAATCTGTCTCATTTAATAATTCCACTAAAATCAGTTCAGCATTTTACCCTGTAAACGCTCGGGTTGTACAAACAAACAAACTTACCTTAAAAATATTAGTGATACTAACGATTCTTCGTTGTATTTGTGTCTCTGTAATACCAAAAGCTTCTTGTCATTTGTTGTCTGTGCATTGAGTACAAATCGATCAAAGACATTGAATATTTATTGTATGTACGTAAGACTTGCAGACGGGACAAGTGTACAGACGGACAGTTTATTGTTTACACTGTATTATTGTGTTCATGTATGCCTAGGGAACCTTCCTTTTTATGGATTTACATAAATTTGAAATAGATACACAGGTTAAAAGTTACAGTTACGATATTAAATCTGAAATCAGAATAGAATTATCTACACTAATATAATAAAGAGGAATACTTTTTTTGTTTGTTCGTGTGGATCCTAAACTACTGAACTGAATTTGAAAATTGTTTTAATATCGGAAAGCTAGACTATCCTCGACTTAGGCTATATTTTATTCGGGTGCTGCAAGAAGTTTAAGTAATTCGTAGGTAAGAAATAGCTAGTCTTCTACATATACTACCGTTTTTCCCTCTTTCCATTTTCCCAGATATCAGGTATTACTCATTCTCTTATAAAACGATTCATGATATGAATATTCTAAAAACCAAACAAGAATTTTGTGTATAAGAATGGTGTTTAGTCTACCGTGATTGATAATGCTACAACTTTAATTCCACCTAATTAAGTAAAAATTCTACATGCACACTATCATACCAAAATTATCATTAACACTTCGAACGACCAATTAAGGATGTCCCCACAAACACACACTTCAAAATAAAGGAATGTAGGCGTATTCTGCGGAGGACAGTTGCAAATGAACGTCTTTTGTCATAGTACCCGAGTTCGCAAGTGTGGGGGCCCAGAGGAATACTTATGTTGATTCACAAATCTGTGCAGCGGCAGCCGAGGGTTGACTCTGACCGCACAGTTTTTTGCACAATGATTAATTTTGGAGATAAAGAATTTTGTGTTTTGGGCGAGAGGTTTTTGGTAAATAGTGCTAATGTGATAAGCTTTAACCTTCCTATACTCGCGCGTTGGTCTGTGAGACCGACGAAACACATTTTTGTACATATTTTTATGCAGGTGAGACTTATGAAGTTGAGTTCCTTGCTAGCTGCCGGATTTGTGGCTAGCTTCATTTTAGGGCATGCCGTGCGTTCGGAAAGATCGCACGTCTTGTAGCATTTGGCGCCAATCGGTCCCTGAGACCGACGCGGGTATAGGTGCAACTTTTTGTGTACGTATTAATCTAATATATTTAGTGTATTTATATATTTTTTACTCACTTTTAATACTTTATTATATGTATGTACCTCAATACATAGGTAGATATGTTGGTCTACATTCTATTTTCACAAATTTTATCATTCTTTTTTAGATAATACTTCATATCTACTAATATAGGATAAGATCAGTCCGCAACTTAGACGAAGGGCTTTCATTGCATCCTTGCCGAGAACCATAATGTCTAGGCTCATCGAAATACCTAAATTAGATGGACCAGAGTCTTTAGCAACATCTAACAATAACAAAGTTGGTCGTTGTGGATTCTGCTCACAAAAAAAACCGCAAGACACAGACATATGTAGCTAAAAATTCTTTTGTTTAGGACATGCTGTAACTGTATGCCCTAATTGTTCTGGTGAGGCTCAAAACTAAGCCAAACATAGATAAGTATATACTTTGATATGTTTACTATTATTATACAGAAGTTTATTTTGTTTTTAAGAAGAAAGTAAATGTTTAATTTAGTTTTCCTAGTACCTAAGAAAAATATTTCAAATTCGAAGACTCATTCGTGATAGACTATTAGTCAGGAAAATAATTAATAAATAAAGTATTATTCATACTATTTCGTTTCATTAGATCCTAAACTTTAAAATAATAGTAATAGTTTTTGGGCTTCTTAGTAAAAAAATATGTTGTAGGGGTAAAAACTATCGGTCTGTGAGACCGTGCGCGGGTATAGGTGTTACAAAAATTGGCGCGGGTATAGGAAGGTTAAAGAAAATGTTTTTTGGTGTTGTTTTCTTATCAAAATTAAAAAAAAACTAATTTAAAAAAGGGGAAATATGTTTTTATTTGTTTATACCCAAAAAACTACTGGACCTACTTGAAAAATTCTTTCACTGTTGAGAAACTACACTATCCCCGAGTTAAGAAAACTTGCCTTGAAAGAACTTGCCCCAGGACGCGGGTGAAACCGCGGGAAACAGCTATTAAGTAATAAAGAAAGGAAATGCATTAACGTATTTTAAATATGGCTTCTATCATAATAAATCAATAAAATATAAAACCAAAAAAATGGAAGGGTATAATGCATATACAGATAACTATCAGTGTTGTACAAAATTGCTAGTTAAGTTTTATGAGTTTAACTGAGCCAGTTAAACAGGAATCATAAAGTTGAACCAATTAGACTACTTAGTAATTAACCGAGGTGTTTCGTATCAATCACTGAATTAGCAAATACCATGTAATTATTGGTTATAAAGTAATAAAGTAGTGCATAATCAGACAGCTATTTTAAGTAGGTACTACAAATGAAATATTACTAGGACATGAACAAAATACTGTTACAAATCTATGTATAACAAACGAAACTGAAAAATAACTAATGTAAGGCAAGAATGCTATCAATACTAAGGTTGATAAGAAGACTATGGATTTGTGGTGATTTTTAGGGTTCCGTACCCAAAGGGTAAAACGGAACCCTATTACTAAGACTTCGTTGTCTGTCTGTCTGTTTGTCGGTCTGTCTGTCTGTCTGTCTCCAGGCTGTATCTCATTAACCGTGATAGCTAGCATGCTGAAATTTTCACAAATGATGTATATCCGTTGCCGCTATAACAACAAATACTAAAAATTAAAAAAATAAATTATTAAGGCTGTTGATTTATATTAATTAATTGCAAAATTGTATACTAGTAGCGCCATCTATTAGAAATAATGTGCAACTTAACTAACTCACACTTGAACATTCCAATTGTAGGTACTTTTTAGGGTTCCGTACCCAAAGGGTAAAACGGGACCCTATTACTAAGACTTCGTTGTCTGTCTGTCTCCCTGTCGGTCTGTCTGTCTGTCTGTCTGTCTGTCGGTCTGTCTGTCTGTCTGTCTCCACGCTGTATCTCATTAACCGTGATAGCTAGAAAGCTGAAATTTTCACAAATGATGTATTTCTGTTGCCGCTATAACAATAAATACTAAAAATGAAAAAAAAATTAAGGGGGATGGGGTACGGAACCCTTCATGCGCGAGTTCAACTCGCACTTGGCCGGTTTTTTCCATAGATAATGGTACGGAACCCTTCGTGCGCGAGTCCAAGTCGCACTTGGCTGGTTTTTTAAATTGTAAAACTTAATTATTTGATGTTAATGACAAAACTCCTGGGGTTTAATACCTAATTTAATAAATATAATTTTGTCATGCCAAAAATATCTGCAAATATTTCATATAGATTGAAATGAATATTCTAGGTTGCCAAAATGAAAATAAGTAGCCAAAATAAAACGATAAATTAACAAATAAAGGTCCGTTTCACAGGTCCCAGACAAAGCTCTAAATAGCTATTTCACAGATAAAGCCAAAGAAAAGAAGTCATAATTAAAAACCATTCTATGGCATTATCTGTCAGATAACTTTAACCTATACATCGCGCCGTAAGAACGCAAAAAACTACTAAAATTTACCAACATTTACAAAAAAAGACAAAGAACAAGCGTATAACAGCTAAAAATAGCGCTAAAATGGTCCAAAAAATTGCTAAATATAGCCAAAATTAGCCGCTACATGTAAGGCCTTTCTATCCTCACCTCGTAGCCTTGCTTGATGGCCATGGCACCCCGTGGCCGGGACCACGCGGCATATTCCAGGCCATCTTTTTGTTGGCAGTGCTGTAGAACAAATAATCTCTTATATAATTATTTATATATCGTTTTTATATGTATTTTTACGTGCCTGAAAAGATTGCACAGACCTATCTATCAATACTAATAATGCTAGCTGTTTTCCCGCGGTTTCACTCGCGTCCCGTGGAAAATACTGCCCGTATAAGGATAAAATATAGCATATAGCACTCAAGAATAATGTAGCTTTCTACCAGTGAAACAATTGTTAAAATTGGTTCATTACTTCCAGAGATTAATATATGTAAAGCTAAAAAGTTTGTTTGGACGCGCTAATCTCACCTACTAGTCTGATTTGAAAAATTTATTCATTGTGGGATAGCATTTATTGAGGAAGGCTATAGGCTACTTTTGATTCAGGTGTGCGAAGTAGTTCCCACGGGACGCTGACGGAAGCTACTTTGTAATAGAATGTTTGAATATGACTTCAGGCTATTGATATATGTACCTATAGTAAAGTATTTAGGTTTTTATTTGTATGTATCAGGGGGCACGGCAGTGCCCCCGCCAAGTCAAGCAGAAAAGCGGCACGGCCGTACCATCCTTTTCTCGAAGCAATTCAGGCTATTTTCGACCCACTGTAATTTCGTTGTGGATAAAACAAGAAGCCTGAATTTTCAGTAACTAATTAGGCTTTGTATAAATACGGTGTATTTATAATTTCAGACAATTTGAACCAGTAGTTTTAGAATGACAACTTGTTAAAGTTTCTGAGTTTTGTCACTCACTGACTCACCGATCATCGAAAGTCCAAGGCACTTCTAGCAGACATAGAAGCTTCAAATTTAGAATACATATAGAGTTTAGTGTCCTTATTATGGGAAAACTTAAAAATTTTGTAATTTCGGTCCAGTTTTCTAAATACACTAACTGCATGAATAACTTTGTAATCCTATATAAATGTATAGGATTACAAGGTTACATTTGCAGTTAATGAATTATTACTGTACAATAGAAAATAATAGGTGTAGATAGATACCTACTATATGAGGCATAACGGGAGGGGGTATAAAGTGGGTAGGGGGTGCTTAGCCCGTGAAACTGAACAACATACACGTGGGAAAATATGTTGAATTGTGAAAAAAAACGTCCCAAGAGAAAAATTGTTCAGTTTTCTAGGCTGAACACACCCTTTACTTGTCTTTTGTATTATGTAAAGATAAACTCTACAAAAAGAAGTGAAATGCCATTAAAAACATCCTGTAAAAAACCCAAGTCTCGCAGCTCTCTACCGTAAAAAGTTGTGAGATCCATGTAATACCAAGTCGGTTAATCTATTTAGTCTCTACTTAAAGGACCTTCTGTCTTAAGTTATTACATACGTTTAACAAATAGAACGACTTGGACATCGCATGAAAATACAATGAATATTACAATTATATTAGATTCTTTAGTCTGTCGCGCCTCACGCGATTGAAATTCTCGAAACCAATTCATTAATTGGTACTCTTGTTCGCCATTGAAGTTTTAGGAGCATTAACTTCTTTAAGATACTCACCTCAATCATCATATTCGGAAGGACTCTGGTTAGGAATTAGGTTGCTGGCCCGTCGTGCTGTGTAACCAAATCATGCGATGGCCAAGTCGATCTATTTGTCAAACGTATGTAATCACTTAAGACAGAGGTCCTTTAAGTAGAGACTAAATAGATTAACCGACTTGGTATTACATGGATCTCACAACTTTTTACGGTAGAGAGAATGAGCTGCGAGACTTGGGTTTTTTACAGGATGTTTTTAATGGCATTGTTTTTAACCAGTAAATATACCACTACAACTTAATACAATGGTTGGGACTACAAATTAAGTAGGTAGCAGGGATAGTCTAAAATTAGTTACGAGCGTATTTAGACTGTCTTAAAATTATTATTATTTTTTTTTTTTCTGCTTTACGGCATTTTTTTTTGATGCGCTTTTTTAATAGTTCTTAGGTTAAGTTTTTTTTTGTAATAGAATAAGGTGATTGTAAATATATGTAAATAAAAACTTAATACTGTCTTAAAATTAATAGAATATAGTTAAAATGAAGGTAATTATTTTCATAAAGTTACCTTTCATTATAAAAGAGCGTATAAAGGTTTTAGACCTATACACCTATATGTGTAGTCACTAAACACAATATATAAAATTAAAAATATTGACTTATATCCTTCTTATAATCTATTCTATTTTAGTAAAAAATAAGTTCAAAAACTAAAACCCGACTACTGAAATATCGCGCTCTAAAAAGCAAAAAACAAGATGCATTAATGTGTTACATAAAATACTAATCATAAGGATGTTAAGATAGTAGCCGCTTCTAATGATATCTCATTTGTTAAATTACGATAAGTAGTTTAAAAGTTATGAGGGGACCGATGAACATACATACATACAAACAGGTCAAAATCATAACCCTCCTTTTCGCTTCGCCCTAGTCGGGTAAAAAGACACACATTCAAATCTTACCTTCTAAAACTTAATAAAAGTGCTAAACAGCACTAAAAAAATTGTGTGAACGAATCCTTAAAGTTGGGAAAGCCCTTTCTTGACCTATCCTAACGATGTGGGGTAAATTATTACCTGCTTTCGTAAGTGTATGCAGGGACACATTCTGTAGAAGTTATTCAAATTATTATACAAATAAAATATACAAATATTTGAGAAAATGTTGCTTTTTCTACGATAATTATAATTATTTCGTTTTGTGTAAGAATTTTTGTGTTTTTGGCACGTGAAAAAAATCTTAACTTGCGCTTTTTGGTGTATACGATTTTCGATCTAATGTCGTGAATAATAAGACCGGTAATAGAATAATGAGAATGGACTTGGCCTTCTTTTGTTTTTTGTGAAGTTCAGATTAAAGATTTTAATTTCTTAATTTTTTACGCTTATAAGTATAAGGCGAGAGGAGGCCTGTGCCCAGCAGTGGGACGATAAAAAGGCTACAAAAAAAAAAATAAGTATAAGGCGTACATTACTAGAGCCAGTGCATTTTTTAGCAAATAGACCGACATTAGAATAAACAAGGATATGTAATGTGCTACAATTGTCGCATACACAAAGTTAAAACCATTTTCTTTGAAAGAAAACACAAAAACAACATCTACCAACATTATGAAACACAATAATCTTTAAAATAGCGACACAATGACCATATTTCCACGTTATAGCAGATACCTAATGCCTTTACCGACGCACTTACGAACATACATACTTTTATATATATATATATCAAGAAAACGATTTTTATATCCATGACCCAGCCAACATATAAAATGTTAGTCCTAAACTGATGTTCTGTCTCGTTCTAACTGGGTTGGAGGGAGGGAGAGGGCGATAGGCACGTGTGACGTCGGAAAAGATGTATATGTATGTACGTGGAAATGGTGGGAGCTATGGAGTCGATTTGTTTTGAAAAATATGTGAAGTGGAAATAGGAATAGTGGTAGACTTTTTTTATTATGTTGCTTGTGTAAATATTGGGTTTCTACCCGATTGTACTACAATGTTATGATTAGATAATATATAATACATATATTTAGTATTTTTTTTTGTTTCGAAATATTTACCACATTTAAAAGTAACTGATTTTTTCTTGGATTTAGGCCGATTTTAAATACAAAAATAATCTGAATCTCAAATTTACAAATACCCAAATGTCACTTCTGATCTGATAATTAAACATAGATTAAGTAATGAAAAAAATAAAAGCTACTTTTGTCTAGAATGAAGCAAAATTTTCGTAAACATAATTTTCTATTTCAGTTTCAAGCTTATATCACATTTATGCTCATTTATTCGCAAAAATCTTCATTATAGGTACTCTAAAAATATTCACACAAAAAATATGCATCCAAAACACACTCCATACCATTTCTATTCCCGAGAAAAGCCCGCGACACGAGTATTTTTCTTAACCCACACACACGTACCATCACACACGTCCTACACTAGTGTGCGTGAGAATACGTGTACGTATGTCGAGATGCACATGTGTGCGCGTCTTGGGTAGTAAAATATTATGCTGTCGGGAGAAATAACATTGTATAGATAATCAATAACAGGGGAATTTTATGTTAGATCCTGAATTTCAGGGCGTTATACTTGGCTAGGTTAGTTTGGTCCCCTATATTTGAAGTAAGGATATATTTTGCAGTCTATTTCTGAAAGTAATTTGATATTTCCTGATACACGAGAACAATGTGCAAATATATGTCATTTCTAATGCAGCAATGTAAAAAGGTTAACCTAAACAGTTTGACTATTAATATCGGGAACGAAAAGTAGCCTATTTATTTCTTCAGACTCTAAACGACAGTTTTGTTTAAGCGGTTAAGCGTGATAGACAAACAGATACTTAGGCATTTATAATATTAGTATGGATTAGTTAGTATATATAAACTGATAAGTCCCGGCTGTTATTTGATCATCTGTGGCAGTCGTTATGGGTAGTCAAGAAGCCAGAGAGTCTCACAACCACTATTACGGTATTGGGTTGACGGGTAAGTGGGTTGTGGAGGTCAGGGAGGCAGTCGCTACATGTAAAACATTGGTTCTCAGCTGCAACAGTTTAGACTGAAAGCCGAACCCAACATAGTTGAGAAAAGGCTAGGCAGATGATGAGATGATTACTTGATACTTGAAAATTATTTGAAAGTAATGTCGTTTATAATACAGCAATGCACCAAGTTTTGAACTAAGCAGTTGGACAATTCTTATAACAACGAATAGCTTTTCTCAGGCTCTACAAGACTATAATTTAACGGTACAGCGGTTTTGGTTAAAATCGTGATAGACAGACAGATAGTGTAACCTTCGCATTTACAGTATTAGTAAGGATTTTATAAAGTCTTATTAAGCTCAGCAAATTAAGCAACGTGATCTAAATTCGCGGTTTATTCCTAAAGGTAGCCAAATAACTCAAAACAACTTCATCTTTTCATAGAACAATAATTATTTATGTAATTTATTAGCTACTAGCCGTTTTCCCGCGGTTTCACTCGCATCCCGTGGGAATTACTACCCGTACCCGGATAAAATATAGCCTATGTCACTAGTGGATAATGTAGCTTTCGAATGGTGAAAGAATTTTTAAAATCGATCCAGTAGTTTTTGAGCCTATTCATTACAACCAAACAAAAAAACAAACAAAGTTTTCCTCTTTATAATATTAGTATAGATAGGCTATTTTTCACGTTTTAGATAACACTGCAGAATTATAAACTAAATGTAATATTACCGTAAAATTGCAATAACCTAACTTATTAAATATTATGTGACATTAAAGTATTTTATAATTTTCTATTACTTGTTTTAATAAAAAAGAATTTTAAATGAACCAAATCTCTTGATAACCGTATATTTTTACTCACACATGCAAAGCAAAGAAAATCACAAATCACAAAAAACAAAACAAAAACCCTCAAAGAGAGAAAATAAAGAAAATGTCTGAATTGTGGAATGATTAAACGTTTAAACGTCTGCGGGCATCTAAACTCAATTTGCGGTGTTCGTCCATTTGTCACCGCGCGTCTCGGGAACCGCGCACTGTGCAGGAAGTAGCTGATTATCTGTATGTCTGTACGTCATACGATACCAAGACTTGAAGTTTTGTTTTTGTTTTTTTTTTGGGATTTTTTTTGAAAATTATTTCAATTGTGTAAAGATAAAAAATATATATAAAAAAAAAAAAAAGCTTTGGATTGAATATGATTTTTTTTTTATGGATATCTTCTTTTGAACATCTTTGACAGTCATTACAGGTAGACAGAAGCTAGAAAATCTAACAACCAATCTTACTGAGGGGTATCGGGTTTCCAGGTAACTGGGTTGAGGAGATCATATAGCTAGTCACTCCATGTAAAACACTGGTACATCCGTGTTTAGGAAGGCACGGTAAACTGGAGGGTCCCGGCTGTCGTTTGACCATCTTTGGCAGTCGTTACGGGTAGTCAGAAGCCAGAAAGTCTGACAACAAGTCTTACCAATGGATGATATACTGAAATTCGGATTAAGACAGTATTTAGGGTAAGTCCGGGATATACGCCCAAGCGGGATAGACGCCTCGAAACGATTGCGTGAATACTAAAATGCACGGGTGTGATATTGTCTTATGATATAAACGCACTCCCCCCGCACATCGGTCGGCCAAAAAGCTAAGCTCNACGACCATTTCAATCATTGGTTCTCAGCTGCATTCGGTTAGACTGGAAGCCGACCCCAACATGATTTGGGAAAAGACTAGGTGGATAAAAGGTGTTTTAAAATACATTTACATAGGCGGATTTAAGAAAACTCTGTCACTAAATCTATGTCAGTAAACTAAACGTTTAGCCTAGATAAGAAAAAAGGTACTGTCTCTCTGTGCTTGAATCTTCGCATTGTAATAAATGATCCTAATTCTCATCTGCCTAGCCTTTTTCTAACTATGTTAAAGTCAGCTTCCAGTCTAACTAGATGCAGCTGAGTATTGGTGTTTAACATGGAGCGACTCTGACGTCCTCAATCCAGTTACATGAGCAGTCTTGGTAAGACTGGTTGTCAGACTTTCTGGCTTCTGACCCGACTGCCAAAGATGGTCAAATGATAGCCGGGACCCACCATGTTATCGTGCTTTCCGAAACACGGAAGAACTCGTTATGACAAGATGGTCACTCATCTAAACACCGACCGCGCCAAGCGTTGCTTTACTTTATGATCGACCGATCCGCGCGGCTTTGACTAACTGCGGAATTCAATATTCTGTCTATCTCCGGATTTGCTTACTAAAGATAGGAATTTGACATTACTTGTATGGGGCTAATGTCAAAATTCTATCTCTAGTAAGCAAATCCAGAGATAGAAAGGTTATTGGGAATGGCCGTTAGCCACGAGCTCTTATTTACACTTAGTCACTTCTATGTCAGTAAACTAAATCTTTAGTCTAGATAAAAAAGAGATTTTCTACTGTTGGAAACTTCACAATGTTATAAATGATTCTTATTGTATTCCTACTCTAATGGACATTTAGTGATCTCTTCTAGATGTTGCTAGATGGTATTTTAACGCGTGCAGGCACTTACATGTAGCCAGGATAGAAAATGGTTGGTCCGAACGAACTAAAACTGCCTATAAATTTGAGAAGCCCCTCCTAACGTTTTCACAGTACAATAGGAATTCGATTTGTTTTTGTAAAATTCTTCTGCAGTGCGCCAAAATGTGATGATTTTGGGATGTTTTTTTTAAATATGTAGTTGCACTTCAAATTCATAAATTTTGATGAGTAGTTAACGTGGTGTAGAAATGCATCTATTTCATGGCAGGGTTTAAATCATAAATCAGAAAAAGATTACTTTTTCAAAAATATAGGTATATTGCGGTTCTAATTACCTAATGGTAAGTTATTATTCAAAAAAAGGTCAAATATTAGAAGTTATCATTATCACCCCTAGCTTTTTTTACTGTCCCAGATCTCAAAAATAGCTCATTTGGTCTCTATATGAGAAGACTTATATGTAAGCCTCTTCTTATAGTTACAAAGAACAAATGAGCGTTAATTACGAAGTTAGCTCAACTTTAGTTATCAAATTCTGACCTTTTTAAGCCCAAGTTTCACAACTACATTTTCCTGCACCCATTAGACATTCAGTCTCAAAAAAATACCCGATTTTTTTTCTTTTATAATTTTTCTCCTAAAAAAACTCTAATTTCTCCGTCAAAATTCAGCGTAGTGTGTACAAACATCCCGTGGATGTGTGTGTGATTGATCACCAATCGTGGCGGCCAGTGTCATCGTTAACTCTGCCTACCCTCTCCTGCTATTTATCTTCAAGCTAGATTCCAACAGATTATGAGGTATTAGCAGTTCTGCTAAGTCAGTTGGTGGACGGTTTGAGAAGGTGTTTTAAGGAATGGACGGTTAGGACAGGTGGAGGATTTTTAACTTTGTTTGTTTTTTTTGAGTTGCAGTGTGCAATAGTTTGAAGAAAAGTATTTTTATGGATTTTGTATTTATCAAAGACAATAAGGCGAATTTCAGAAGTTCCATATAAAGTTCTAGATAAAACCTATGAAACATATTAGATTAACAACTTAAATCTCTTTAATATTTATTTACATGAATTTCCAGGTCTCCTATATTTTTGGGAATCATTTTGATAAATGGTGTTGGAATAATAAAAATATCCACTCATCTGTTATGGCTTTGGGTAATGACTGTCAATAGGGAAATCAATGGAAAGAGCCTATATCTAGCAGTAGAAGTTCAAGAGCTGAAATGATAACGTTGAATAAATTACAAGAAAATTTTTATGTAACATAATTATGAACAAAATAAATCAAATTTAAAAAATACTGATTTATTATTCATACTCCATATTATTATATTTACAAACTTAAATTACTAAATTAAAATTATAATATACAAACCAACTTAAATAAAATTAATATTACGTATCAAAAAACTCATCCGCATCGCTGTCAGCGGGAATCGTGCCCAAAAGGCTGGCCGCATTGCCACGCTGAATGGCAATGCTAATTCTTTGACCGAAGTATAGGCCAGCCCTTTGGTCACGAGTAGACTCCACTAAACGCTTGCAAATATCTCGGAAAAGTCTGTGGGCACCTGGGCCCCATGGTCCCAATGTTTCGACCCCAAACGGCTCAAACATGCAACTACCGGTAAGGTTTACATATTTGCGCCGTTTGAGGTTTTCAGCAGCTGCAGCAGCCGCACCGACACAGTTCGCCGTACAGGGAAGGTGGGAAGGTGCAAGGGTGTCGACGCATGTTGCGTCCCACTGATTATATCTTTAGTATGTTTTTTATGTAATTTGTCCAAAAATTATTTCTCCAAAGATTATGTAAATAAATCCAAATCTCCCCCATAGTCTATGAGTAGCATTGAACCGCATCAGTGTCGGCACATCGGTCTACGTCAGACGCAGGGTAACGCCTCCAGTTATCGACCATGCGAAGTTTATTCTTTTGTTACTTGTGTTCAAGTTTTTGCGTATTGATAGTTTTTATGATATTTGAAATACTTATAAAGTATTTAGTATTTTTATACTACAAGGCAATAGATTCTGGTCAGTTTTCACTTCAAAATTAAGTTCATTACTGAACAGTGAATTTTTAATTTGTTAGTCTTTAAAAATACTTTTCGCAATTCGTTTAGCGATTGTTTATAGGTATCATAAAGTAAATTGATATTAAAATTAGGTAGTTTTGTAATCATTTTATACATATAAAAGTCCCAAGGTAATTAATACGCGGACTCTAATAAAAAGGTAGCTTAGTCTTACTTAATATATGCGCAATACTAGACGTATTGTAAGAATTTTCTAAATTGGGCCAGTAATTCCTGAGGTTAGGATGTTCAACCAAACAAAGCCGTCAGCTTTATTTTATTAGTAGGTAAACGTAGATTTATTTTTCTTTCAAACACAAACTAAAATTTAAAAATAATTCGACTTAACGCAACTACGAATCTCAAATCTAACTTCACACTATAAAGGCATCTCCAGACGACCATTCCATAAACGTCGCGATAACGATCACGTGTGTCTGTAGTTGACATTGACGGATACGTCGCGAAAGATTACCCGCCTTTGTGGGATCACACCCGGATTATCCGGGGGGTGAGGGGATGATATTTTTTATGGCGCCTAATTGATGTGTTATGAAAGAGAACTATGATTTTTGAAAATGCTTACGGCTAGTTTCACATGTTCCAGATAAAGTTCTTAAATAGCTGTCTGTCAGATAGTGACATAGAAATATTTTAAATTTTGATTACTTTTTCGGACCTGTGAAACTGGGCATTAGTGTAAAACAGGTCAAAATCATAACCCTCCTTTTCGCTTCGCCCTAGTCGGGTAAAAAAAATGTGACCTAAAACTGGTTCTGGATGAGTCTAGGTTCATAATTAATTGTAAGTATACCTATGATATTTATGAGAAAAGTAAAAGTAAAACCTTCTTTCTATAGATATTTTTTTTACGAATCACCAAAAATAATTTTAATTAATCCTTATAACCATCAAAACAGCAATTTCTTTCTTCACTTACATCTCTACTTACCCCCGAACACAAACATTACAAAACAAGGAAACCCAGTAACGAAAACTATACTTAAGGCTGTGCACACAGTGGAAACAAATTAACGTGATGAGTCGCCGCGAGTTAGTCTGTCGACGCCCTAAGATGGATGGCGGGAACTCCCGTGACGGCTAGCTACGACGAATTTGAAAAACATTTTGGCGAAATTTTGGATAGTATTGGTTTGTTTGTTTGTGAAATTTTGGAAAAGAACTTATTAGTAAGGAAAAATATCTTGAAGAGGTCAATAGGTGTAGGGAATTTTTTGTGTACTTTTCATGTTATTAATGCACTATGGCCAGATAAGCATAACGATAGTGCCTCATCATGTAAATGACGTATAATGGGTTAGCCTACTGTATTTTCTTAAATAGGTGCATTAAAAGTACATCACTTTCAAAGCAGTATTTTTGAAACTACCTTTAACGTATTCAAAAGATTATAAATTCCAAAATTCAAGTGAAATATTACATTAGGTATTATGAATACTAATTATGTTCACAGAGAAACAAAACAATATTTTAAATTATAAATGCTGGGTATTAATGTTTGTACCCTCCCGCGTCCTGTCGAAAATACTCCGCGCATCCAGATTAAAAGCAGCCTATTCACTATCTCAAGAACCACCACCACTGAAATACATTTCAAATAGGGACAAATAATTTCCAAGAATATCTCTTTCAATCAAATAAACAAACATATATGAGGCCATGAGAGCCAGAGCGGCCGAACTTTGTTTTTTTTAAACTATTTTTAGGCCATTGTGTCGCTGTAAGATATCGTTTACTTATTTTTTGTAAAATAAAATAATGGTTTTGAAAAAATGACAGTTAGGCCACTCTGGCTCTCATGGCCTCATATATAAGACTATATCAACATTCGTCATAGTAAGACAGTTACTTAGCTAATTATTAGGTAGCATTTTCTAAGCAATAAAATTGATTGCTCATTGCTCTTCGTGCACCAGATGAACTAATGATAGAAATATGCATTGTTTGTCTGTTTATACAACTTTGTATTATGCTAAAAGGTAATTGCGTTATAATTGTAGATAATGCTGTTAAAATATTTGTGGCATTTTGTAATGTTGGTATTTTTATGCAACTTTGATTTTCGTGATGATTCTAAATGTGGGTTACGTTTTTGTTTGAATATTTGTAATTCATAGAGAAAAAGTAGTTTTATTTTTCTTGCATATTAATTTAGTAGAGACGACAACACATCAACTTACCACAATCCCTACTAATATTATAAATGCGAAAGTAACTCTGTCTGTCTGTCTGTTACGCTTTCACGCCTAAATCAGTGAGCCGATTTTGATGAAATTTTGTACAGAGATAGAATAGACCCTGAGGAATAACATAGGTTACTTTTTATAAACAGTTCCCTCAGAAAGCGGGCGAAGCCTCTGGCAGAAGCTAGTCTGTCATATTTCTTCAATAGACTTTCAACCTTATCACAAAAGACGAAAGTTTGATAGATCTGGGTATGTTGACCTGCTGTAATCTATATCTACACATGTCTTAACGTAACTGTATATTAAATAAATATGTCACTGATAAAAAACAAACTATTTTCCAGTCAAAAAATAATAGTGAATAATCACAATAATTAAAAAAGATGTCTTATTTTTACGAAACGAAACACCGTAAACTTACTAACAACTATAATCCCAACCTATTGACTATTCGAGCACCATAATTATCTTCTAAACCAAAAAACTAACAAAGAGTTTTAACAGTTAAATCTTCTTATCAAAAAAAAAGACGGTGACAAATAGAAAAAAAAATGAAAAAAAAAGTTTTGCAAAAAAAGTGTAGCGGTTACACCCTTTCATTTGATATTGTTGTCGTATGAGAAACGAATGACAAGACAGGTAATTTATGCTTTTATAGAAGGTTCTAGTCATTTTGATACTTTTAAAGAACATCAAAGGGGGGTATCAGAATAATCCTTCGTTGGTTTCGATATTAAAGTTATGAAACAAATAGCAGAATATGATAAAATTATATTTATATCTATAAAAATCCATATAAAATAGGTAGTTATGATAATTTAGATACTACGTGAATAAAGATATACCTTTAACAAGTGAATACTTTTAAAACGACTTGTAAATAATAATTTGAAACATCACCATTAAACGAATAACTATTGACACGATTTTTTATTGAGTAACTATATACAATCTTAAGGAACATAAATATTTGGAAATAATAAAAAAATACATACATTACAACTAAGTATCAAAAAACTCATCCGAATCGCTGTCAGCGGGGATCGTGCCCAAAAGGCTGGCTGCATTGCCACGCTGGATGGCAATGCAAATTCTTTGACCGAAGTATAGGCCAGCCTTTTGGTCATTTGACACGAATTAATTAAGAATCCATATTCTTCCGTTTTACAACAATTTTAACAATACTTCTTCGCGAAAAAACCTACTTCAACTACGTCCAAATTTTAAAGTATCAAAACTTATTCATCCAACTACATACTTACATCAAGGAGCCACCCTTAAACAGTACAGTCACCCCTTTAACAAATACTTCTTAAGACATCCGACCTCAGAATTTATGTGCCCAAAATGTATAGTGATAAAACTTCATCTATTGTCAATAACATCATAATATTGTATTGACGTATTATTTATTGGGTATCGTCAATATTGTAACACCCTGGTTGTAGAAGAAAATAAGGTGTGAGTTTTTTATTTATTTGTTTACAAAAGACAGTTTTTAAAGTACGTATTTCTAAAGCGTCATTGTCTTGCTTAAAAAAACTACACTTATAATTCAATATTTCTATGTTTAACTTTATATTTGAAAAATGAAGAGCTCGTGGTTAAGTCAAAGCCGCGCAGATCAACCGATCATAAAGTTAAGCAATGTCTTGGCGCGGTAGGTCCGTGGATGGGTGACCATCTTGTCATAACGAGTTCTTCCGTGTTTCGGAAGGCACGAT
>NWSH02000162.1:7705216-7726198 GCA_002382865.2 Heliothis virescens | reverse complement strand
CTGCCATTTGAGCATCTTTGGCAGTCGTTACGGGTAGTCAGAAGCCAGAAAGTCTGACAACCAGTCTCACCAAGGGGTTCTCAGCTGCATCCGGTTAGACTGGAAGCCGACCCCAAAATAATTGGGAAAAGGCTAGGCAGATGATGAACTTTATATTTGAATTATAATCAGATTATAACTTAGTAATTTATGAGACACACTCAACAGAGACTGTTTTCAAAAACACAGATGACGTATCACCGCGAAAAAGAGCTTTAAGCTTAGGTATGATTGAACAATTCAAATTCTAACTAAGATACTACTAGTTTATGCCCGCAGTTTCACCCACATCCAGACGGCATAACTTACAGTAATCGAATAAAAAGTATCCTATGTTCTACTATGGATCGCAATTCAAAGTGTGCCAAAGAGTTTATTTCAATTATTCTAAACCTTGATGGAGGAACAAACATTCAAACCTACAAACTTTCACATTTATTAATAACATATATTCTGCCTATACATTTAACGGCAGTGTCCTTCCTTTTATAGAACTAGACAATTTTTACCACACCCCAGGTATAAGACTTGTTATAGAACCTCTATATTAGTACCCCAGAGTATTGTAAGAAAGTTCATGACGAACAAACGGACGAACCGATATATTGCTCGTGGCCAGCAATAAATGGACAGACAAACTTTTTTATTAGTATACTTTTAGGAAGTATACGATTGCTGTGTCTAGTTTTGTGTACTAGTTTGAAGTTATAGATTGTGAAAGATTTTTAGTATGGAGTCTTTCTAATAAATATGTAGCTAGATTTTTGTGAAGTTTTAATCATATTTCTTAGTGTATACTGCAATGAAATAGGTAAAAGTTAATCATAAAGTATAAAATAAAGAATTCAGTCATTATTTCCCTAACTAGTCGTTCCTGTGCATCGAGGGATTAGTTTCTGCACTCCAAAAATGGTGTATTATTCTGATGGCAATAAACTATATTTTTAGCAGTTTTTGCTGAAAAGAGAAATAAAAATCTATAGATAGGTACCTACGTTCATTCACATCACACTTTTACGTCTATGAGTTATGTCCCTGAATAGATAATATTTTTTTTCCTGATTTTTTCAGGGAGATTTTCATGTGTATGTCACTCTGCGATAATATCATATTATCATACTAATACCGCTACAAATTGATAAATATTCCAACACAAAAATACAACGAATAACACACTACACAATAAACAATACAAAACTATTATCATTAACAATAAACAAGGAAATTAGCCATACAGAAGGGTGTCCACGATTAATTCGCCGAATTAGTCCCGTCCCAAGTAAAATCGATTAGGACAACGAAATTCGGGGCAGGGCCAATTCGCAACGACGCTGCGTCCCATCCAAGATAAACATGCCAGACTTTTTTCTACGGTTGAGACATTAACCAAGGATGTTTTGGTTGTGGCCATGAGTTGTGGATCTTGTGGGACAGTCCTGACTTTTTGGTGGAATAGTCTAGAACTTTCGGTTAAGAGAAGTGTTTTAATGAAGTGATATGAGTGGTTTATTGTCTTTTGTTTATAATAATTATGTAGAACATTAGTTTTTTTATATTTTATAAATTTTTTATAATTATATTTGAAAACGTAAAAAAATATGTTGAAAAATAAATAAATGATAATAATAATGTAGAGCAAATCGTTTTTTTTTAATGTATACCATAAATAAATTAATTAGATATACCTATTAACAAATACAACCACTTTCAAAATCAATACCCAAAACTGCATTGAACACAATACACTACAAAACTTTCCACTGCATACTTCTTTCACCCCACACTTCCAAGAAAAGTCCCACAAAATCCCACAACATACCCACCCTACACTGTATGTCATTAGACGAAGCGGCGGGGGCGTCATTACAGCGATGAGTAGAACAACCATTAATCTTCCCGGACCGGTCTCCGTGCTGTCAAAATTGTGGCCACCGTTCTCTAGAAACGTACTTAGTATGTTGCTTTGTTTTCGGTCATTCTAGTGTGTGCCTTGATTGTTAGTATGTATGGTATCGTTTGTGGAACAAATAGGCTTCTGAGGTGATACTTGAGGTGAAAATGATGGGTTGGGTAAAATATACAAATAAATGAGTGAGTATTGAGATGAATGTGTAATTCAAGGGATATGAACGAGAGCCTGAATATAATCATCTTATCCAAAACCACGTAGATTTTATTGAATTATGAACCCAGTTTTCAACTTAAATCAATATAGTTCACACGATTAAGAATTATGGTGGCACGGACAGACAGATACATAAAGCGCAATATTATAACAATGGTATTGTCTAAATCACACTTCAATATACTTTTGAAAATCACAATAAAGTAAGCAAATACCTAGTCTATATAACCTATATAACTCAAATTTTAAAATCAATACAGAAACAAAAACAGAAGCGACAATTTCACGTAGGTAGTTTCAATTGATACGTCAAACCCCGTCGGCGGGACCCTTCCGGTTGTAACAGTCGGCTCGTGAACAAATATACCGTGTAACCATAACCGTTGAGAAGGTCAACTAATTCTAGTATTAAATGGACCTGATAGGCAATTGTTTTAATTATATTATAGCTGGAAGACTGACTAAAGTTTGAAATAGGAGTCTGTGTAAGTAATGTGTAGAAGAATGTTTGATATGAAAATATCGGTAAATAACATAAAAAATATTTCTATAATACTTTAAAAGTCTACTAAAAGTGTAGAATATCTTGTGTAATAAAAATTCATTTATATGAGTTACGTGGTCATAAAGAGATTTGGAATATCAAATTCGATTAATAAGGAACTCTATCCATCTCTGAAAACGATTGAACCGAATTTAATGAAAATTTATATATTTTCTAGAGCCTCAGAAAGATCAGAGGCTACATTTTTCCGATTGCGAGAAGTGGTTTATCTCAGGACATGGGACGCAGCGACGAGCAGTTGATGGTAAATATTTTTTTAGCGTACTAGAATTGACTAAAATATTAAGGAATCTCTGTTTTTCCATCAAGAACTTAAGTTCTCATGAATAACCACCAATTGGGCAGTTACTAACAAACTAACCGTATTCAGTTAAACTGTAGAAACATGAGTTATTGTGCTTGTCTAGTCAAGCGTAACGGACACTGACAAAATTCTGGTTATATTGCTGAAATTCAGGAGTTTACATAATATACTTTATGAACGTTATTTTGATGATAAAAAAACGTTACATTCCAAAAGTGGTAACAAAATGTTGTAGATTTTTTTGCTGTTAAGTTTGTGTGGAATAGTTTTTAGGGTTCCGTATCCAAAGTAAAACGGGACCCTATTACTAAGACTTCGTTGTCTGTCTGTCTGTCTGTCTCCACGCTGTATCTCATTAACCGTGATAGCTAGAAAGCTGAAATTTTCACAAATGATGTATTTTCGTTGCCGCTATAACAACAAATACTAAAAATAAAAAAAATATATATTAATAAATTTTCATATATCCAACTCTTACTTGGCCGGTTTTTTTGACTGCGGTGAGCATCGATGCAGGGTAATTTGTAATGTTTAATAAATTGTAGAATTTGTAAGCTGAAATTGATAATGACGTTAGTAATTCAGAATTACTGTACGTAAAACCAGCTATATAGTGCTATGTTATGAGAGTGAGGGAATAGGGAGTGCACCTGTGTCTGCGCAAATGCTTGTGCACTATAATATGTCCTGCGCAGCTGGCTGATCTCCTTATATGAGAACAGCCATCGTGGCCGATAATCGACTATCATCACCTCCTATCACCATCACCATCATCAGTGCTAGGTTTTTACAGTAATATTGAAAAAAGTGTTAAAAGTTTGAACGTAGCACTAAACCCGATATTTCAAAGCCATGCAGGCTCAGCACTACAAAATCAAGTCACCATTTGGCAATTTTTTTGCTGTGGTTGGCAACTGGATTGCTAAGTACGTGTTTTGCATGGAGCGACTGCCTATCTGACTTATTGAACCCAGCTTTCTCTGCAATCCCACATAGAAATACTCTTCGGTAAGACTGGTTATCAGAGTTTCTGTTACTATATTTTTATCAGAACTTCAAAATTCATGCCTTGTTTTTCACACACAATACCACAACATTAACTGCTTTACTAGTCTCAGAGCAAATAATGAAAATTACAAATCGCTTCTGGCTATCCCAAACGCATAAAGGCGTGATTCTCAAAAATTATATGCAACGCACCTGGTATAACAAAATAATTAATATCTCAACAATTAAACGTTTAATTCGTGCAAAATCAAGCGTAAAATCTAAGGGATGCACCCTTTGGTAAGAAAGAGTTAGGACAGTCGTATGGGTGGGTTCAGTGTCGCTTTTTTTGTTCTAGTTTTTACATAAGAAACAGAATTTTACAGAATATTTATTCATAAATCTTATTCAATTCTAAAAGAGGAATAAACCAAGAAAACTAGAACTCTTCTATAGAAACAGATACTTTTTTTAATTATAAGTATTTAAGGGCGCTACCTCACCGCATTCGACTGTAGTGTAGCAATTTTGATTGAGGGTGCGCCACTAGCCTAGTTGAATACACTTTAATATCTATTTTTTTATTTCCTAACTTGCTTCCGTCCGCAGTTTCAACCGCTTCAAGAGGGAACTAAATCCCGCAACCGGATAAAAATAATTTATTTTAATTGTGTTATTTTGATGTATTTAAGCTATAGGTATTACTGTCAAGGTTCAAGGAAATTTTCGCATTTATAACATTTTGTAGGATAAGACAATATTTCGTCGATTTCATAACTATAATGCATCCAAAAAAAAAATAGAACCGATTAACGATTAAAATCCAACCCTTTCGCAATAGACGTTAATAATCGATTTCGAACAGTCTCAATTAATCGTTTTAACCAAGGAAACAATAGTAGGGTAAGCGCACCAATTGTCGGTGCTCACTCAATACCCCAAAGTGATTTTGACAAACGATTGCAAGATACATCTTATTCAAATATTAAAAAAGATTTTCGTGCATAATTGATTTTGACGTTTCAGTAATTAAGACATCGCATTTTGACGGTTGGTTAGTGTTCTTTGTCAAATCTAATCTAATTTGGGCGGGTGAGTGATTTGGTTTGAATGTTCCTGTGAGAAAGGTTTTGAATGCTATTAATTTTTACTTTTGATTGACGAGGATTAATTACTTTGTGTTATGTATATCAATGGTATTTCAAGTTGAGTTTGTTCATGCAATTCGCATATTTTAATCTATTAATCTATTGTTGTTAGACAGTTATAACAATATTGGTATATGTTTAAGAACAAACAAAGATCACTTGCCTATTTTAATACCATTAAATATCGCTATGTAAGTTTGTTAAAAAGCAAAACCAAAATCTGTATTATGTTAGAAAAACAATAGGCACATAATATTTTTATTTGGGTTCGCGGAGTAGTTCCCATCAGACGCGAGTGAAACCGCTGTTAGAAAGAGTGGGAAGATAATCATAGCTGTTAAATTATATCAATAAAATTGAATAAGAAAATATCCATCTTTGGCTCTTACTTTTTACACCGTGTTCTAAGGATATGCATTAATTTTGAATAATACTTCTATAGCTCTTGTTAAACATTTCGTACAAAAGAAGTAGTAGTTTAAATAGCATAGTTTTTAAGATATTGGTAATTTAAGTTTAACCAATTTAATTATGTTGTGCTCTAAGAAAGTCTTTATTTGTGAGATGTTGCCACTTTGTGCAGCCAAAACTATCAAAGAGGTAGGTATAAGGTAAAGAGTAATTCATATTAGATAAATTTCATCTAAGCATTAAGTTTGTATATTTATTTTTTTTAAGTAAAAAATGGTCAATTTAATGGACTGAATAACATGCCGAAGTTAATGTATAATCTCAGGAACACGGTGTATAGCATACGTGATTTCATATCAACCCTAATTACCATTTTTTTCTAGAAACATCTATCCAAAAATCTCAATACCTAATTCAAATATCTATCCCATCCTTTAATTAAAACCGAAAAAAAACTGCAAACTAATAAATTCCCAGCTCAGTTTTTTAGCGCCGTATATTATCGCGGACAGCATTTTTTTGCCGACTCAAACGCCGATTGCCCCTCGGGAGAACGGTAGCCTTATAAACAATTTTTTTTCTTATTTTTATCATTTTTTTTTTTTTTATTATTTCATTATTGTGCTCAGAGCACTCATCAAAATATCGTTAGCATTCTCACAATGTATATATTGGTAATTTTTTTCTCGTAACTCAAAAATTGACTTTTGGTTGGGGTACGTTTTTATTTTCTTGTTCATCATGATGTATCAATGTGGTATTGTCTTTTTTTGTTTGATTTTGATTTTTGAATGGTGTGAAATAGTGTTCGTTTTTGTTGGGAGAACAATTAAAAGGTTTTTTTTTGTATTTTTTGTTAGTTATGGGAGTAACAAGTGGGGTTTACTTTTGAACCACGATGTTGAGTTAACACCGTGACGATATGTTTAAGTTTAAAGAAAGATTATAAGGATATCAGAATCAAATAATTTTGTTGTTTAACAGTTTTTTCGCTTTGGAAATTATTTCATTATTAAAAAGATATATGTTAAACACAGACAACGCGTTGCGCAGACGCAAAAGTACAAACAGAATTATACGTATCAAGTAAATAAATTCAATCCACACACTAAAGTATGGTTAACAGTTCTAACATTTAACCGCAAAAATAATTAACATTTATAATCACAAAAATTAATAATAATTATTATAGAATACTTTCACGCCTGCGCAGAACCGTTCGCGTGTAACGATGCGAATATTCGCGTGAGCCGATAATTTTTACGATAAAAAAAAATATCGGAAAGTGTGAGTGCGATCTGATAAGTGTTGTTTTTGACGTGTGATGCGCAGGAGTGTGAAATGTACGGGTTTAGTAATAAGCTGTATAACGATGCTTTTTTTTATAGTGGATGTTGTTTTTCGTGGTTATACTTATATGGAGTCCGTGGACTTTCAGTTTTCTTTAAAGAACCGCTGCGTCGAATTTATAGTCACTACTGAGCATGCGTGGGCGTTAAAAATGACTGACTTTAAAGTGGTAAAGTTATTTGATGAGAAATGTATGCGAAAAAAAATTGAGTATACAATATTAGCTGAAGAGTTTGTTTGTTAGTTTGCTTGACTGAATACACAATTCCTAATAAATAACAGTAACCGATACATGTGAAAAACATCTTTCAGTGATAGCCTATTTATCTAGGGATATAGGCTATAGGCTACGTTTTGTTTTTATCCATATCGTTTTAAGAATAAGATTCTACCTCTAACGGTTAAAGGTCATTGGGCGAATTGGACCCGCTTTGCGAAAAGTGGCGGACATGAATGAAAATGGTTTTAATTTGAAGGGAATAATAAGACCTTTCATTGTATATAAATATTGCATTAAAATTCCATGGAGAAGAATGTACAGGATCGTTTAAAAATATACAATAATCAAACGAATGCGGGTCAGCGAGCGCCGCTCCGGAGGCTGGTTGATGTTTACAACAAAAACTTTCTTAAAATAGATATATTTCACTTATCCTCACACAAATTCAAGAATGTCATAAAATGTAGTCTCAGCTTAGAGTAAGTACTTTTTTTTATATTGTTTATATCTTTAAATTCTTCTAAATTATATTTTTGTTTTCTCCGTAACTAAGTAATTGGATGTACTGTTAGTGTTAAATCAGTAGTAATATGTGGAAACGTTGTTGATTGTACATTTATACTTTCACTTAAGTAACATTGTCTCTGTAACGCTTAATGTACAATTGTTTGTTTTCCCAAATAAAATAAATAAATAAACGATTTCAGAGGATTTTATAGGTCACAACGCTAGTTTGCATTGTTAACCGACTTCTCAGATGAAGGAAGATCTTAATTTTGATGTCCAGGATTTGATGACGAACTGGAAACCCTGAGAAATCGAGGGCAACTCTAGAAAATTGTAGGCTCACATGGAGTAAAAACTTGACATGTCACACAATGGCAGTCAAACCTTTCTCTGTGCAAAGATCTCGCCAATGCAAATTAAATAAGCTCAAACACGTAGTAATTGCCACGTACCGATGAAGAGTTCTCTTGACTTTCTGTCGTCTCCATCATCAAGTAAGGTCCAAACTTCTCGGCCATGTAGACTCACTCGATATACCGACGAATATCAAGTTTTTACTTGGTGCATGCCTATAATTTTCAAGAGTTCCCCACGACTTCTCAGAGTTTCCATCATCAGATCCTGGCCGGATGACAATGAGGCATATCGGAGAATTTTCTCTTACATAATAAAGAGACAATTTTTCAAATCGGCCCAATTCTGATAGTAATAATCCTCATTGATATAGGGATTATAACTGGTGTTTACACTTGATTTTCTCGAGATTCCCATGCCTCACATTGATGCGCCTAATGCCATAGTATATCAAAGCCTTAGGTATTATATCGGGCTATATTTCGTTTGTGTCCGCCGTGGGTATAGTTTCCATTCAAAGATGCCCAGTGACCTTTGTCAATAACTGAACATTAGGCGAACTGTAAATGACATCGTCATAATATTTCAGATTAATAATACAGATGTGACGTGAATCTGTTATATATTACAGCAATTTTAATAAAATATCAATTTTTAATACATTCAAACCGATCTCCGTAGAATATTCCCAAGGTGTTCATGCAAATATATTAGTTGTGAGAACAATATGTGAACCTATTCCGACCTCAAGATAGATAGGAAATAATTAATCAAAAAATATCGTTTTAATCTTCATAAGTATCGCGATATTTACCTAATCCGTCATACTTAACATAGTGAGTATTGATGAAGTGATTGCTTCACATTTCACAATCAAAAACCAACTTTAATACATCCTCATAGAAATTAAATTAGAATATCAATTAACAATTGCAAAAAAAATATTCAGACAAACAATAAATGATTCTAAATCGTTGTAATAAAACTCAAATTCGCTCAAAATAATTGTAAGAGATACTTAAGAAAAATGTTCCTAATTTGAATAATGCTTAGGGTTGTGCTTCAGTACAACAAAAAGCAGGGCTGCCAAAAATTTGCATACTTTGCCACCGCAGGCGACTTTTCTTCCAAAAGTGCTCTAAGCAAAGGGTTGACAAATACAATGCCGTTGCATCAATGCATTTTGAATCTTAAGTGAATGTGATAAAGACTAGAATTAATTTTTGAGCTGTATTTTTAAATTTGTTTTTTAATATTTACTAATGATGCGTTCGGAATCACTAAACAGGTTTTGTCTATTTAGTATACGACGCGCGAATCCTTTTCTTTATATTGTCTAATAATCTTTTTTCTTAGGGTAAGTATGCAAATTATTTGTTTCGTGAGAAAAAGTGTTGGTAACGTTTTTTAGGCCGTGGGTAACGTTTTTTTCTGTGAAGTCATCAATTAATTTTGCATAGTTGAAGAAAAAAAAACCGGCCAAGTGCGAGTTGGACTCGCGCACGAAAGTTCATGAAAAATTAACGTATCTATTACCTACAAATAGCCAAACTACAAACATTTTTCGGCAAAAAAAAACACCTTTTTCATACATATGAATAACAAAGTTATAATTTGCGGCTTCACAAGTTTATTGTGAATTTTAGTATTTGTTGTTATAGCGGCAACGGAACTACATCATTTGTGAAAATTTCAGCTTTCTAGCTATTACAGTTAATGAGATACAGCGTGGAGACAGACAGACAGACAACGAAGTCTTAGTAATAGGGTCCCGTTTTAGCCTTTTGGGTAGGGAACTCTAATAAGATTCACGACATTAGCTCTAGTAAAAACTGTAAATATCATTAATAATGCTATCCATCTCAGTAAAACACAATATTTACAGATTGACCTAATCCAAATCATCTAAATAATACCTACTATTAAAATAGTACGTAGATCAATTCTAACCGACAGCAAAAACAGAGGTTCAATTCACCACTTAAGACATTATTCAAATACCACATAATAGTTAAATCTCAAACAATTGAAGAAACAACTGTCAAAACAATTAACTCGCAACTGCTACTAATTGCTGCGATTATGATGCAGCTACATTTGCATAAGTTGTCGGTTGCAGGTGCTTGAGTTACATAGTTATTGCTTGGGCATTCATAGTTATACAAATATACATACTGTTTTGTTTGTTTGAAATATAAAATTGTATCTATGACGTATAGATTAGTATTGCATTTTTTTTTAAATTATACCAGCATTATTTTTATTTTGTTTCCGTAATTTTTTGGTTAGGTTACTTGGGATTTCGTATTCAAACGGGAAAACGGGACCCTGATAGCTGGGCAGTTGAAAAGTTTACAGAACATATATTTCTCTTGTTGCTATAATAATGAATACTGAAAGCTATAATCGAATAAGTATTTTAGGGGACAACACAACAAACGTATTTTTTTATAGAAAATACGTACAGTACGGAACTCACTTGCACCAAAAACATAAACATAATTTGAAAATTGAAAGTGAAAAATAATAAGATACATTTGTTTTAAGAAAACTGCCGTTTATGTTGGCGGTGAACTTAGGTCTTAAAGTATTAAAAAGTGATAAATAGGGTTTATATTTGATGACTTTTGTACCAAATTGGTATTTAACAAAATGTATAATAATTTAGTAGTAACTTAAGATAACTATTTTGCATCGACGCTTGAGACATCAAATGTTATGGCGTTATTGGAAACTACTTTGGAATAGCTTAAAAATCTTCACTGCATTGACTCTTATTTAGATAGCTCTATTTTTGTGACCTACATTGTATATTTATTGCTTGATCAATTCAGATATTTAGCGTTGATAAGAAATATGCTTACATGAGAGTGCGGTATATTACAGATTTAATTGTTTTTGAAGTGAGTTTTGTAATTAAAGTAGGTAGATTTATTTAAACAGTTAAAATTGAAGTTTTATCATGAATTGTTATTAAATATTTTAGTTTTAAGTAGTTTATAATGCGTAGATGTTGTATAGTACAATTTAGTTTTTAAATCATGTAAAAAGTAATACTTTGTGTTAGTATTGTTTAAATTCTTCGCAATTCCTGTCATTTTAATTTTATCTACAGGTAAGTAATAATATTTATTGGGGATACATATAATTTGTGCAAAAATTAAAAGTATATAGTTAGGTATCCACCGACAGCATTTTTTTTATGTTGGCAAAAGATTGAGTGCTAAAGTTTTAAGTAGTACAATGTGAGATTCCTCAAATACTATTTTAATATTAGAAAAAAATAATTACGGGTTTTCCAATAATAGAGGTGTTATTTTGATCTTCTATCTATATCTATACTTATAATAAATCTGTAGAGAGGTCAATTCTGTACATAACATATGTTTCCAAAATAACTATCAGGGGGTGATAAGGGATCGATACTGATGCCAAAAATGTAATCAGTAGAATTTTTGTCTGTCTGTTTGTATAACCGTTAAAGAAACAAATACTACTTCACGGATTTTATTGAAACTTGGTGAAATTATTATTCATACTCCTGAGCTGGTTAGTATACTTTTCATCACGCTACAATCAATAGGAGCAGAGCAGTAAAGATCTTTGATTATGACGACCCCTTATCGCTGGCATAAGCGACACGATCCGTGAACGAAGTCGCTGGCAGAAGCTAGTATCAAAATAAAAACTCTTATTGGAAAACCCTGTTCTAAAGCTAGCACTTACATCAACGCCGCCATTATTCCATGGTGGCAGCGCATAATGGGAGGGGTCATGGTGCCCCCCTCCCATGTGCTCCGCCATGACCGACATCCAGTGAACCAGACCCTGGGCCCCGCCGCCGCCTGATGTGCCTGTGAACATCATGAGGATTAGCCATGCTGTAAGATACCAAAGAGTACTTGCTAAAGAGAAATAGGTGATAGCTTTGTAACCGCTGAGCTGATTATGATGAAACATATCTACCAGGTTTTAATTAAAACAAACTGCATCACAATCAGATAATCTGTTTAAGAGCTACGTTGCCATAGATAGACACACATAGAGGCTAAACTTGAAACCATTATTTTTGCATAAGGTCGTTATTTTTGGTACTGATATGGTATGGTTATTTATTACAATACGGATTACCTATATTCTGATCGGTATCTGTGTCTGTGTGTTTGTGAATTACACACTGACATACCTGTAGTTAAGGAAAATGACTGTCACGAAAAATAATTATATCAATGATTGTGACAGACTAAAAGTTTGCAGCCTGCATCAAAGGCCGCAGCCATTATGAAAATTGCTTAACTGAACTTTTAGTACCATTTTAAGTTAATGACACATTTCAATCGTAGGACTACCACACCTTAAAAAAATAACTTTAACCCTCAAATACAGACCTGTAGGCACGGCGGCGGGTTGCGCGGTGGCCTGGTCCTGCCCCCCACCGCCTGTCACCCCCCCTCCGCTCCACACGAACGCTGACGATGCACCCGCCTTCTGAAACAATACCACAGACTTAGTCACCTGTTGACATACTTGCGAGATAATTGCGAGATCATGAATGAAGTTTTGGCCTAGGTTAAGGTTCGGGTTAATGACGTCAGTAATGTATTTTTTGATTTATGACATAGGTACTACGTAAGTATACGTTTAGTTTTAGTTAAGTGTATCTTTAGACACAACAGACTGATGTAGATGTAGAACAAAAGAAGTCACAGGAGTTTTATATTTTAACCAATTGCTTTTTCAATGATAAGTTCATTGAAAGACTGAGGTTGGTTATCAATAAATCGAGCAACCCAGACTAGAAGTCCTATATTTCTAGTGCCCTATTATCCAGTTACAGAAATAATGATTAAAACGGCGGTCTAACATATTAATTGTATCAACATTAGTAACATACCAAATTCTAATAGGACAGAATCAAAGACAAGAATAAGTTAACCAGTGTTTAACGGCCACAATTATTTTCAATTCCAACGAATCTAATTGGAACTCTTATAAAACTTTCTAATAGGTTCCATCTACATATCCAAAAGCAACCCAATTGTCAGGAATCCCAATTACCTCATCTGGCGAATCAGTAACTCTATCACCATTATTTTCATCATCAGAAGCCTCCAATCCAAATCCATTTGAAAACAGCATATTTCTCGGATACAAAGAGTAGCATTCTGCCACATTCCGCCTTCTCTTACCAAGACTTGCCAAAAAACTCTTGTACAGCTGACTTGGCAGCAAAAAAGGAGTGTTCTGAAACCCATCTTTGAACCCCAAATTCTGATTTCTAAAAGGATTACTAAAGTCAAAATCTGGGAGGAATTCTTTCTTGATAAAATCTGCTACTGGATGCATTGATAATGCGTTCTCTGTGTAATCTAATGCAGCAGCAGTGTCTTCGCTTGGACCATTGTTTTCTAGATCACTGGTCTCTGAGTTACCATCACTAGAATTATTGCTATCAATAGGATCCATTTTATTATCATCAGTGTTAAAATCTTCAAATTCTCTCTTCATTTGTAAGTTAATTGGATTCTTCATAAAAAGGTTGGAACTTGTTAACGTCACTGACATAATTGGCACTATTTTACTTATAAATATATTTTCACTATTTATCACTAGTGTCTATTATATATTTTTTTGAAATAAAAATAAATATATCTTCGTAATTATGTAGGTATTTATAGGAACTATCGTTGGGTAGGAGGTGCCTGGTGAAAGATATATATTTGTTTAATAATTAGTAGAAGTGTCTTTGTTTTGCCGTTTCTTCACCCGTTTTGATGTGATTTTAATTTAAAGTTTATACTTTTTTTTGACATATTTGAATTCGATTTTGTGCATTATAATCGTATTGAACAATTTATTTGATTAACGCTGTTATTTTCCGTACTGCTGGTTCTCTTTGTTTTTTTTATCTCGCTTTTATTATTGTAGACGATGATGATGATGTTTATTATAATTTATTAATTATCATTAATTATTATATCAGCATTTGCACATCGGTGAATATTCAGAAACCACACAGACGTAGCGTATCAGACTCAACCTCTATTTTAATCTTAATCAATAATAATAGCCCCAAATATGAACAGCACATTTAAACAAAGAACTGAAACACCTAAATATGAAGGCTCTGAAAATATACACTGAAAAACGCGAATCAATAACACCCCCGCGAATTTTTATTTTCGTATCGAGGTCATGGAAGCAAAAATATTTTTGGACTGAAAGGTACTTTTGGAGATAGTATGTTTAAAGGTTAATAGGAAAATAGGTCAGGCTAGTAACACAAGAACTAAAGAAATAATCAGTGGTTTTAAGAATAAAATATTGTCTCTAAAATACGAGGAGGTAAATTTCGAAAAATCTAAATTGTTACTGGATCCTATAAGAGCGTATTTTCCCTTAATAGGTCCAACCATTTTTCTAGTTTGAATTTATTGTCAGTAAGATAAGGTCCAGTAAGACTATAATAATTGACCTCATTATGTAGGACCAATGATTTGACTGGGACTTAAGGTTTTTGTATTTATAATGGCATCTATTAATCTATTTATTACCATACAAAAGGCGTAACAAACACCCATCCATTCAAAGATTCACGAATGTAGCCGTTATTTGTGATGTCATTGTCTTGTTATATTTGTCAATCATCATTCTAATTTCTAAATGACCTATCAAACTGTAAGGTATATCTTAAAAAACTCAGAATTCATCATCTTCCTGCCCTTATCCCAATTTATTTGTGGTCGGCGCAGCATGTTTTCTTCTTCCATTTTCTTCTATTTGCCGTCATCCCACAAGTAACATTCTTAAAAATCTCAGTATTATGGAGCTTTATTCTGTTTTAAATCCATCCACCATATTTCAAAAAAATTAACATACAAAATTCTTTTAACAGCAATCAAGAAAATCTTTCATGCTTTTCCAATAAGATGCAATTAAATTGCAACTAAGAAAAAATACCTTACTTTCGTCTAAGATTTTTTTTACGTCAAGAAATATTTTAAGACCTAGTCTTCGCAGTAGTTATTCTGAAACGCCCTTAGGTCAGGTAGATGCAACCTAAAAACCTAGTTTCTTCAGTCGAGATTTGTGCTCTAAAAGTTTTGAAGTACCTTTGCGGATATATAGTTTTGGGGTAAGCAGAGGTTTTTTATTACTTGGAAATAGAGTGAATATTGTAATGTTTTTTTTACTAAAAATAATATGAATTAAAAAAATCAATTAAAAGAATCTGTAAAATTTTACCAATCAAACATTATCCTACCACTATTGTAATAAGGTTAAAAATCTATTGCAGAAATTTGACAGATTGTGGTAACTTGATGTGCTGTCATCTGTACATAGTTTAGTGAATCAGTGTGGGGTACTTATTAATATGAATCAAGTGTAAGTAGCGTATTTTGTAGGTACAGATCTGTCTTTCTGCAAGAGGTTTTTCAACTTTATCACAATAGTGAAAGGTTAATGTTCGATTGGTAAAATGTGACAAATTCGGGTAGGTTGACCTGCTGTCATCTGTACGTTAATAGTAAGATACCCGAAGTGTAGGCCGCGGGCTTGTTTGAAAGGGACACATTCTTTCAAACAATCCCGCAGCACCTATTGCTAGTTTTAATAGTAAAATTGTTTTAAAATCTGCCTTTCTTTCAATTTTCTTAAAAATAAGCTGTAGATACAGCTCTTTCAGCCAAAGTTTCGTGCCAAATATTTTATCAGAATCAATCTTGTAAAGACGATATCTTATAAATATATTGCGCAGCAGGGTTTTTCTAGTTTCAATTTAACTTATGGAATATATATAAAATGCTAGCTTTTTCCGACGGTTTCAGTCGCGTCCAGGGAGAACCACATTTGCGTACCACACTGTGAACGACTTTAGAATATCTGTGTACTTAAATCAGTTTAGTAGTTTTGGTGTGAAAGCCCGACAGATAGACAGACAGAGATAATTTCGCGTTTATAATTAATTAATAAACTTTATTAATTAAATAGTATGACAACATTTCTTATCATAAATAATAGAACTGTGTACAGCAATCTTTAGTTCCATTTTAAAAGAACGGAACTAATATTTCCTATAAGAAAATTTTAAGTGTTCATATTGTTGCAATAGATCTTATAAGAATGAGAAAATACCAATTACATGTCTATAATATTTGCCCTTGACCTTGAAACCTAACAAAGGTACAGTTCCTGTCTTTTTAGATATGTATCAATTACGAAGTGTGTAACTTTCCTTCTACATACAATTTTAGACTCTAATTCTATGGTAGTAATGTACAATATTGTATAACGAAACGTGTGAGATTGGACGTTATGTAAATATGTAAAGGATTTGTGTCCTCGAATGCAAAAAGTTCATTTTATGCAAGGATATATTGTACAAAGAAAATTGTAGTATTATGTCATTCTATTATGGTATTTTTTACAGTTTTCTTTGAGTATAAAAATATATATTCATAAAAAATATTTCTATGTAATTCAATTGTGGGATTAAAATATAGGATGAGCACAAAAAATATGTCTTTATCGAAAAACTGTTTTATAAAAGTCAATTTGGGACGCTAAAATAATTAGTTCATAATCGACACTTTTTCTATACGAAATATTATTATGCACATTTCGTACAATAACCAGACGCCATCAAATTTTCATCCAATTATAAAAGACATATCCATTAAAATGGTAGTCTACATCACAATTATTGACGACAAGCATCGAATAAAAATTTATAATGATACGAAAATGCCGCGAAATTATTTGTGCAACNTTCTTCTATTTGCCGTCATCCCACAAGTAACATTCTTAAAAATCTCAGTATTATGGAGCTTTATTCTGTTTTAAATCCATCCACCATATTTCAAAAAAATTAACATACAAAATTCTTTTAACAGCAATCAAGAAAATCTTTCATGCTTTTCCAATAAGATGCAATTAAATTGCAACTAAGAAAAAATACCTTACTTTCGTCTAAGATTTTTTTTACGTCAAGAAATATTTTAAGACCTAGTCTTCGCAGTAGTTATTCTGAAACGCCCTTAGGTCAGGTAGATGCAACCTAAAAACCTAGTTTCTTCAGTCGAGATTTGTGCTCTAAAAGTTTTGAAGTACCTTTGCGGATATATAGTTTTGGGGTAAGCAGAGGTTTTTTATTACTTGGAAATAGAGTGAATATTGTAATGTTTTTTTTACTAAAAATAATATGAATTAAAAAAATCAATTAAAAGAATCTGTAAAATTTTACCAATCAAACATTATCCTACCACTATTGTAATAAGGTTAAAAATCTATTGCAGAAATTTGACAGATTGTGGTAACTTGATGTGCTGTCATCTGTACATAGTTTAGTGAATCAGTGTGGGGTACTTATTAATATGAATCAAGTGTAAGTAGCGTATTTTGTAGGTACAGATCTGTCTTTCTGCAAGAGGTTTTTCAACTTTATCACAATAGTGAAAGGTTAATGTTCGATTGGTAAAATGTGACAAATTCGGGTAGGTTGACCTGCTGTCATCTGTACGTTAATAGTAAGATACCCGAAGTGTAGGCCGCGGGCTTGTTTGAAAGGGACACATTCTTTCAAACAATCCCGCAGCACCTATTGCTAGTTTTAATAGTAAAATTGTTTTAAAATCTGCCTTTCTTTCAATTTTCTTAAAAATAAGCTGTAGATACAGCTCTTTCAGCCAAAGTTTCGTGCCAAATATTTTATCAGAATCAATCTTGTAAAGACGATATCTTATAAATATATTGCGCAGCAGGGTTTTTCTAGTTTCAATTTAACTTATGGAATATATATAAAATGCTAGCTTTTTCCGACGGTTTCAGTCGCGTCCAGGGAGAACCACATTTGCGTACCACACTGTGAACGACTTTAGAATATCTGTGTACTTAAATCAGTTTAGTAGTTTTGGTGTGAAAGCCCGACAGATAGACAGACAGAGATAATTTCGCGTTTATAATTAATTAATAAACTTTATTAATTAAATAGTATGACAACATTTCTTATCATAAATAATAGAACTGTGTACAGCAATCTTTAGTTCCATTTTAAAAGAACGGAACTAATATTTCCTATAAGAAAATTTTAAGTGTTCATATTGTTGCAATAGATCTTATAAGAATGAGAAAATACCAATTACATGTCTATAATATTTGCCCTTGACCTTGAAACCTAACAAAGGTACAGTTCCTGTCTTTTTAGATATGTATCAATTACGAAGTGTGTAACTTTCCTTCTACATACAATTTTAGACTCTAATTCTATGGTAGTAATGTACAATATTGTATAACGAAACGTGTGAGATTGGACGTTATGTAAATATGTAAAGGATTTGTGTCCTCGAATGCAAAAAGTTCATTTTATGCAAGGATATATTGTACAAAGAAAATTGTAGTATTATGTCATTCTATTATGGTATTTTTTACAGTTTTCTTTGAGTATAAAAATATATATTCATAAAAAATATTTCTATGTAATTCAATTGTGGGATTAAAATATAGGATGAGCACAAAAAATATGTCTTTATCGAAAAACTGTTTTATAAAAGTCAATTTGGGACGCTAAAATAATTAGTTCATAATCGACACTTTTTCTATACGAAATATTATTATGCACATTTCGTACAATAACCAGACGCCATCAAATTTTCATCCAATTATAAAAGACATATCCATTAAAATGGTAGTCTACATCACAATTATTGACGACAAGCATCGAATAAAAATTTATAATGATACGAAAATGCCGCGAAATTATTTGTGCAACACGCAAACGCCATCTTACACACAGACAGTCTCAACGCACACATTCAAACACTCATTAACACACATTTACATCACTAATGCACGTGTCTCCGGCGATTAAGTTAACTGGTGCGATCAAACTTTCAATTAAGAACAAATCTATTATTACCGAAACACGAACACTAAACGTTTGGCGCGAACGGTTTAAAACGGTTTTTTTTCGCGCGCTCTTTTTGTCACATTTTTAAAATTTTGAACGCGTTTTTTACACGAAACGGGTGAAGAATTCTTTTGAACGTAAGACCGGCATGGCCGATCGATTTAAGTTTAGAATAAAAAAACGTCTCGCGATCAGTTATTGTTTCCAATTTTTATAGTGCTGCATTATTTTAAGTTTTTTTTGTTTAAAATTTTGAAATTTTAGAGAACGAGCAGTCTTTACCGCGAGGTATTCGCTATGGAACTCTTCCCGTGAGGTTGCTGCAAGGAAAAGCATTTCCCAACACATGCAAGGTTTTCTTTAGACCACGACGTGTGTGGGTGTGTATGGACGAATGTAGACATGTGTGAGTGCACAACTTGAGGCGGCGGGCGCGTGTGTGCGACAGGTTTTGTATCTGTGTGAGTATTTTATGACTCTGAGTGCATCCCTTTCGAGCTGCATGCAATTTATATGTGTGCATTTTATTTTTTTTCTAAACGGCGCGGTTCCGTGTGTATGCGAGCAAACTACTCATGTATGGGTGCTCTGTTTTTTCGGTGGCATTGATGGAATTTTAGGCCTTGCGTGCACGGAATAGAGGTGATTTTATGGTGCATATAAGAAATGTATTTTTCAGTTTTATATCGCCGATATGAGAATCGCGGATAGCAAAGAAAATGTAAAAGGAATAAAAAAACTCGTGCATCGTACGTTTTCAGGTAGACACATTTTTCTTTAACCCATTTATAGGAAGTTTTACGTGTGTGTGTGGGCTTGCATCTGGGGGGTGGGTGTTTAAAGGGTTGAGGGGGAGGGGGATGAACATATAAAAATGATAACGCATCGCAAGACGGCTGCTTTTATGGTTTTTCTTTATTTTTTAATGTTTTTTTTATTGAAGCGTCGAGTAGACGGGATATTTTTCATGCTGGTTATTTGAAATTTATGTTTTTATTTTTACGTTTATAAAGTAAGTAATGTTTCTTTCAACGAATTTCTAGACGTTAAATTCTGAAAATCTGAAGTCGTAATACTACAAGATTGTGTAATTCCACAATGAAACCTCTTCCTTACAAAAGTAAGAATCTAAAATTGTTTTATTATGAAGATTAAAAAGTTATTCCGATTTTCCAGTTAACATTCAATCAGTCATATTGGCAGAATCTTTCCCAGGAGTTCTAAGTGGAATTTAATTCTAACTAGCAAATATTGTTGGTAATTGGAAGTTATGTTTTCCAGTTTCTAATCAGCTGATAAGATTCCTTGTGTCTTCTAAAATGTGGTACATAAAACACTTGAAAGTTAGTTAAGTAATCATGAAAGACAAAGAACCTTAGTCACTATTTTGAAAGTTCAATTAGGGCTGCTAAGTCAAGGTTTGATTTCTGGGTCATAGCAATGAAACATGGGGCTGTCCCGATAAAAATATGTATAAGTTGAGGAAGTTAAAGCTTTCTTTAGTTTGTCATTTGAAGCTTAAAGCACTGAAGTATACTTATACAATATTTTTCAGTAATACAGACTTAATTGGCACTTAAAGTAAAACAAAGTTTTCGAAGATGACACAAAAACTTTGCCCCAGGTGAGGATCGAACTCACGACCTTAAGATTATGAGACTTACGCGCTGCCTACTGCGCTACTGAGGCTGTGCATCCTGTGACGAAATAGACTATTATATTCCAAGGTCACAGTGTCCCTATTTTGAATTTAGAATCCTGATTGAAAGAGTTTTACTAAGGCCGGGTTCCCACTACGCCGGACCGGCAGATCTGCCGAAAACCGGACACCGGACAGAGTGTTCACATTACATCGGATCCCGGAATAAATTCAGACAGTCAAGTACTTACCTCAGTTGAATTTGGACCTGCGCGCACAATGGACGACGAAATTGTTGTGTTGTGGTGGTATCTTAATAGAAGGCAAAATAAAAGAAAACATTGGGTACACCCTATTTTACGGGAAAGATTTTCACTTGGGACATTTGAAACATTAATGGGTGAACTTAGAAGAGACGAATCAAAGT
>NWSH02000162.1:7668577-7704092 GCA_002382865.2 Heliothis virescens | reverse complement strand
CCACTACGCCGGACCGGCAGATCTGCCGAAAACCGGACACCGGACAGAGTGTTCACATTACATCGGATCCCGGAATAAATTCAGACAGTCAAGTACTTACCTCAGTTGAATTTGGACCTGCGCGCACAATGGACGACGAAATTGTTGTGTTGTGGTGGTATCTTAATAGAAGGCAAAATAAAAGAAAACATTGGGTACACCCTATTTTACGGGAAAGATTTTCACTTGGAACATTTGAAACATTAATGGGTGAACTTAGAAGAGACGAATCAAAGTTCTTCAATTATTTTCGAATGACAGGAACCACTTTTGACGATTTGGCGGGGTGAGGGGAGCACGAGTGGGGTGAGCGGGGGACAGATACCGGCACAAACTCGTTCACATTACTCCGGGCCCGGCTGTTCTACCGGCAATTCGCAGTGACAAAACGCTTGGTAAAAATGCCGGGCTCGGCAAAAATCCCGGACCCGGGATAGTGTGAATAGCTTCATACAAATTGTTCAGCCACTAGCCCTTCCGGCAGATTTACCGGCGCGGCAGATCTGCCGGTCCGGCGTAGTGGGAACCCGGCCTAAGGAGTTTTGTAATAAGTAAGAACAAATCCATAGGGAATGTGAGTTATTCTTATTCTCCTAGAATTTATTTCTTAGTAGAAGTAGGGTAGTTTTTCTTTGTTTTGTTTCACTTTATAATAGTGGGTTTCGGCTATAATTTGAACGTCTTTGGCTGTAGTTATTGGTAGTCAAAGGTCAGGAAGTGTGATAGCTAGTCTTAGAAAGAGGTATCGGTTTGACTGGGTAACTAGGTTGAGGAGGTCAGATTGGTAAGTGCTCCATGTAAAAACCTGGTACTCAGCTGCATCTGGTTAGACTGGAAGCCAACCCAAACTTAGTTGGGAAAAGGCTAGGCAGATGACGTTACTTCAATATCTAAACACAGCATCTCAACCTCAATTTTCAAAGCAAGAAAAAAACTTCTTGAAGCGTATGTACTCTATGTATATGCACATAGGAAAAATATAAAATACATCTACTAAAAAATATATAAAAGCTACAAAAATATGTTATTCTCAAGACTTATACACACAGGTGTTGTTTGTGTGTGTGCGTCTGTGATTTTGGTGTATGTGTTTCGGGCTAAGAAATGGGGTGGAGTATAGCGTTCAGTTTATTTTGTATATTTTATTCTTAACTACTCTGTACACCCGGATAAAAAGTAGCCTATAGCCTTCCTCGGCAGATGGGCTCTCTAACATTGAAATAATTTTTCAAATCGAACCAAAACAAACAAACTCTTCAGCTTTATAATATTAGTATAGATGTAAGCAGCATTTCAATATTAACAAATACTTATAGTCAAATGGAAAAACGCCCTTATTTTTTTCGAAGTCTGTCAAAAAACTATGAAAAGTCTTTTTTTTCTGGCTACTTAAAAATACAACGCCGTGAAGCGAAGAGCTCGTGGCTAAGTCAAAGCCGCGCAGATCGATCGATCATAAAGTTAAGCAACGCTTGGCGCAGCCAATCCGTGGGTGGGTCCCGGCTGTCATTTGACCATCTTTGGTAGTCGATAAGAGAGTCAAAAAGCCAGAAAGTTGACCAACCAGTCTTACAATGGGTATAGGGTTGCCCGGGTAACTGGGTTGTGGAGGTCAGATAGGCAGTCGCTCCATGTAAAATATTGGTTCTCAGCTGTACCCGGTTAAATTGGAAGCCAACTTCAACATAGTTGGGAAAAGGCTAGGCAGATATAAAATATACAACACCCTTTATCCTCGTCTAGCCCAAAAAAGTACTACGCCTATTTTAAAACTACGAGATCGTAGCACTGCTACGGCGTAGCAAGTTTACTACGAAGATCTAATGCTCGTAGTATCTAGTTACATACATCATTTCAATGAATAAATCTTGGTACTGGATAACGGTTTCAAATCTTCCTATGACAAAACAATGGACAATTCATCTTTCTAAGATAATAGTAATTAAGTAATTAACTGATAAAGAACTCGTCATATTTATTTACTCTTCAGTAATTGAATTGATAGGCAGTGAGCAGTCGCTTCTTCTTCCTACTAAAAAGAAAATATTTAATACTGGCTTCTGCTAGTGATTTCACCTGCTATCCGAGGGAACTAATTCCCGCATCTGGACAAACACAGTCTGCAAATTATTATCATTCTTCTTCCTTCCACAAGCCCTAGTGTCAGTTTTTTCAAATCCACCTGTTAATTTGATAATATTAATATTTAAACTATCGTATCGTATAGATTATAGCTTAAATATTATAAAGCTGAAGAGTTTGTTTGTTTGAACGTGCTAATCTCAGGAACTACTGGACCTTTTTTAAGAAAGAGGTCAAGCACAGAACTAACTTCTCAACGTGAATTTCCACATTTCTATAACCAAAATCTCCAAGCAAGTAAAACTCATATCTAAAATCAATACTTCAAGACAGCAATGGACTATTTTTTACACAAGAAACCTTATAAAAAAAACACATCAATATTTTAAAGGTAACTCCACATATTTCCCTACTAGTTATTCCTAGACCAAATAGGTGATGTCTTCTATGTGTGTGTAAGCACCTTTACGTATGAAGCACTAACGTCGATGTCAGAAGTGAGTACTAAAACTAGAAGTGCCTTGAATAATAGAACGCTTGAATATTTATGGAGTACGCTTTTTATAGCGAGTTAAAAAGGGGTATGAGGTTTGAAATGTAATATCTGTATTTTGTAGGTATTCAAATTTATGGTTTTAGATCGGTTATTTTTAATATTAGTGTCTAAAGACTCGTATATTAAATTTTAGACGTATTAACCCTTCCATAATGTCATTCACGTTAGTTATGTTAACCTTAGGCCGATTATTATTTAATCTGAGGAAACTATAACGTTGACCTCAATAATAGAATTCATTGATTCCAATATATTTGTTTATGTAAACTTACTCTGAACGGTTCTAACGGAGCTAACTGAAAATTAACAAATAACAAAAAGCTAAGTAAAGATACAATTTTCCTGAACATAATTTACAGCACAAAATATACACATCTTTAAAACCTACATTAACACACTAACTAAAAGTGCATCCTATCAACACCAACCTAAAAATACCTCACCCACTGGCTCTTCCAGAGAAATCCATAAACTACTACAGTACATCCGTGTGCACCCACACATGTGCATACATGTATATGGCACAGCGAACCGAACTCATATCGTACTTACGCCCTTCTACTGCGCAAGCTTGAGAATACACTGCCTTACAAATAAAAATACCCACCAAAAAGTTGTTTAGTTTAGTTGTAAAATACTAACTGATTCTCATCACCTTCCTTATCATCTTACCTTTTAAACTTTTTTTTAATAATAACCGTTAACATTTTTAATAATAAACCTTCGCTGGACTTCTACGAATATTTCAAGTATATTTTTTTTGAAATCGGTTCAGCCGTTCTCGAATTTTAGTAAGACTAACGATAACGAAACACTAAAATTACAGATATTCAAACTGCTTCGTTGGTCTAGTCGGCGGTTGAGCACGACATCTCGGGTTCGATTAGGGCCGAAATTGTTTTAAAAAATTTGACAACGCTCGGAGTCTGGAAGTTGATACACCCGTGCATCGGAGAGTATGTTAATGTCGGTCCTGCGCCTGATCTCTCTCCGGTCGTGTCGGATTGCCGTCCCATCGCGCTATGAGAGTGAAGGAATAGGGAGTGCACCTGTGTCAGTGCAAATGCTTGTGCACTATAATATGTCCTGCGCAGCTGGCTGATTTCCTTATATGAGACGACAAAAAGGCTGATGGTTTATAAAATGTTTATTTAGTTAAAAAATATTGTTATCCTGAAAACTTTAAAGTTTTTTAACAATTCATCAAACATATTCATAGCGTGAAATAATTCGAAATAGATATGTTGCGTGTTTCGTTAAAACTGTTGAACAGAAAATTAAAATGTATGCTATCATTAAATTATCATCAGAAAAGTGATAACTAGCTATCATGTTATCATTTACACAACTTTCCCGAGCAAAAATGATATGAAATTCAATCAAATGTCTTATCACGATATCACTTTAACGAAGGAATCCGTTTCATATCTTTTTTATTCGATTTTTCTTTTTTTTACGCTTTAGTGAAGTTTCTACAGTTTTAGTAATGGATACGAAAATGCCGTGTTTTTTATTGAAGAAATTATTAATTATCTTAACCATGCGTGTTAAAGTTTTGATAGACAATGCGTTTGCCAGTCAAATGTTAAATAAGCATGTAATTAAAATCTAAAGACGCGAAGAAATTAATGAGTATTATACCATTGCGTTTTACTGATAGTATCTGCGCTGTCAAACAATCTTGACGGTAGAGTTAGTTATAGTATGCATTTTTATTGTTTTCGTACCTTTTATAAATCGTAAGTATTTAATGCTTATATTTTTTCTTTAAATATATTTTTAAATTTTAAATAAGTGCACATTTTAATTGAATAAAAGTTTGTAAAGTATTATTTAATAGTAATAAAAATTGTGCGTAAACTAGCCTACGAATAACTTCTTGATGAGTATAAATTTGAAATCCAAAAACTGTTTATTTACTTAATATACTATGTTACCAAAGAAAAAAAAAAACATTTAAATCCCAGAATAAAAAAATGCAAAACCCAACGAAGGTCAATTTAAATGTCCCCAAGTGTAAATGGAAAGCCTCGTACGGTCAGAAAACACATAAAATATTCTATGAATTTATTTCAGAAGGTTTTCAGTGAAATTGCAAAACTGAATAAACTGAGCTTTTTTTTCTTTCATTCCGCCTTTTTTTCTTGAAGAGCTTTTTGACTTTGGTCGGAATGGTAAGATTTTGTTTTACAAATATTATTTCTTATGCGAAAGTATATTTTTCTTTATGCAGCTTTTGCTTTGTTTGAATATTTTTGTTAAAATATAATATTGCAAATTTAAAAACTGTTTTGTTTGTGATTACTAGTGCTTATATTGTGTGGAAAAGTGTGTATTATTTACAGAATAACAGCAAACCTTAAATTTAGGTTTCAATAAAGGTTTAAGACATAACAATTTTACTGTTCTTTCCTGTATGTATTTCAACGAAAAATTTTTGAACAGAAGGCAATTTTAGTATTATTTTCTTTATTTATTTGACGTAATAGACATGAGCGAAACACAAAATGTACTATAATTACTAAAAAGACAAACAGGCAAATGTGCTTAAAGAAAATTGGAACATTTACTTAAACGTGTGACAAACGTCTGTTTATCTTTTTTGTATTAACACCAATATTGTTTAACACAGTTTTCACAGTCAATTATATAATCTCAAGTGACAAACAAAAATATTTACAATTATTTTTTATTAGTTGCATCAATATTACAATTTCTCTGCTGTCGCTACCTCCTATCTCTCTTGCTATAACTTATAGTTTCGGATAATGCATTAGAGAACTTCTTTATGGGTCGGAATATTCTCCTATATATGTGATATATATTTTATATTTATAGCCTATTTTATAACGGCCATTATATTTAATATTTTGAATATTTATAGATAAACTGTAGCTTCGCATTTGTGTTTAACAAAGAATCTTTGTAATGTGGAAGGTTGATGTACTTATTCTTGTGTACACACAGGTATATATATTACTGACTAGCTTTGGCCAGTGGTTTTACCTACGTCTCGTTGTAACTACTCCACGCAATCGGATAAAACGTAGCTTAAAGCCTTTCTTGATTTGTCTATCTAACACTGAAGTAATTTTTCAAATCGGACCAGTAGTGGCTGATATTAGAGCGTTCAAATAAACAAACTAACTCTTCAGATTTACATATAGGTTATAAAACAAATAAGTGAAATTAACCTTTCAAATGGCGCATTAGAGATAATAGATAATATTATAATAAAATATCTATTGTATCTCGCGTGGATCTGGTAAACTACAGTCTGATATAAAAATCGGTCAATGCCAGTAGTACTCAGCAGTGAGTGTTCCATATCAACACAATACGTACAAAATACCAAACTAACTTTGTCTATATGTTGGGCTTTTTCGCCAAAACTACTTGACATGTCATAATTATGAGCGCGGATATACGCGAGACAATAAATTTTCTATTGTCTTATATTTACCCGCTTACGAGCAGTTAACCGATTTACATGAACAATGGTACAGACAACAACACATCAAGTTACCACAATCTGTCAAATTTCTGCATTAGATTTTCAACCTTATTAAAATGGAGGTAGATTAATGTTCGATTGGTAAAATTTGACAGATTTTACGTTGACCTGCTGTTGTCTATACGTAGGTAGTCTTAAACTTGAGAAGGAACACACAATGATTATTTCTTTAGTTTAAACATCCAAACGTCAAAAGGAGTAACTTTTAGATTATTTTATTAAGTCCTAACGGATATATTAATCAGTCTTTACTTTCTCCACTCACAAATTACATTTTGTAAATATAATACATGTTACTGGACACTATAAAGCAATATATTCCCAGCTGTTAACCATACAAGTTTAAAGTTAACTAAGGGGTTAAAAATGTCACTTATTAGTTACCATTAAGTACTGTTTTAGTCATTGTATGTACCTATGTACTTTAACGGCTGCTATAATGAAGACATAATTTTTATTAAGTATATGTTTAAAAGTAGGTAATGGGGTGGACAAAAGGTTATATCTAAAATCGAGTTGTTTTTATGGTTCAGCTTTGCCATATTCTCGTAGACTCGTAACTATTTAATATGATCGAAAAATTATACTTAAACGAGATAACGTTTATCGTTTAAGTATATACTTTGCTGGTACAAAAGCCCTCTAGTAACAATTAGATGGTCACTTATCAAGAACTAGTAGTTCTTCATTTCTTCTTATCGAGTGAGCTGAAGGTTTAATCACCTAACAAGCCCTAGTGTCAGAGTTTTCTCAAATCCACCTAACAGCTTCTGGCGTGGAATTGTAACAACGACTGCTGCAATGTATCATATTATGAGGACTCCTTATATTGTTATTGTCTGAAAACTCTTACGGCCGTTCGCAAAAAGCCATATATTTGTTGATTTTTTAACAACTGATATTAGCTCCATACAAGTTATGTCAAATTCCTATCTCTAGTAACCAAATAGACATATAGATAGGTTATTGAATTCAGCGGTTAGTCGACAGAAGTGCTATTCCAAGTTATTATGAACTATCCGAGTAGCTAAGTTTTATACCACTCATTACAGTATTTATTGCAAAAAAGGAAAAACGTTTAGAAACTAAGCTTGCTTGAACTCAAAACTAACAATATAAATATTATCTACAAGCCGTTTTCCCGCGGTTTCACTCGCGTCCCGTGGGAATTACTGCCCGTACCCGGATAAAATATAGCCTATGTCACTCGTGGATAATGTAGCTTTCGAATGGTGAAAGAATTTTTAAAATCGGTCCAGTAGTTTTTGAGCCTATTCATTACAACCAAACAAACAAACAAAGTTTTCCTCTTTATAATATTAGTATAGACAACGATAAATAACACGTTTAATATCTGAAATGACTTACTGGCTGAACAAAAAAGCGTGAACGTTTTTTTGCATCGGTTTTCATAGATTTCTTTACAGTAAAATCTAAAAACAATGGGTTTATGGTCTCACAGTCATTATTATTGTCTATGGTTCTCAGGTTCGTAACACAATCTAATCGGTTTTCATTTAGATTTTTATTATAAGGTAAAAAGTTTTAGAGCTTTCATTGACACCTGTTGTGCCCCGTGGTTTCACTCACGTCAAGGGAGTACCAATTTTCGAAGCCGGGTAAATAAATAGCCTTTATCCTTTTTCAGGCTCTTTAATGAATAACCAAACATTTGAATCAGTTCAGTAGCTGAGGTTAGAGGCGAGGTCAACAGACAGACAAATAGAGTTACTTTCGCATATATTTATAATACTATATAGTAAGAGTTCTTCTTTGTTTCGGAAGGCACGATAAACTGGTGGGTCTCGGCTGTCATTTGACCATCTTTGGCAGTCGTTACGGTTCATCAGAAAAGCAAAAGTTCTAAAGACAACAAGTCTTTTACTCAATGGGTATCGAGTTGCCCGGGTAACCGGGTTGTGGAGGTCAGACAGACAGTCGCTCCATGTACAACACTGGTTCTCAGCTCAGGTTAGACTGGAAGCCGACCCCAACATAGTAGGGAAAAAGCTAGGCAGATGATAAAACGAATTATTCCATTTTACATGAAACACACCTTATTAGGTTACTCTTCATACAAAAATTGTAACAAGAACAAAAAACGTTCTATCATTACCAATATGGGTAAATCAGACTACCGACATTATTGAAAGTGAAGTGCTTATTATAATAAATCCCTGTATTTTGGCCATTAATAAGTAATGGTTTTTGAACCCTTTCGTTAAGAACCTTTGATGTTAAAGGAAGTCGGGTAATAATGCAGGTACTATACAAAATTTTGAATTGATTTAGGAAATGGCGAAATTTTTGGGCTTTTGGCATGTACGGTTTATGTAAGTAAAACGAACCACTTCGTTTGGGTTTTGGGTTTTTGGCTCGCGGTGGGTTAACTATTATAATAACTGAACCATTATCAGTTGTCAAATCACCCATTTGACTATGGCCGCCATGTCACAGCTGGATAGTTTGGTTATCTTTTTAGTTACATGGTTTCTTTTCTTCGTGTTTCATATTACTTGCGCTAGTTACTATAACCGACAGTCCAAGAAGTATACACCTGATTAAAGAACTACACCAAAGACCAAAAAATAAAACAGAAAAAAATGTACCACCAACATTGCCTACTTTAACAAAAACTCCCAGAAGCTCCTGAATGGGTTTCGGAATAAACCAATATAGTTATTGACCACAATCAGACCGCAGCCGATGGGATGCACTTACGCTACCGATAGCCTTGTAATCGCTCGTAATCTTTCGGCTACTGAAGTAATGATGGGTATTTTCGTTGTAATTGGTTAAGATTTTTGACCGGGTTTTTGGCCACCACGGGTAGATACAGACGACAGCAGGTCAACCTACCCGAATCTGTTAAATTTTACTTATCCTTCTTAACTTACTTAACCTTCCACTATTGTTGAGTTCATAGATATAGGTATATAGTGGTGTGTGCTAACCAATATGTCGTTAAAGACATTTTACTTTGTATTATAGCATAATTGATATTGGTCAATTGTCTAAACGTACAAAAGAAACACTAGGTAACTACTGCGCTTGCGCGTGACATCAGACAGCTAACTTCAGAATGGAAAAGTACATATTTTGACAAAAACAACTGAAAACTGACAACTGTCAACTGCACATAATAAACACTATACTTTCCTTAATCCAAAACAAATTACAATCACATTCACACCAGACCCTCAAACATTTTTTAATCAAATATATTAACAAAAAACTTCTAAATCAACGAAATTGATTCGCGAATTCATCAAGCCACCGAATTACGTAGTAATCATCATCAGAGATCATAAGCCCCGAAAACAATAATAACTAACAGAGAGAAAAAAGTAGAAAAAAGGGAGAAAAAAGTAAAAAAGTACGGCGGTAGAAAAGAGAGGAAAAAGTCTTAAAATGATCGATACGGTCGAAAGAAAATAAAAGGTTGCGCGCGTGGTTCGTCTGACGTGGTTCCGTACTATTTTAGAATGTTTTTAACAACTAGAAAGATATTTTTTTGTTGTTTGAATATAATATTGGTTGTTTAAAATGTTGTTTTTTTTTGTTTTCATGAATAAAATTAACTGAAATTCAATACGGAATATTGACAGTCATAAAAATATATTTATTTTCTTCCTTCTTTTTAATAATGATTTTCTATTTTGGACAGTTTTTTTAGCTTAGGCTATGGAAGTCCCAAAACGGAGGAAAAGGTCCAAATAGAAAATTTATATTAAATAGCACAGAAAACGATCTTGTTCCTTAGTTGTAACACAAAAGTTTTCTATTACAATAATAATTCATTATTTTCTTAGTTTCATGTTTAGAGATTAAACCAACCATAACGAATGCTACATACATTGATGAACAAACTAACCCTTTTCATTTCAGCTTATTAGTTAGTCCATTGTTATTTGTTAACTAATGCAGTTGAAATACAGTAACATTTATACCAAATAAAGAGCGGCCATTAATTTTTCATAAGAACACCGTATAATTGGCGCATTAATTCATTTTTAAACGCTCAATTAGATCGGATAATAAACTATACAAATACTTGAAAGTTTGTTTATTTGTTTTACGGGTTTTTAGAAGAATATTCACCATTTACTTATAGAAAAGTTTTCGCTTCAGAACCTGGCAAGTTTTAAATTACTTAAAGTTATTTTAAGGAGAGGTTTTTTTTACTCTTAAGGCTTCCATATTATTAAACCTATTTGAAAAAATACTTCATTGTTGGAAAGTCCATATTTAGTTGTTCCCAGATAGTGTAGCTTTATTCTGATTAACCAAAATGACCCAAAAATGTTACTTTTCTAGATTGCTATATGAATATAAACAAAGAATATCATCTCGCAGAAAAGCTCGTGGCTTGAACATCTTTGGCAGTTGTTACAGGTAATTAGAAGCCAGAAAGTCTAACAACCAGTCTTACCAAAGGGTGCCAGGTTGCCCGGGNATATAAACAAAGAATATCATCTCGCAGAAAAGCTCGTGGCTTGAACATCTTTGGCAGTTGTTACAGGTAATTAGAAGCCAGAAAGTCTAACAACCAGTCTTACCAAAGGGTGCCAGGTTGCCCGGGTAACTGGGCTGTGAAGGTCAGACAGGCAGTCGCTCCATGTAAAACACTGTTTCTCAGCTGCATATGGTTAGACTGAAAGCCGTAGTTGGGAAAAGGCTAGGCAGATGATATCACCTCGCAGATTATGTAATCAATCTAAAAACCATTGGACCGAAACCATTTAATCTTATACAATTAAAATGTTGCCATTATCATCAAAAATTTATGGTAACGAAATTCTGAAAACGAAATCATTACACTATTAACTAAATTATATTAATTTTGAAGAATTATAGACACGCCTGCGGTCGCGCTTGCGCACGATAAACGCGATAATTATATTGTCATTTTGTCAAAGTCAATTTTAACCGATTGACTGAAGACAATGTGGTGTCAATTAGTATTTGGTACTTATTATAGTTAAATGGTCGTTCGTGACTTTTAAGTTATTAAGTGTAGATTAATAAAAAACTTAAAACTGTATACTTAGTTGTATCGAATACAGTTCGAGAAAAATAAATATTTAATTGTCCGTTTCCACTCTTAATTTTCACGTCTTTTATATGGGACAGTTTTTTTGTAATAATCGTGGTTTTTTATTATTTATTTTTAATTGTTGTGATTAAAATTAAACAGCTTATATTATTGCATTGATACAAGTTTTTTCTTGGTGTATAAAGTTCAAACATAATCTTAAAATTATATGATGTAATTCAAATCTTTTTGATTTTACAGCCATCTGCGTAATATAGTATTTTAGTCATTATTTTAGCCATAGGACGTCTACTGCTGAACATAGGCCTCCCCCATTGACTTCCAAGAAGACCGGTTGGAGGCGGCCTGCATCCATCGCCTACCTGCAATCTTTACAAGATTGTCTGACCATCTCGTTGGCGGTCATCCTACACTGCGTTTACCAGTCCATGATCTCCATTCGAGCACTTTTCGGCCCCATCGGCCATCGTTTCTTCGGGCAATATGACCGGTATTTTAGTCATGCTCAGAAAATATTATTATTAATACTTACACAATATAATTACAGGTTTTGGCCGTCAGATAACAACGTTCACAACATAAACGGCCAGTTTCACAGGTTCCAGATAAAGTTCTAAATAGCTATCAGACAGACCATTCCATAGAAAAGTAATCAAAATTAAAAACATTTTTATGAGACTACGAAACTGGCCGTGAATCTTTCAGTTGAAAAAAAATTGTGTAGTATAATTGCGGAACCCTAAAAATCGGTTTTAGAATAAAAAGAGCAGTTCTAAATTTGAATCTGTGAGCGGAAGCTGTTGGGTCGCGGTGCGCGTAACGAATTTCGGTATCATTAAGTTTCTTACTGCTTTATCTCATTTGAACTTAGGGCTGGTACAGTCGGATAAAAAAGGTTGCTTTTTATTAGCTTTTGTGCCAGATTTTTTTTTTTATAATTAGTATTTTTTTTGTAAAACTTTGAAATTACCTACACTAACATATATTTAGAAAGAAACATTTGCAAAAAAAGTTAGAACGTTGAAGTTCAGTTTTTGGGACGCTTCAAATCCAAATAGGCTCCTTCATATTGTTATTAATAATCTAAATTACAATTTTTATTTTCTATCATCTTTACTAAATATAATTAATTTGATTATTCTTCTCAAAATAAACGATAAAACCGATTTACTTTAAACTTGCTTCAAAAATGTATTGCATTATTTCCCAAAAATATGCTTAAAATGATCACTTACTGTTCAAAGGCTGGCAACCCTATTCCCGTTGTTTGATACCCAACCGATGGCCACACTGATTAGTTTTATTTGTTTATTTATATCTTAGATGATGTTGTTCCTTGATAATGATGTGGTTCTGCTCATAGCAGTTTATGTTAAACAATGTGGTTTTGTGCCTATTGTTATTATACCTATTGCTCTATTGTTTTTTTGAAGTGGGCGTCAGGAATTTTTATTTGTTTGTAATAATTGACTTCTGTAGTTGACTGTACTTTTTTTATGAGATTTAGTTTTAATTATTAACTTTATGTCACTGATAATTGGACGTAGTTATGCAAAAATGTTCCAATCCACACGCAGGTCGAACTGAGAAAATCGCGTTTTTGTAATTTTGTGGTACACTTTTTTTTGGTAGGGAGTACAACTATGTAGTATGTATCACTTCAACTAAATAAATAGACATTATTTTATTATATACTTGTCATTAAAATTTTGTAATATTTCTCATACAAATTATGAAAAAAATGCACTTGGAACGTTTTTGAAAAATGGCTTTCTGTATGGAAGTAGCATTTAACTTAATTTGCAAAAACGTGCCAATATCTGAAAATTGGTATATTTTGATAGTTACTATATATTTTTTTCTAAAACATAAGTATAACAATGAAAACACTATTAAAAAAATATTTATTAAGAAATAGTTGTATCAAAGCATGAAAAATCATCACAATTTATTCATCATCCAGATCGAAATCCAGCTCCTTACCAAATCTATCGACATCGGCAATGGCGTCATTGGACGCTATCAATGTTTTATAAAAACTAAGGCAATCTACTGGAATGAACTTGTAAATAGATTGTAAATCAGTCAATTTAGCTGGAGCAATGGGTTTCCCGTTAGACCATAACTGTTTCAGATCACATCTATGTATAATCGAAATCTCTCCTTTTGTCGTTTTTTTAATGTTAAGTTCGTTATAATCCCCATCAAGAGCCGTTTTCATAAAAATATAATATGTTAAATAGCTCTTTCAATTTTTATCTCCTTTGCCAGCAACCAGTTACGTAGTCAGTATTTCTATCTGTGAATTTCTTACGATTTACTCTCTGTTTCTCAATACCTACTTGAAAGGGTTTTCATTTTCTAGCATTTTTCATAGTTCATGTTTATTCGTCAGCTGTATAAACAAGTTGTTGCTTTTTAAGCGCAGTTTCAATTTTTGAAAAATCGGTATCGATAGGTAAAAACTATGCCCTGACTCAAGATACCGAAAAAATATCGTTTTTCATGTAGGATGGGAATCTAAGATAAGAAAAAATATATATTAACTATCAAAATATACCAATTTTCAGATATTGGATGTTTTTGCGAATTAAGTTAAAAGCTACTTCCATACAGAAAGCCTTTTTGCAAAAACGTTCCAAATATAAATGGAACATTTGTTACAAAATAAAATGGATTTACAAAGTTTTGCTAAAACGCTCCAAGATTTTTGTGACGTTTTAACAAAATAAAAATAGTTATTGTGTGATAAAGGTTGTGGGTTGGAACAAAAGTGAGAAAATTATTTTCTGACAGAAGACTTAAAACTTGAAACGTTTTTGCTAATCTGATACTAGGTGTCATAAAAAGTATTTTGATCACATTATCTCGATTTCGGGTGACTTGTGGGTTGGAACGTTTTTGCATAACTACGTCCAATTATTATTAAAATCTTTTTTGTTCTATTAAAGGTACGTCTGGGAGCGAGCTGAGTATATCGTTTTGGATCGAAGCAGCAGTAGCACGTGCAGTCGCCCTCAGATATCGACCAATTTCAAGCAGTCGCTGCATGTAGTTCGGTCGTGCAGTCGGCAGTTGCAGTCGGTAGCTCACTTCCAAAACGTACCTTTATGCTATTTAAATATTATTAGATATAGCTTCTGCCAGCGACTTCGTTCGCGAACCATGTCACTTATGCCGACAACGGGTCGTCATAATAGTCTGAAACGTTTGATGTCAAATTCTAATACCTCGGGGAAACAACGGGATGCGCGAGACTATTCGAGACGTTTCCGATCTTTAATTTTTGTAAGTCAACTCGCACTTGGCTGGTTTTGTAATTAGGTGTAGTGTGAGAGTGTTATAAACGTAAAAGTAGGCAAATATAATCTAAGCAAATATAAAACTGCTAAGCTATCGGGAGTTACACGTATTGTTGTGAGTCAACCATGAAACATAGATATATGGTGCCGTAGAATATTTTTTATATAATTTTAAGGAGAACATTTCCAATAAGTATAGAAGTACAATCACAGTATAGTTATAACTATAGTTATATGCAAAATAAAGATGATCTAGCAATGCGGTTTTGCATTACTTTACCATATAAATATTCTATCATTCCTAACGACAGGATATAAACTCGTGGCGGACTTGTTTAATTGCATCATCCGATTCTTAGGAATTGCACGCAATGACATGCAACCGATACGCTATATATACGTAGATACGATTAATATTTATGTGTGTCTGTTATGTTGGTCCCAACTTTGTACCAAGAGTCGTACCAATCATGGCTTTTGTCGTTAGTAATTTAATAATTCTTCTTGTAAGGGCAAACAGTATACATAGTATAGTATCAAAAATATAATAGGTTTAGATATTATATAAAAGATGAATAAGTTCTTTCTTTATGAAACGCCTTCCTCTCTTCTACAAACTATCTTGCTGTGCCCATCAGGGTCCATAATTGAGACAACTATACCTAATATTTCCACCTTATGTACATTATGGAATGCAATAAACGTAAACGTAAATTTAGTATTACTTGATCCTTTTTGACATGGTATCGTAACCAGGATAGTTAACCATCATAGTTGATGTTCAATTTTACCTCATTTCGGTCCAATAGAAGTATCTAGTGTTATGCTCACTTTTCTGCGGTACTTTTCTTAAAAAAGAAACTTCGTAGTCGTATGGTGTAAATCTTCCCTCGACGTCTTCAAATATTCTAAAACTAAAATAAGCTAAATCAGTCCAGCCGTTCTTGATAGCAATTCAGTTTAAATCATCAGTACTAACATTCAGGATTTGGTCAAATATTTGCACAAATATTGGCGCCAATTAGTTGGCTTAAGAAAAACTCGATATGTATAAACGGCCTATTAATTTCACCTGTCACTGTCATTTACATGACGTCTGAAAGAGACAGCAACAGCTTCGGTTATAAAACTGTCATTTTTTGTTCCTACTCAAATAAAAAATGGTTATTATACGCCTAATGCTTGGTCGTTAATTAGTTGATATTTTTATACTTTTAACTATTTGTTGGTTTATTCAACTAAGGCCCTACTATTAAACATATATTAAGAAAGCCACTAATATAAATATCATCGTCATCATCTGCCTAGCCTTTTTCCCAACCGCCTATAGCTTATAGCCTTCCTCGATAAATAGGCTATCTAACACCGAAAGAATTTTTCAAATCGGACCAGTAGTTCCTGAGATTAGCGCGTTCAAACAAACAAACAAACTCTTCAGCTTTATAATATTAGTATAGATACGCTCACCGACACGCATGCCCAGCGGGGTGACTATGGGCAAATTCCTCAAGCTTAGGAAGGACTTTGTCCAACAGTGGTCTTATTATGCCTGTGACGACGACGACGATGAAAATAAATATGTAAAATTAAAGGCTGTAGACGTATCTTTTTGAAAAAGTCAACATTGTAGAGCCTCTGATTTTGTCACTGGTTACTCTCGTACTCATCTTAAATGAACTATTGAGCTGAATAAATAATTTTACGCAAAGAAAAAGTAAGTATATCCTGTAAACTTTAAATTATTCCTTCAATCAATAACCACTACAAAAATTACTACAGAATAGTATTCAGATCGAATCGACCTATGTCTGAAATTGAAAAATAACTTTAAATTAAATTACTGCAATGACCTCCAAGAAGATAACGTTCTATTATTACCAAAAGACCACATACCATGACCTATAAACGCCAGACAAGTAACTGATTTAACACTAAAACGCCTACCCATACCAACCCATACGGACCCATAGTGACCCATAACAAATAAACTGTAAGTATTTGTTTAAAATGTTGAAGGAGTAAAATATTTTGTATGGACGGCACCTCCCCCGAACGTTTGTGTGATGATGCGTTGAATACTGGAATGACGAATGAATAGACACGCTGATTTTTATGTTTGTAGTATTTTCTTGTGGGATATTTTGACCACGCGTGGTTGAGGGGTTGAATTGTATTTTTTTCGAAAAATAATTTGTTTAAACAAGATTAGTGTGTAATAACGTGAATTTTCAAATTCTAAAGTACTTGATACTGATGTAATTTTATTAAATGCAATTCAAAAATATGATTGTTACGCCATCGCCATTTAGTATCACGGTTTCAAAGTCTATAATAATACCTCTAATATTTAATACAGTAAAAAAATATTGCTATCCAATCAAATAAACGCATTCCTGGTTACTGAACATATTTTGGTGTATCTAACCCTACAATGCTCTTCACACAATCCAGACATATCGATAGCCAACACAAAGACTTAACCCATAAACTGCAGAGGGGTATAAATTGTACCTTTTATTACACTGTAAACTTCGAACTCATTAAATATTGCAATAAAATATTGTTTAAGTATCAACAACGTGAGATAGTTGGGTTAAGCAAATATTTTTGTTGATTTTTTGGGATACGATGATTCATTATTATAAAGGTCATGTGTAAGATGTAATATGAATGATATTAGAAAAATTATAAAGAAAACAATATCTTTACAAAAGGGATTGGGACTTAAAACTTTCAGCGCCAGTTTGTGTCAAGACTTTCTGCATATTGATACGAATAATACACTATTTTACATATGATTATTTTAAAACAATTTTAAATAATATATCACATTCACTTGTAAACAAATTAATACACTATTTTCGTTAACAGTCTACAATCAGCGCCATCTCTCGGAGAACTAGCTAAATTATTTTGAATCTAGCTAAGCTAGTTTTCTAAGAACCGAAAGCACAGTTCTAAATTTTGGAAGACTGAGTCTGTTGTTACCCAAAAGGAGTCTTTTTCGGTAGGTGCAGATTTTTTAAAAAAAATATCTATTTCTAAGTACGTTAGTATGGTTGTACCATTGCATGTTATTAGAATATTAATGAAAGAAGCAATATAAAATAAAGTATCATTACAAAACGACATAACCAACGAGTTTGCATGTCAATCAAACTACACAAACACATACACACATATCTATAGCACTTAGATTCAGTTATGATATTTATTCCAACAGGTGGTTTCATACGTCATAGAAAAAACAAATGCGCTTTTATAAATATAATACACTTTTTATGCAACCGTTAACTACGGTAATTATTCCTTCGCTTTATCTAAGATTAAATATTAATTAGCATAATAATTCATTTCAAATACGCATTAAAATGGTGAAGAGAAATCAGTGAAAAGTTCAAAAATAATTACTTACCTTTTACATTTTACAGGTAAAAGTGAACGGACACCTTAATTAAATAGCGAATCTCAATACGACACATCCTTCAAGGGCTACATAATCACAATTTTCCCACCATAACTGACCATTGAAGCCAATATTTGCTACCAAAACATAACCTAGACACGTAAAAACAGCTAAACAGTACACACAACTATCAAAAACTGTCCTAAAACCGTATATTTTTACACAAAACCTGTCAGAAGTACCAGAAACACTGGGAGTCGGAGGGAAATTAAGTCGATACGTAATTAAAACTGGCACAACGCACACATACAAAGGATCGACATAAAAATGCTCGAGAGAAAAAAAAAGTATAGGTTTAAAATTTACCCGGTATAAATTTGTGTTTTTTTCCTTCCACCTACTTATGTATGGGGGCATGCGCAGTAAAGGGTTAAAGTCGGATAACCCGGCACAGTTGAGGAGCTCGCATTTTTGTGCAGTTGCAATTTTTTTCTGAGGCGTTTTTAATTTGGTTGGGTTATAATTTGTAATTAGTTCTCCGTTTCTCCGCTTGAATTTGAGCGCTGTTGTAGGTTTGGGACTTATTTCAGTGTCGCTCGATAAGTAATTTGTTAAATACTTGTCTATTAGTCTTCTATAAACTTTCTACTGTCTTACTTACTTCTTGAAAGAATTACATCATGCAACCAGATAAAACTAGCAAAGCAACCATACTCTCAAGATGACCATAATTTTTTAAACAAATTTAAAATGAATTAATTAACATAATTATAAGGAAATAACGCATCGTTATAAGTGAACAGACGTTTTGAGTTTGAGAGTTTGAGTACATGCGTATAGAAATAGTATCTCCGAAACTAAAAATTTCCCACACTGCCCTCACCAACATGCATGCCCAGCGCGGTGAGTATGGGTAAATCGCCTCAACTTACGGGAGACCTATGTTTAACAGTGATCGTTTTTAGGCTATGGCAAGGACGACGAAGATATGTAGTGGTAGTAATAGTGTGTATACAGATTCACTGTATAATTAAAGCTTAAGTTAAAAAAGTTGGGAAGCAAAAGCACAAAACCTGTACCAAGTCTTATGAAATGCAGCATATAATAACAAAGGCCAGTTTCATAGATTCCAGATAAAATTCTAGGTAGCTATCTGACGGATACCTAATGCTTTAGAAAAGTAGTCAGAATTAAAACACTTTTATGGCATTATCTATCAGATAGACATTTTTATCATCTAAAACTGGTCTCAGGGTCAATAACTGAGTAATAAATAGCTTAATGTATACTTCTATATAAAAATGAAGAGTTTTTTTGAACGCGCTTATCTCAGGAACTACTGGTCCGATTTGAAAAAATCTTTCAGTGTTAGATAGCTCATTTATCGAGGAAGGCTATAGGCTTATCCGGGTGCGCGAAAAAGTTCCCAAGGGACGCGGGTGGAAACACTGGCGGAACCTAGTGCTTTATATATCGAGTAGTCGATGTTGGGAAAATATCGCTCGCTTACAGAATAGCACCATAGTTTCATCCCAGTGTCAGTTCTTATGTCCATTGATTGGCTCACTACTCTCTCGAGAAGTGTATCTCTTATAATTTTGTGCTAATATTATACAAATTCCAAATACGTGTACTTAGTATGAAACTGTGATGTGTGATGGTAGAAAACCCAATTCATTAGACAGAAGCAGAAAAGTATTGAAACACCAAAATATTCTTATAGATAGATAAACGTGTTTTCGAGTGGAATGTAACTAAGCCTGACTGGCCTAGCTCAAAACTGGAATTGACTGCCTGCTAAAGTCATCATCATCATTATATCAGCTCTAGGATGTCCACTGCTGAATAACCTGTGTCCAACTCCTATTAATTTCCAAAGGGACTGGCTAGAAGTAGCCTCCAGTGTCCAGACTCCTGGAACCTTTTTGCAGACACATCAAACTACCTGCATCTGTCAAATTTCTTCAATAGATCCTTATCATAATAATAGGTTGATGTTCGATTGGTAATATTTGACAGGTTCAGGTAGGTTGACCTGCTGACGCCTGACTTATCACCTGCTGAAGTATTTCAAACAATTATAATGTGTATTGATGTGAAGACAATGAAAAACCTGTGTGTTTGTGATGCGATGGCAAATAAGTGTCATAATTTCTAATTGGTAAAGGTTTTAAATTTCAGTGCATTATTATAAACTTGTGTGTCTTAAAACGACTGCTTATTTTGAGAATTGAACGTGACAATTATTAGTAAGAAGTAGATGTTTTAGAAAACTGAGGTTAATGTTGTCAGTGAACTTGGGCCTTACTAAGGCTTGTTTAATATTAATATTTAAATTAACTAGCAAAACGTAATTTTATAAAATTCATTTTTTTTGCAAATCATAACTTTAGTCTTACAAATACGAGTATTCAATAGTCACAAAAATCACAGTAGCTGACAACGCAATACTAACATCGACTTCTTGTTATACCCTAACAAGTCAAGCAAATAAATCACGTACGTTTTCTTAAAAATAAAAAATACATTTAGAATAAACTTGTCAATTTGTTCATTCAAATCTTTTAACAAGGTCCAAAAAAATATGTGTAACAACGCCATCTGTTAACGGTTAATGTAAACGAGTTTTTCTCGAGTTTTTTCAGGCGGGTGACTGAAGCGTTATGAAAAAAACGGGGAGAGGGCGCTACGTGATCTGTGGGTGTTTTCACAGCAATGTTAGAGAGAAAAAAAGGAAATACTGCTCATGAAAAATTGGTGGAAAAGGTACTAATGGTAAAGTATGGCTACCACTAGAAATGTAGTTAGGTATAGACAACAGCAGATCACAGTACCCGAAACTGTAAAATTTTATCAATCAAACGTTAACCTTCCACTATTTTAATAAGGTTGAAAATCTATTGCAGGAATTTGACAAATTTTGCTAACTTGATGTGCTGTCGTCTGTACTTTGGTAGAAAATAATCAAATCCATCCCATGCAAGAAAATGCAAAAGTACCATTGCTATTTTCAAAGTTTGTATGTACTTTCTAAATATATCTAGGACATCAATGACTGACTAAAGTGTGAAGGAAAACATTTCGAGGTAACCTGGACTATAAAGTCTGAAATCAGCAACCAGCATTGAGCAAGCGTGGTGATTACTGCTCAATCCTTCTTTATGTGAGAGGCGGCTTGTGCCCAGCAGTGGGACGAAGGCTGATGATGATTTGTCATATCGCACATTATAAACGTGTGGATGAATGTGGGGATGTTTGTCTCTTTTGCACTAAAGCTACTAGCACAGTTTAAATATAGAACAGTTGGGAAGCTACCTACTAACGTTTGTAACCGTCACTCACACACGCACGCACATTGACGAGCATTTATGTACCTTTAACAGTGCTGTCAGTACTGAATGTCGCGGTGCTGTCGCGTCAATACGCGTGCGTGTGTGACGTTACGAACGTTAGTAGGTAGCTTCCCAACTGTTCTATACTTAAACTGTGGTACTAGATAGAGTTTGATGAAACTTAACACTCAAGGCAGTGCGAATACTTTTCATGCAAGGTAGAATCCCAGCTATTATTGTGATGAACTTTTTTCAAAACATTCTAACAGGTTCATTTTTACCATTATTTGTATCTTGCTTAAATCTTTAAGACAGTGCGAATAATTTATATGAGAGAGTCCCCGATATTNGGCTTATCCGGGTGCGCGAAAAAGTTCCCAAGGGACGCGGGTGGAAACACTGGCGGAACCTAGTGCTTTATATATCGAGTAGTCGATGTTGGGAAAATATCGCTCGCTTACAGAATAGCACCATAGTTTCATCCCAGTGTCAGTTCTTATGTCCATTGATTGGCTCACTACTCTCTCGAGAAGTGTATCTCTTATAATTTTGTGCTAATATTATACAAATTCCAAATACGTGTACTTAGTATGAAACTGTGATGTGTGATGGTAGAAAACCCAATTCATTAGACAGAAGCAGAAAAGTATTGAAACACCAAAATATTCTTATAGATAGATAAACGTGTTTTCGAGTGGAATGTAACTAAGCCTGACTGGCCTAGCTCAAAACTGGAATTGACTGCCTGCTAAAGTCATCATCATCATTATATCAGCTCTAGGATGTCCACTGCTGAATAACCTGTGTCCAACTCCTATTAATTTCCAAAGGGACTGGCTAGAAGTAGCCTCCAGTGTCCAGACTCCTGGAACCTTTTTGCAGACACATCAAACTACCTGCATCTGTCAAATTTCTTCAATAGATCCTTATCATAATAATAGGTTGATGTTCGATTGGTAATATTTGACAGGTTCAGGTAGGTTGACCTGCTGACGCCTGACTTATCACCTGCTGAAGTATTTCAAACAATTATAATGTGTATTGATGTGAAGACAATGAAAAACCTGTGTGTTTGTGATGCGATGGCAAATAAGTGTCATAATTTCTAATTGGTAAAGGTTTTAAATTTCAGTGCATTATTATAAACTTGTGTGTCTTAAAACGACTGCTTATTTTGAGAATTGAACGTGACAATTATTAGTAAGAAGTAGATGTTTTAGAAAACTGAGGTTAATGTTGTCAGTGAACTTGGGCCTTACTAAGGCTTGTTTAATATTAATATTTAAATTAACTAGCAAAACGTAATTTTATAAAATTCATTTTTTTTGCAAATCATAACTTTAGTCTTACAAATACGAGTATTCAATAGTCACAAAAATCACAGTAGCTGACAACGCAATACTAACATCGACTTCTTGTTATACCCTAACAAGTCAAGCAAATAAATCACGTACGTTTTCTTAAAAATAAAAAATACATTTAGAATAAACTTGTCAATTTGTTCATTCAAATCTTTTAACAAGGTCCAAAAAAATATGTGTAACAACGCCATCTGTTAACGGTTAATGTAAACGAGTTTTTCTCGAGTTTTTTCAGGCGGGTGACTGAAGCGTTATGAAAAAAACGGGGAGAGGGCGCTACGTGATCTGTGGGTGTTTTCACAGCAATGTTAGAGAGAAAAAAAGGAAATACTGCTCATGAAAAATTGGTGGAAAAGGTACTAATGGTAAAGTATGGCTACCACTAGAAATGTAGTTAGGTATAGACAACAGCAGATCACAGTACCCGAAACTGTAAAATTTTATCAATCAAACGTTAACCTTCCACTATTTTAATAAGGTTGAAAATCTATTGCAGGAATTTGACAAATTTTGCTAACTTGATGTGCTGTCGTCTGTACTTTGGTAGAAAATAATCAAATCCATCCCATGCAAGAAAATGCAAAAGTACCATTGCTATTTTCAAAGTTTGTATGTACTTTCTAAATATATCTAGGACATCAATGACTGACTAAAGTGTGAAGGAAAACATTTCGAGGTAACCTGGACTATAAAGTCTGAAATCAGCAACCAGCATTGAGCAAGCGTGGTGATTACTGCTCAATCCTTCTTTATGTGAGAGGCGGCTTGTGCCCAGCAGTGGGACGAAGGCTGATGATGATTTGTCATATCGCACATTATAAACGTGTGGATGAATGTGGGGATGTTTGTCTCTTTTGCACTAAAGCTACTAGCACAGTTTAAATATAGAACAGTTGGGAAGCTACCTACTAACGTTTGTAACCGTCACTCACACACGCACGCACATTGACGAGCATTTATGTACCTTTAACAGTGCTGTCAGTACTGAATGTCGCGGTGCTGTCGCGTCAATACGCGTGCGTGTGTGACGTTACGAACGTTAGTAGGTAGCTTCCCAACTGTTCTATACTTAAACTGTGGTACTAGATAGAGTTTGATGAAACTTAACACTCAAGGCAGTGCGAATACTTTTCATGCAAGGTAGAATCCCAGCTATTATTGTGATGAACTTTTTTCAAAACATTCTAACAGGTTCATTTTTACCATTATTTGTATCTTGCTTAAATCTTTAAGACAGTGCGAATAATTTATATGAGAGAGTCCCCGATATTTTTGTGATGAACTTTTTTCAAAACATAGCATAGGTTTATATTGTACTATTATTTGTGCTATGCTCAAAACTTTCTTGCCTAAAATGTGGAAGGTGTTTCAACCTTAAAACCTTATAATTCAAAACGGAACACCATCAAAACTCAAGCTCCTAAACTGCTTACCCCAATGATAAAAATAAATTGCCAAGACATCTCAACCGAGGCGTACCACACATCACTACGTACCAAAAAAAACGGAAAATAACGATTTTTCACGAAGATTCCCGACGTCCCCTCACTCAATGGGGGACGTTTTCTTAGTTTGACGGGGTAGAGTGATGGCGTTTTGAAATGTATGGTGGAAAAATAGGTCAGTAGTTTTAGCTATATTGATGGATCGTTAACTACGCTGATATAACGTTTTTTTTTAAATAAAATACAGATGGTAGCAAAAATGGTAGCAGACAGATTAAAAGTTCAAATTCGATCATCTCCCTAGCGTTTTTACCAACTATTTTAGCGTCTGCTTCTAGTTTAACCTATGTTTTAAATGGATAGAGCTAAACGTTGTTTTCCATGAAGCGACTGCCTGTCTGACCTCCTCAACTCAGAGACCTGGGCAACCCGGTACCCCTTAGTAAGACTGGTTGTAAGGCTTCTGACTGGTGATTGGTGTAAGTAACAGCCGAGACCCAGCAACTTAAGGTGCCTTTCGAAACACGAAGAAACCCGTAATGACAAGATGCTCACCCATCCACAGACTGATCAGGGTAAAATGTTGCTTATAGTTATGATCGATCGGCCTGTGCGGCTAGCATCTTACCATCAATTATAGTAGTAGTATTTTTTTTTTTAATAACTATTTACCGCAGACGTGAGGGTCCGCGCTTTTATTTGTTACAATTAAATTATTTACTTAGGTCTATATTTTGAAAACGTCATCGTTTCCTCACAACGTTTAACTACTTAAGTATACATACATAAATCTACGTCAGTCCATCGCTTTTTTTTTTCTTTTTTTTATTATTTGTTACATTATTTTGGGACGGGAATGAATGGGGAACAGGAGTGGTATCATTTTCCGCTAGCAATCAGGGACTATAGTAGTAGTTCATTATTTATTTACTTATTACTATTACAAACATTTTTTTCTTTAAATGTATCTTAAATCTATGCCCCACATTTGAATGTCATATTTCTTATTATATCTCTTATCGTGCACTTGTAATATCATAATTCTATAGACACTGAAACTCACTAGAATTTTTCAGTACCAAATTGCAACCCTAATAGAAAAAATAACAATTTAACTCACAAAGAACATTATTCCTTAAATACTTCATTTCAAAATTCTCGAATAGAAATTATTATCGTCTAAAGTTAGCAACAATATCCATCAGTTATAAGGCGGTGCACATATTAATGATCGTAGCGTGTGCTTGAAAGAACAGCGTTTGTCTTTTAAATTAATTGTGGGGGACGCGGCGGTGTGCGCACGGCTTAAGGGGCGGATTTTACCAAGTTTAAAGTAAGATGATTTAGGTTGAGTATAGATGTAGATAAACAGGTTTTTGAATAGAGGTTTATTAGTGTGTTTTTGCCCTATTTAGTTCTGCCTGGGTTTGCAGTTAGAACTGGATTGTAATATCGATGTTAAAAGACTTTCGGCATAATTTAAATTAATTGGGCTAGTTCAAATCGGAATTAAATATTTTGACTCTGTAGGCACAATTTATATTACTAGCTTTTACTCGCGGTTTCGCCCGCGCTCTTTATTACAAATTGTTTTTGCGAATAAATGATTCCATCGTACTTTAAAATTTCATCAAAAGCCGTTCAGTAATTTTGGTTTGAATAATTCACACAGAAGCACACATTCAAACTTTCATTTATAATAATACATATTAATGGGAAAATTTCATAGTTTAGATCATTGTTTTAAATTAATTTATTAAATCATACATTTTAATTGAACACTCTACCAACTTTAAAAAATGTCAAACCGTGTTAAAAACTTCAAGTAAACATAATTATTTAATTTCAAAACTATGTAGTAATGATCACTAAACTGTGATAGATCGCGTCACTTATTTCTACTGCAATTTACTTCAACGCCTTGCAATCAACTTTCTCTAACAACTCTGTGAGACTAGCTTCTTGTTTCTGACTTTGCTTGTTGACATACGTCATACTGATTATCCTATGTTTTCAATTGAATCCGGATAAAAATAATTTATTGTGGATAATGGCCGTTTTTTGGCTGTTTTCTTAAAGAGATGAGCTAGCTGTGCAGGACATATCATAGTGCACAAGCATTTGCGCTGACACAGGTGCACTCCCCATTCACTCACTCTCATAGCCCAATGCGACGGCAATCCGACACGAGCAGACAAAGATCAGGTGCAGGACCGACATTAACGTGCCCTCCGATGCATAGGTGTAGCTATTAATCACCAACTTATAAACTCTGGCTGCTTTGCCTAAATACCTCAACCAAGCTAGACTATCCTTTTTTCAGCAGTTGGTTACAAAGCGAAGCATCAAATGTCTGATTTCAGAGGGACACGGTTATTTGAAGAAAGTACTTACTTCAGTTTCTATTATTAAAACACGCGTAGTGCAACACACTGACAGCGCAATCCCGCGAATTTACAGCGTTGTTGCTGTGCATGGGGGTTTCTCATCGAGTTATCACTAGTAACTTTCAGAGTATAATTAATGAAAATATGCAATTAAACATTGTTATTTAATTTTAAATAGTGGTTTTATATTTTGGCAAGATTAAACCAAAATTGGTCGCGAAAAATATTGTAGATACCTACGCGTCGCTTGGAGCGAGTCCACAGCTAGCTGTGTTTGCGCACAATGTGTTCGCAGACAACTTGTTACTGTTTGCTAAAGCGAGTAGACGCTCTGGCTAAGTCAAAGCCGCGCGGATCGATCGATCATAAGGTTAAGCAACGCTTGGCGCGGTCGGTCCGTGGATGGGTGACTGATCATCTTGTCATAACGAGTCCTTCCGTGTTTCGAAAGGCACGATAAACTGGTGGGTCCCGGCTGTCATTTGAACATCTTTAACAGTCGTTACGGGTAGTCAGAAGCCAGAAAGTCTGACAGACAGTCTTTCCAAGTGGAGGTCAGACAGGCAGTCGCTCCATGAAAAACACTGATTCTCAGCTGCGTCCGGTTAGACTGGATACCGACCTCAACATAGTTGGGAAAAGGCTAGGCAGATGATGATGCTAAAGCGAGTAGACTAGAAAAAACATTTTTGTGTGTGTCACAGTGCAGCAAATCATTCAGGTCTCACTCACTTTAACAAACTTTAAATAGTTAAATTGCAAATTATAATAAAGAAAAAACTTATCAAGCGTAGAAATAACATCAATTGATATTTTGGTATCTTTTTTAAGAATGACTTTTTTACTATTTTTCTTATTGGCCTATGCTATCCCACTGCTGGGCAAAGGCTTCCCCCATACTCCTTTATCTTTCTCTATCGGAAACGTGCTGTGGCCAATTGGCGAAGAAAGTGTCCAGATCTTCCTTGGATAATGAGACAGTCAGAGCATTTTGCATTCTAATGACATTTAAGGCCCATTTACTCATTACGATTTCATTTTATTTTATTTTATTGCAGGAATATTTGACAGGCGACCATTTACTTATTGCACGATTAAGTTTACACAGTGCAAGTAGCATCTTGCTGCAATAAAATGGCAAGCAACGGGCAATGAAATCGCAATTGTAAACGGGCCTTTAATATCTCTATCTCTAATTTTGCTCAACACAATAAAAACAAAGAATAGAACTCAAAACGGCCGACGATTCACTGCTATGCCTCAGGACACAGTAACTCCATTCTATGTGACAACGCGGTGAGACGCCAAATCATACGGTACGTTTATCTTGATGTATTTAGCGATAGCTGACCGTCAAAACGTGGTAACTTGATTTATTTTGGAGCTTTTTTTTGTGAATGTTGGTTTTCTTATGAATATTTTAAGTGTGTGTTTCAAAAGAATTGTTTTATTTTTCCAGTAGATAGATAGACGATAAAGATAAAAAATAATAAAAGATATTATCAATATAAAAGATAATTTATTTTTATAGATAATAAGATAATTTATTATTAAAAGAGCTCATGGCTAAATCAAAACCGCGCGGATCGATCGATCATAAGGTTAAGCAATGCTTGGCGCGTTCTGTCCGTGGATGGGTGACCATCTTGTCATACCGAGTTCTTCCGTGTTTCGGAAGGCACAATAGACTGGTGGATCCCGGACTGTCATTTTGAACATCTTTGGCAGTCGTTACGGGTAGTCAGAAGCCAGAAACTCTGACAAGCAGTCTTACTAAGGGGTACCAGGTTGCCCGGGTAACTGGGTTGGGGAGGTCAGACAGGCAGTCGCTCCATGTAAAACACTGATTCTCAGCTACATTCGATAAGTCTGGAAGCTGACCCCAACGCAGTTGGGAAAAGGCTAGGCAGATGATAAAAGATGATTTATTTTGCAATGAATGGAGTTAAATAATAATAAATAAATAATAGAATTAGCAATGTTCCGGCATCATTACTTGAGCATTAACCTTAAATATTAATTACAATTCTATTAAAAAAAACTTATCATATCTATTAAGAAAAAATACACCTAGCCAGCTATATTTAATTATTTTTTAAAAACCGCCATTAATATTACATCTTATGCACTACAAAGTATAGTTAAACAATATATAAAAATTTTATCATTAATGTGTAAATGAGTTATTTCTTTCATAATCACTAGTTACAACCTAACCAATAAAATAATAATAGTAAACCACTAATAACATCTATGCCATGCAAATAGTTACAACGTTATACGTTGTAAACTTGTAAGGTCAGTGCTTGGGGCACCTGTTTCCTTTTATAAATAATTAACATTATGAACATAATTACTTATTTATGCCTATCTTCACGCTATTCTATCGTTACCGAATGATTGGAATACTAAGTGTTTTGAATATTATTATTTTTTTCTAGTTAAGTTTCACACTTTGGTGTAAATTACTACTTAAGTCTATTTTGGTCGTCGTCACAGCCTAAAACGTCCACTGCTGGACCAAACTAGGGTGAAGACCCATACTTACCGCGCTGGGCATGCGTGTTGGTGGGGGCAATGTGAAATGTCTTTAACTTTGGAAATGCTGCTGCCTATCTCTTAGTATAGTAGTTAATATCCCATTTGATAATTTGTAATGGTTATACCGCCACCAGTCGGTCGCCAGAGCCTCGTCCGTTTTTCAACAAGGTGCGCAATGGGTAGGTAAGGTTGGAGATTTCGGCAACTTACACCCTTTTTCCCTATTTTATGATATAAAATCTTTCATCATTTAATTCCCTTGCAAAGAATACATAAACAACAGCTTTATAAGAAACAACTGTAAATTAACTCCCAGAAGAAGAAAAAAAGGTGTGTATTAATCTTAACTAAAATATAAAACTACCAATAGAAATGCAATGATAGGTATAAAACGTTCACACTCCAGCGAAACGGCTAGAAAAAATTGTTTGCGCTCTAGGATTCCACAGGCAGTCACAGGAAATGACAGCACACATACTTACGAAACAGAATAAGCACTGTAAATGTTTACTTGCACATTTATAGATTGAGTTATGCCACCATACCATTTTACTTTTATTTAGTATGTATGTAAAAAAACTATTTCCATATTTATTTCTAAATAGTAAATTTTCGTCATCGTATTTCATACTTCGATAGTTACTATTTCTAGAAAAAAAAAAATTATAGATAAAAATTATCCGATCTGATGATATAAATCATCGGTTTTTGTACAATAAAAAGGTTAATAAAACAATAGGCGATACTTTTCAAGTTATCGATAATTTATTACAATAATAAAAACGTAATTTAAACTGTAATTTTACCTTTATTGATGAAGGCATATCATTGCACACTTCTAATAGTTTTTTTTTGTACTAAATATTGTAATAAAATGTTATATGTAGGTATTCTAAATCATTTTTGCTAAACCTTTACTTTTTTATTAGTGTTTTCAATTGTTTTTAACTTCTTTCGTTGTGTTATTTTGTACGTGTAATTTTGTGTCGAATTAATAGCTTTTCATTCTTTTATGTTTTTTCTCAAAATACCAAAGGCAAGAAAAAAAAACATTTTTTGCCAAATACCCGATTTTGCACGTCACCAACCAATCCCCAGTAGACTATCCCTGATTAATGATCACCGACGTGTACCCCGGAGTCCGGGACACCGCGATCATTTTCCCGGGACCGGCGAGATGGATCGCTTTCCCCACATTGGTATAACGATCAATAGTAATGATTGTATTAGTCACTTACAGCATTATACGTCCGGGTGGAGAAAACGTGGCTTAATTTACGTCAACCGCTATCTGATACTTGCTAAGAAACAAGTAATATTTTTACTTTGAGATAATATCTGTAATTAACTGGATGATTGGTATTATTTTGAGTTACTACTTTTTGCCAGTGAGCACTCCTTTTTTTATAAATTAAAAGCGTTAAATAGTTACTGTTTTTAATTTGTTTTTTAAGGTTCCATTTGTAAAGACCTACTTCTTGATAAATTATACATTTTTAAAAGTGTAGCCAGTTTATGAATCATATAGAATCTAATTTTGGCAACATAATAAAATAGGTGTTATTTTCTATCGACAAAATCTTCAAATAACAAACTTCCTACTCCACCTACAAACTTTTTCAACCAATTCCAGCTAAAAATTCCACTCAGACGCAACCAGCAAACAATCATTAACCATTCCATTGAAGATCTTACGAAACAGCTTCCATATTTACTTTAAACCCAGCAACCAAATAAACCAAGAAACCAGGTCTATGACACCACCCGTGCCATTACAAGTGGACAAAAAACCATGAAAAAAACCATCTAAGAACAGGTACCTTATATTATTCTAAAATATTTACGCACGATTGCTCACAATTTTCTACGGCTTGGCGTCGGGTGACCAATTTTTTTGAACTTCCTATAAGATTGTGGTGGTTAAAAAAATGCATCACGTTCCTGAGTCAAATCTTCTAGTTAGCTGTTGATTTTTAAGGTCCATTCATGGTGTGTGAGGTATCAATGGGATTGTATGGTGAATGGAGTGATGTCTCTATTTTATGGTGTGGAAGTCGAAAATGTATGAGTCGGTATGTAAGGTAAAGCTTTTGTCAAATAAGATTGCCGTTCTGAAGATTTGCATATGTATTTGCACATGTGCAAGGTATCAATGGCTGATTTATTTAAGAGTGGCAAAGTTATTGATGAGATAGTGTTTTCTTCTTATATATTTGAGTAATATGAAGTCGTTAGTTGCCAACTTCAAGGCGGCATACCTATTTGGCAGGAAACGTGTCTGTCAATTGAATTATGATAAAATGTGAAGTAATGAATAATCAATTATTTATTTGTAATATTTGTAAAGCTGAAGAGTGGATTTGGCTGTTTGAATGCGCTAGTCTCAATAACTACGGGTGCCTTTTGAACTGGTGGCAATTCCTTCGAGGCGCAGGTGAAACCGGTAGAGTAAGTTAATTGAGAGAGGAGCTTAAGCTTATCTCTCTTTTACTCTTTTATGAGTTAGATAAGAAAATAAAGAGCATTTCCACATTAATTTCAACAGCATTTATTTTTTTCCACATATTTATTTCAATTAAATTGAAACCACAAATATAATATCAATTATTTATTATTATTTCCATTCGATTCGATTATAATCGAATTTAAAATTAATATTTCCGACTATCTGTTAAATTTTAATGTTTTACCCAGAAGATTATTATTATATGACGATACTCTGATAATTATAATTATATATTCAATGGCAGGTGGGTAGTATTTTTCCTGAGTAGGTATTTGTACTGAATATATTTGCAAAGGCAATTTTTATGGCAGACTAGGTTTCGTTCGCGGGTTTCTGTGGGATGTCACGCTATTCTTGTGTTACAAGAGAAGATAAGGGTTAGTAATATTATTAATGTTACAGTAATTTATATATTATTGTATGGCTGTTTGTTTGATGATAAGGTTTTAAAGGCAGAGTCTGTGAAATGATGTAGATAAGTAGTATATTAGAGTAAATCTGAAAGACGATTTTAAGCACTTTTTCTTTTTAAACGGTCTAAACCCAGAAGATGATTTTGCAAGAGTATTTCTTAGACGGTTTTTTTAAACTGTTGTTATTTTAATATAGGATATTGTTTTAGTTAGTAAGCATTAAAATGTTCTTCTTTTCTAATACAGCTAGAGAACTGGTTGACGTTATCAAGTACTTAGGTAGGTAAGGTACCTATTGGATGCAAGCTGTTCAATACCTCTACATAGAACTACAGACACTTGGCTGGGTTTGATCAACTTATGTACATATTTAAGAAGATGGGATTGGAGTATTATGAGGGAAGTGTAGGGGAAGTTTTCAAATATCTAAACAAGAATTTATGAGTGAAACCGCTCGCGGAGGCTAGTCTATAAAGTACATAGTCATCAATATCATAGGCTACAATTTCCACAATTAAAATAACAATAACATCTATTTCAATTAGACCACCAATTACACAACAACACAGCGTTTACACAAACATGTAAACATTCAATGTATGCTCCAATCATACAAATATGTGTCATATTTATTGGAACTGATTCAATTAAACCACACTTGCTCGTTACGATCACATGTTCAATTTAATTGAATTCAATTATAATTGCTTTGTGTATTTGTTGCACATTCTTTGCGGTATAGAAAATAATGTTATATTGTGAATTTATTGGACTTTAGCTTACATCAAACCGTGTTTAGTGCAAGCTAAAGTACTGGAAATGATCAATTTGTACTGTGTTGATTGATACGGTGATGGACGACGACGGTTTATGGATTGGTGAGTATATGAATCTTAGGAATTGAGCGTCGCCCTGATACGTTCTTTTGGTAGAAAAGGTGGTTCAACACCTATAAATAGAAAGCTTCACTAAACTTGAAAACGTTTTCTTATTCAAAATAAAAAATTGAAATGTAATTAAAAGTTTTGGTCTTTTGTATTAGCTATTAGAATATTATCTACTAGTGAATTGGCGGCAGCTAGAAAAAGATGAAAGAGGAAAACATGCTGTTAATAAAGTTGGTATATTTTTGTATAAGTATCTACGTAACTATATTTTGACCTTTATAGGTAGGTATTTTTTTTTTCAGTATATTTTTGCATTCTCTTAGTGTGAAAACGCAACAAAATTCTTACCTTAATCGGCGGCGCATAATCAACAGCCATCATGCAGTCGCTGTTCACGCCAGCTTCAGTCTTTATCATAGGAGGGCCGTGGTGGTACAGCTGCCCCATCTGGTGGTGATGAACCCCACTGTCACCACGGCTGTACCAGGTCGTGTACATGCCGCAGTTCTGATCGCGGTAGTCGCTCATAAATTCATTCTCACCTATCGCGTTCAACATAAAGTCAGTTGGCACGAACCACTAATCCGAAATAAACCACCAATTTGAAATTTAATTTTAAAATTATTTCTATTTTATTTTTTGTACAGTCCATTATTTTGTTATTTTTAATTTTAAATGTTCATTTTTTAAATGTTCACTCATAAAGTTTTTAGTTTCACCTTGAATTTTTGTTCGTTAGTTATAAGTCTTGTGTTCATTTTTTAAGTCTGTCACTGTCAGTTATTTTTCACACACTTTTTTCACATACACTTCACTATCTAATTGAAAACAGTTGATTTTTGAGCAAAGAAAACGAAAATTGAGTAACTTATTATTTTTTTTGTATAAAACAGCTTATTTAAATTATCATAGTTAATTGTATAATAATAAGTTAAAAAGTTTAAAACTCAGAACGAAATAGAAAAAAAAAGAATAGGTATAAAGCACCGTTTTTCAATTAAATTGAACCCGTTTTTAAAACAATTTGATTCTTAATCAATTATTTATTTAACATAATTATAATTATTGCACTAAGTACATTTTTTCGCTTCGAAAATAAATATATTTGACTATTATTTTGCTTTTTGTCGGTCTATCTTGTGGGCAGCATCTGAAACAAATATAAACTTTATTTAATTATTTGAAGATATTTTGACGATCATGATTCATCATGATATTATCCGTGGTATTTATTTTATTTATTTTTATTTATTTATTTAAACCTTTATTATCAGGCAACTAAGGCCCATAGATATATACCTTAAACTAACATACATATGGAATATACAGAGTCTTGTTAGTAGATATAACTTAAATCTATGTTAGTATCACTTCCTATGCACTACGTCACTGTGCGCTCGAGTGGCACTTGTCCGCGGAAGCGACGGAACACCACGTCCTGTGGCCAGAAGTTCTCGTCCAACACGAGGTGCAGGAAACACGTGGGCACTCGCACCACGAACGCCTTGAAGTTGGCGTTATGGCGCGACTCCAGCAGCTGCACTCTCGGGGCGTACTTCAACTTCTGACGCACGTACTCCACAATGTCCTCCGCCTTAGTGGTGTAGTGTAGGCGGGAGATGTACACCGGGGTGTTCGGCTTTGCAGCACGGATTTTGATGTTGGTCTCCGCAGGAGCCGTGCCGCAGCGATTCTTGTTAGTTCGCTGACGGCGCTTCTTTCTTTGCACCGTCACGAACCCATCATCATCAGCCTGATCTGATCCCTTTACGAGCACAGGCTTCTTTGTAGTACCCACTGTACTACCGGCGACGCTGGCGTAATCTCGACGAACACCTTGATGTTTCGTCGGGGCTGCAGAACCAAGCAGCTGGTCGAGCGGTCGAGCGGCGGTGCGGGGAGGCCCCACAGGGACGGGAGCGGGGCAGCGGGGCGCACGAGGCGCGCACTGTGCCGGCTCAGCATTCGGCGGTGACCGCGGCGATGGCGACAAAACTGCTGACGCGAAACTTGCACCCGATACATCGAGGCACGCTCCGCGCCGCATGTTTACGTACGATGCACTCGCCGGTGACCCAGTTACCGTTGCTGTTTTACGCAACTCGTTGAGTTCGCTACGCAAATCAGCGACAGTAATTTGGGATGCATCCAACTTCCGTTGCACATCCGCAAGACTTGCCTTTAGGAAGACGATGTCCTTCAAAAGACTTGTAACGTCGACGTGGTCGAAGGTGACGGGAGGAAGCTTGTTAAGGTCCTTCGCCACAAACGTAGGCACGTCGTCCGGATCGGTCTCCTTTAGCAGCGTGATGATGTCTTGAATGCTTTTCTTCGTCCCGTCACGCCGGCGGGACACCATCTGGTCGCTCTTGTTGAGCAACCGGTACAGCAGCTGCTTGGAAGCAGCGACGTCATCCTCGCTGAAGTTGGTTGCACAGATCTGGACAGCGGACACCTCGTCCATCACATCCAGCTTCTGCTGCAAGAACGCCGTTGCAAGAAGGCGTTCGCCGCTTCATACTGTTATGGGGGAAATAAAAACCAATAAAATAGTAACATATATGTTCACCTGGGTAAAATATATCCCACCAAAAACATACTGTAAAAAACTAGCTAAGTCTCTATGGAACTGCTTGTTTATCTCTAAAAAGTAATGAAATCTAGACAAAGTCGTGCTGAGTCTTAGGT
>NWSH02000162.1:7652774-7666859 GCA_002382865.2 Heliothis virescens | reverse complement strand
TGTACATAATGCTAAGGGCGGTGCGGGGAGGCCCCCACAGGACGGGAGACTGGGGTCAGCGGGGCGCACGAGCGCGCACTTGTGCCGGCTCAGCATTCGGCGCGGTGACCGCGGCGATGGCGAACCAAATACTGCTGACGCGATAACTTGCACCGATACTCGAGAGGCACGCTCCGCGCCGCATGTTTACGTTCGATGCCACCCGCCGGGTTGACCAGTACCGTTGCTGATTTACGCAACTCGTTGAGTTCGCTGCGCAAATCCAGCGACAGTAATTTGGGATGCATCCAACTTCCGTTGGCATACGCAAGACTTGCCTTTAGGAGACGATGTCCTCAAAAGACTGTAACGTCGACGTGGTTCGAAGGTGACGGGAGGAAGCTTGTTAAGGTCCTTCGCCACAAAACGTAGGTCACGTCGTCCGATCGTCTCCTTTAGCAAGCGTGATGATGTCTTGATGCTTTTTCTTCGTTCCCGTCACGCCGGCGGGACACCATCTGGTCGCTCTTGTGAGCAAATCCGGCTTACAGCAGCTGCTTGGAAGCAGCGACGTCATCCTCGCTGAGTTGTTTGCACAGATCTGGACAGCGACACCTCGTCCATCACATCCAGCTTCTGCTGCAGAACGCCGTTTGCAAAGAAGGCGTTCGCCGCTTCATACTGCTTATGGGGAAATAAAAACCAATTAAAATAGTAAATAATATGTTCACCTGGGTAAAATATATCCCACCCAAAAACATACTGTAAAAACATAGCTAAGTCTTCTATGAACGGCTTGTTATTCTAAAAAAGTAAATGAATCTAGACAAGTCGTGCTGAGTTCTTAGGTTTCTTCACTGCGATTTCATTACTATGAACAGTTAATGTTATATAAACTGGGCCGGTTGACTTGTACCCAATTACTTATAAAGAATGTAACAGACGGCCAGTATATCACAGTTACTGTTGCAAGTAAAAAATCGCAGTAAGAAACCTAAGACTCAGCACGACTTTGTCTAGATTTCATTACTTTTTAGAGATAAACAAGCAGTTCCATAGAGACTTGGCTAGTTTTTTACAGTATGTTTTTGGTGGGATTTCACTTCTTTTTGTAGAAACATGAGCTTATTGACATCAACCTAAGGCGGTATGTTGATATCTGAATAGTTTTGTTGGGCTCTTCTGTTTTCTAATCAGGGTCACCAGGTACTCCAGATCTTCCATTATCCTAGTTTTTATAGTTTTCCCTTTATTTGGCCATTAAATCCTAAGTCTGTACCAAATTTCAGCTCTCTGAGATTATGGGAAGTACTAGTTCTATTTTGATGATCATGAGTGAGTGAGTGTCGAAAATATGAAACTTTGCTTTCGCTTAGCTTCGGAACTAAATTACCTACAGACTTGAAATTCTGGTTTTTAAGTATGTGATTATAGCTTTCTGGATGACCAAAATTTCTGCGTTCTGGTCTTATCCGAAGGTTCTCAAATAGGGGCCTCAAAATGCGTCGAAATGGTTCCAGTAAAGGATGGTACGGCAGTGTTTGCTTTGCGCTCGACTTGGCGGGGGCACTGCCATGCCCCCAAATTAGGTACCATTCAGCTAGTTAACTGTTAACCCGTTGAATGATAAAAATCTATGAATAGTTAAGAATATGAGATTATTTTGATATTATTATTCTGATCCTAATTAGATCTAACTAGTCTTGGTGTACTTCCCACTTTTCGCACCCGGATAAAAACGATAATACCTATAGGCGTTAGAATCATTTAAATCGGTCCAGCAGTTATTGTACTAAAATAATCTCTAATTAATTTGCAGTATCAGCTTTGGGGGAGGCCTTTTCCCAGCAGTGGAAAATATCAGCTAAATAAAAAAAATGCTGCGTTGGTGGGAAGTTTGATCAACAACGCTTCTTCTTTCCAGTTATAACATTGGGAAGTGGTTAAATGGGGGACTTTTGGGACTATGTCCTGTAATTTTGGACGTGAAAAAGTACTTATTTGCAAATGTCCAATAAAACTATTTTTACTTTGACCTAGTTTATTTGTTACATACACATAATTTTCTTCCGTAAAAATAATTTGGTAGAAGTAATTTCTATTGTAATAAAAAAAAGACGGGCACCCATCCACAAAGCGATTACGACAAGCATACTTAAACTTAACCTCCTGGATGCCCGCGTCATACCTATATTACATAAAGAATTTAAATTTCGTTCTAAAGTTATCTGTGAATGTTTTTCGGAACTACTCATTTTATGATACTTGTGTGTCCTTAATAAACCAGCAACACTATACCAAACGTCATTTTGAGCTTGACAGACACGTCAAATACCTTATTTTTTGAAGCGCGGCGAGGAAGATAACACGTCGTTCAGATGCTCGCGGTAGGTAATCCGAAAATCATTATTGAATCAACTTATTTGACACAATATTTATACTTGTTTTGTACTAATAACATACCAACGGAACTAATAAATAGATTATTTCTTCAAATAGTCAATTATTATGGGCATTGAGATCAGAAACTTTTTAATGTCATACTGGTATTACAATGGTTCTCAAAATGAAAATTTTCTCATTGTTTATGTCGTATATATATGACAAAGGTTCCCTCTTTCTACAGCCTTACGTGATAAAGAACTTTAATTGTGACTCGAAGAATCGGACAAAGATCTCACTGATGCTGATCAGAATGAGGACACTCTTACTCCAAGACCTGGAGAAGACGAAGAATTCAGTACTTCGTCTTCCAGCTCCTCAGATGAGGCTATAGACTACAATCTTCTGTAATGGAGAGAAGGAGTCGACGCCGAAACCCCACCCGCCCATCTGGTCGTGGGGGGGCAACTAGAGGCACCCGAGGATATTCACGTCATGCAGCAGTTAAAGTATAGTACAGAACGCCTATCTCTGACCCATGGAATAGTCAGTTTGAACCCTTTAGAACACTCGTTTTACGAACCCAATTACAAAAAAGTTGAGACTGAGATTGATTCACTTATTTACGTTTTAATCAGTTAATGAACATATTATGTGAAAAAACTATTTTGCATACCAAAATTATAATTATATTAATTAAGAAAAAATATTATAAAGAGTGATCCGATGGTGATAATAATAATAAATGCATATTAATTTAATAAACACTTGGTTTTTTTATTTCAAGTTGAATTCTAGTGTCATAAATATATGACGTATAGTAAAGTTCTAGTGTCCTGTACAGAACCTTTGTCATATATAAAAGACATAAGTAAAATCTAGGTATATAACACAATATTTTTTTTTGCATTTTTTTGGACATGTACAGACCTCCGATGTACCATACAACCTAAGTTTAAAAGAAAATCGAATAATTTTTTTTCTGGAATCCAGGAGGTTAAATCAATTAGTATGTGCGCGTGCGGCTATTTCTGCCTAGAAACAACTATAGCCCGTCCTTTAAAATAAATACTAGAAATTCTGCTACTAAGCAACAAACTTAGAATTGCAAATACAGCAACATACTGATATAATCTATACTACATTGCTTTATATTGCAGGTTCAATGACCCGCAGGCCACGCCTACTGTGCACGCCCATTGTAAGCCCCGCCCCTTGGAAATTTGGTATGACGTAATTTTGCGTTTAGAGGTAAGTAGGTATGTATCTTAAAACTATGGTCTCTATTATTATTAACAGGTATGTAAGTCTATCTGTCGTACTTTCACGGTTGTACTGCGGCATCGATTGGCTTAAATTAAAACCTTATTTCTAGGTAAGTTAAGTAGCTTCTAATACGAGTGAAACCTTGCGATATAGGTAGTTAACTGGCATATTTTACTTTAAGCCCCTATAATCTGTATTGCTATGGTATGGACTTCTCTCTAACGGCCTTAGCGTCCTGGGTTTACGGGATTATTCGAAAGAGCTACCTCTGCTCTAAGCAGCCAAAGCGCTTCAGAAGGAACATGCTCTTTTTCCTTCTGGATGTTAAGAAGGAACTGGAACTAAAGAAAACTGCTGGAACTTGGTTTAGTTAGTAAAAGTTGACAGTCACTTTCCCCTCAGCGTGAAGGATCATTTGATGATTTGCCCCACCAGCCAACAAGAGTAATGTAGAAAGTAAGATTTTATAAAATAAATAACAAATAGTAGGTAAATTCAAAAATCCTAGTATACTGCAAACTTTTAGTCGCCCGATACTTTGATCGCACTGATCAATCAATATGGAGAATTTTAGTGCGCACATTAGCTAAGATTAGGTATGCATCCGATGTATCAGATCGACTAAAAAGCTTGATTGGGATTCACGAATATCTTTCAAATAAACCACCAATTTTCGACTGACAGTTAAGTCTGCAGGGTACGGGGAGGCGTTGATAGCAAATCTGTTCAAAACTTATGCCATTATATTTTCAGTAAACAACCCAATATTTTTGATTCCATACTAGGTATATGTACCTACAACTCTTTTAAACTACTACCAATCCCAATTAACGTACCTAACTACCAGTAAGTAATTTACATGTTAATCTTCAATGCCAGCAAATAACATTGGCATTGATATACTCAAACTAGTTACGAAACGTACGCAATGCGTCTCAAGCAAAAAAAAACGTATATACGCATGTGTAAATGAGTTGTGAAAAAAAGTGTATCTACACAACATGCAAATTATTTACGTTTCTGTGTTGCTTTTTGTCGTGGCCGTGAATTGGAAGGAGGTAGTGTGAATTGAGTTTTATTGGTCTTGGATTATGCCATAGCGCTCGTTTTATTGGTTCACGACAAAGTTCTAGATAGGTACCGATCTGAAACTTAGATTATAAAATAAACATGTTTTTAATTTTGACTTATTTTATAAACCGTTATCTATCAGATAGCTATTTAGAACTTTATCTGCAACCTGTGAAACTAGCCAGTTCGAGTTGCCAAAGAATTTCAATGAATTGTAATGGTGAGATTATTAGAAAATTATCCCTCAAAATGTGTATGCGAGTCCACAGCTAGCGCACAAGGGTTGCAGTTTTGTGGACATTTTAAAAATGTTTGTACGCAATTTGTTGCTTGAGCTTATACACCAGCAGAAGAAACATTTTAACGGCGCACACCAGTAGGATCACGCCTTAACATTGTTTTTTCTTTCAGAAATCTAGCGGAATCTAAACGTAACCAAAAAGCTAGCCAATACTTTGGTCAAGAATATGCATTTTCATCCAATATGTTAATGCAGCCAGCAGATATTCCTGCTGTCAATATTATGTGTATTAATTTTTTTATGCCTAATTTTATTTATAGGTTTTTGGATCTGGGTCCTTCAATTATATATTTCTGTATTATGCAAATAGCAATAGCATAAACAAAATAAAATCTTGCTTTCGAACACCAATCGATTGACCAAATCAAAGTCTCAGTTTGTCTTAACTAAATCAACTTTTGTAATATGGAGTTAAGAGGTGTGATACCAAAGAAGGTTAGAGCCTAGTCTTATCTGATGTATTCACTAGTCATTTACTCGGAGATGCTTATGTTTCATAACGATATACTGGTTGTACATTTCTGGCTATCTTACTCTGACAGGCAGTTACCTCAGTATTGAGAGACTGGGAAATCCCGTTATTTTTACCAGGGGCTGAAAGTGAAATATAAAAGAAAATTTTATTGTAAAGAAGGATGTAGGATAAGAAAGATTTGGGGGACGAGGGAGGGAAGTTTAAAAGTTATATTTATGTTTAAAATTAGGTAGATATCTAACATTTGTTTGAATGGATTAAGAAGAACCTGAAGCTTAGTTACCCACTTATTATATAAGTATTTTAAAATTATGTTTATTTAAAACTGGAGACTTAAAACTTGTGTTAACTTTTTTTAAATTTACAGATATCTAGGAGAAAGACAGGCATGAAACTTTACGCTAACACTTTCAACTTAATTTAAGCTAACAATATTGGTCAAGCCACATAATGTAATATGACAATCTAAAACCCTAGCACCATTTTATTGATAAAAATTCTATAGTCGTTTTCAGTCGCAATATTTTAACCCCAGTCACCACAAATAGGTACCCACTGGGCCCATCTTGAGCCTGACAATCTGTCAGCTATCTATCACTCAGTCAAACTTGTCTTAGTACAGACGACAGCACATCAAGTTACCACAATCTGTCAAATTTAGGCAATAGATTTTCAACCTTATAACAATGGAGGTAGGTTAATGTTTTATTGGTAAAATTTGACAGATTCGTATACGTTGACCTGCTGTTGTCTGTACAAAGACAACTATAGACTGCTGGTGATTACCAGTAAGATAAACTGCTCAGTTAGTCCCAGCGGTCGTAAGCGCGACAACCACAAACAGGGTCCCGGGTTCGCTGCCCGGCCGAAATCGCTTTATAGGTTTTAGAAACTGTCAAAAAGCAGCCCGGAGTCTGGAAGTTGGCGGTGTTACACCCCCGTGCCTGGGAGAGCACGTTAAGTGGGCGTACCTTAATGCTACTCAGTAGCAGTCGTTGTTGTAATTCCACGTCAGAGGCCGTCAGGCGGATTTGAAAAAACTCTGACACTACGGTTTGTTAGGTGATTAAACCTGCAGCGAGTGAGATAAGAAGAAGCCAGTGAGATGCTGCCTATGCGGGGTCTTGGGTTCATACCCGGTTCTAGGCATGCCTTTGGACTACGACTTTTGACTGTAGCTGAGGGTAAGTATGTATTTAATTAACTGTGGCTAAGGTTGTTTGAAATCTAATGGAAGCAGAGTTCAGTGGTTTTTTGGTTTGCAAAATTAATTCTACTTAAAATAATCACACTAATCCTACTTCATACTAATATCATAAATGTGAAAGTTTGTAAGGATGTATGTATGTATGATGTATGTTACTTGCTTGCTTTTTCATGCAAAATTTGGACGGCTTTTATGAAATGTATAAGTATCGGAATAACATATGGGCTACTTTTTTATCCGAGTACGGTAAGTATTTCCCTCGTGACGTGGGTGAAACCGCTGGCTGAAGCTAGTAATACATGTATATTATTGTATATAGAGAGTGACAAAGAGAGGTCTAAGTTAATATTTGTTTAATTTATTTTAATTCCACCAAAATTAACTAACAGTGTATTTGAATAATATGACAAATCTATTTGTCGACTTGCCGTAAGCCCCATACGAGGTATGTCAAATTCCTATCCCTAGTAAAGAAATCTATAGATAGATAGATTTATCGAAATCCGCTGTAAAAGTAACTAATTTCGTCACATGTGTAATTTAGATGGGTAACTACACATACAAATATTGATAGAGGGAAGTAAAACATTACATAGACATTTTACCTCTAAAACGAACGTATAATTTTTAATTAAGCTATTAGACTGGCAAACGGCTATTTTATGTTTAATTAGTATGATTACTAAATTAATTTATTAGGATTTTTATTACTATACTACACTATTTATTACGCTAAACGTTAATAAATTTGAAGTAACTGATCGAGTTTAAAGGCCCGTTTACACATTGCGATTTCATTGCCCATTGCTTGCCATTTTATTGCAGCAAGATGCTACTTGCACTGTGTAAACGTAATCGTGCAAGAAAATATCGCCTGTCAAATATTCCTGCAATAAAATGGCAAGCAATGGGCAATGAAATCGCAATGTGTAAACGGGCCTTAGTTGTAAGAATTTCATCCATAACATCGCGTGTTTTGCTGTCCGTACTGATTTTATTTGGTTAATTTCCATAAGAAATTCTAATTAGTCCTTAAGTTACATGAAATGCACGACAAACATTTGTAAGTATGTGTATGTTTGTGACTGTTTTACCCAAAAACTATTTGACTAATTTTGATGAAACTTGGCAGTAGGTAATAAAGCTACTTTTTATCCAGGTACGGTAAGTAGTTCCCTCAGGAAGCAGGTTAAACCTCTGGTACTTACTTGTAAGAGATTATCACAATTGATGAATTTAAACTTGGCGATTGGAATAGCCAGAGACGACCAATTAAGAAACCGTATTTATCTAAAATAGCCGTTTTCCCGCGGTTTCACTCGCATCCCGTGGGAATTACTGCCCGTACCCGGATAAAATATAGCCTATGTCACTCGTGAATAATGTAGCTTTCGAATGGTGAAAGAATTTTTTAAATTGGTCCAATAGTTTTTGAGCCTATTCATTACAACCAAACAAACAAACAAAGTTTTCCTCTTTATAATATTAGTATAGATTAAAAAATCTCTTGTAAATCTTGTGGAGTTCCAGTTAGAAAGTTAAACAAAAATTTCAAAGAATTGCCATTCAGCGCGGCAATGCGGCCAGCCTTTTGGGCACGATTCCCGCTGACAGCGATGCGGATGAGTTTTCGATACGTAATTTTAATAGAATTTATCTTTTTTGTTTAGTAACTTTTAAGTTTACTGGTATAATATAAATAGAATAAAATAGTAATACATGGAACTTTAATATTACTTAACCGTTTTAATAATCTCATAGTTTGCAACGTTGCGAAAATCTGCAATTTGTTAAATGTTCACAAAAAAAAGAAACCTTACCATGGTTTTAAAATGTGTAGGTGTAAATTCAAATGTCTAAAATATATGATATCTCAACTTAAAATTAAATCTCATTCTGAACCTAACTGTATAGCTTTTATCCAGGAGTGGGAAAAACTAATCTTAGAAGCGTGAAAAACAGCTAGTAACAAAAATTTAAAATTAAGATTTTTTCATAATCATACAAAAATATTTTCATACTTGCCGACGCTACTTTCATACGTCAGAATAAAGTTGACTCTCAAACTATTTAATATTTAGCCGACTTTTTACGTAATTTGTTAATTCTTTTTTTTTGAGGTGTAGACTAAATCGTCACTCACCAACACGCGTCACTTTTTTTTTATTAGCCTTTTTACTGTCCCACTGCTGGGCACTGGCCTCCTCTCAAATTGAGAAGGATTGAGCGTTAATCACACGCGTCACCTTAACTTTTTTATTTGTAAACCTATTCATTTTTTATGTAAATTAGGGTACATAATAAAGAATATACCTATCTACCAACAAGCATAGCTAGCGCGGTGAATATGAGCAAATACCGCAGCTTAGGGGAGGCCTATGTCCTTCAGCAGACGTTTTTAAACTGTAACGTTGAGAATAGAGATGTGCCGTTGCCGGCAATATTGCCCAAAGTGGGAATATTAGTAGCAATATTGCCGCCAATATGGCCCAAAGTGGCAATATTGCTACCAATATTCCTACTTTTTAGCAATATTGCCGGCAACGGCACATCTCTAGTTGAGACCAAATTGGATTAAGCACTTGTCTCCCACATTACATTTCGACATGTTTTTTGCCGACTGCCAAGAGGGGTTATTTTTTTTAAGCAACTAAGAAAAAAAAACTTCGTTACAATCGGTGGCTTGCACCGTATCGCTGACCGAAGTTTAACGCTAGTTAAATTTAATCGCGTCCAATGAACGGATTACCGTGAACTAAACTATTGTTGATTACGAATTAGAATTATAATTGTTTATAGTATTCCTTTAATGGGTTAGTTTGAATTTATTCGATTGATAATTTTATGATACCTACTTTATGTTTTAATATACATATATATTTATTATTTATTGTTTGTAATGATGTTGGTGTGCTAATAAATAATTAAATAGTGATTATTAAATAGGTACGTCATATTTATAAGCAAGTTTAATTTTTATTCAATGCACGCTTGTTATTGAACAAAAACAGGTGCAAAATTTACATACTTTAAAAATTTAATTCTTAAGTGCACTTTTAACCTGACTAATCTTATTTTCATAAAGCTTAATTATTATGACTTGATTTCAGTAATACTTATAAAATAAAGAAATCATTTTTTGTTATTTTGGCGCCAACTCAAACCTACCTATTTACATAATTTTTTATTTAAATTTTTGCTACAACTATTGAAAATAAAAAAAACTTAATAAAAACAGGCCTCAAACCTTAATCCAAAACCTTGACAAAGTATATCTATTGTCAATAAGAAAACAAAACGTTTTTATTTAAAAGTACAAAAAAACTACGTTTGCAACAAGATGATGCAACTTTTTTTCTTTACAAAAAAAACATAAAAAATCTAGTTTTTATGTTAACGGCATTAGCACTAGTATTTTGGCAATTATTTTGTAACTAAATTAGTTTCCAATTTAACGTTTGATTAAGTACTTAAACTATTGTTTTATTTTTTTTATTCTAATCGTGGTGCAATTCTGCAGTAGCGCCATTTAAAACCATTTTGCAACGTTATTTTGGTTCTCTAACCCTAAACTATAAACGATTTTACTTCAGCATTTTTTTATCAATAAATTGTAAACGGCTTTTGCACTTTTTCGGGCACGTGGATCCCGATAACTTATTTTAGGTTAAATGTAACGAAATAATTTTCATTTTACTATACCTAGAAATATCAACGCTAGAAGTTAATACTATTTTGGCAATTAATCCAAAAATATTCAATTCACACACCAAATGCATTTTTTTCGCGATTTAATACGATAATTATTTTTTTAACATACGCATCAATGAATCGTCACTTGAACTTAAATTTAAAATAGCTACATAAACACTTAAACGCTTTGACATAGCAACGCCACTTAAAAATAACCCCGACGTAAAAAAACAACAACAAAAATTACCTTCATAGAAAAAGACACACAACACAGTACACAACACAAAAATACACAGTCAGGAAGAACTAGAAACACCACTATCACACACTGATAAGAGAACCACTGAAAAAACCTCCATGCTTATAAACGGGAAAAAAGCACGTTCAAAAATTTTTTTTTCTACGCTGTTTATTTAACCGAGAGCGTCAACACGGACGATGTCTTTGAATCGACTAAAAACTTGCCTCGGAAAATGTGTAGGCGTTATGCACGAGAGGGAGACGGAGGTACATCTGCCCGTGTGCGGGAAAGAGGTAGGTAATTGGCGCGGAGGCGTGTCTGTGTAGGAGTGGCCTAAGTTTGCATGAACGGCATCCAGTCGGGACCGTCTGCATCGGCAGTGTTAAGCATGATTCGAGCAATATATTATACGATCCGTTGACTTTTTGCTCCAGCGCATTGTCTTGGCTATTTTTTTGGATGAACTATGAAACAGTGTGGTGTTTGCTTTTTAATCCGATACGCTTGCGGTAGGTTAGGGTTAGCTATAGATATTTTTAGATGTACTCGTTATTATTGTTATTTTTATTCGTTGGTATTTGTTTTTTTTTTCGCGTAGTTATAGTACCTAGAAATTGTGGTGATTGTAAATCAAGGAATGTGGTAGAAATAGATTTAACCACTAGGCATTTGATTGTTACACTTTTATCGATAGTCAGTCGTTTCCCGCGGATTTGCTTACGTGTTAAGAAAATCACTTCATGCACCAAGATAAATATGTACTTAGTAGCTTAGTACTGTCTCCAGAGTTCCATTTATCTACCAGCTAAGCTTCATCTGAATCGGTCTAGTGGTGCGTTAGTTTTGCTCTTAGAAACACATTTAGTGATTATTTGATCTGATGCCATTTTAATACGAACTTTGGCACGGGCGCTGGTTTGTGGTATTTTTTCATCAAAGCGTATGAAACTTTCACGATCCAATAATACAAGATACCAAGAGTACAGACAACAGCAGGTCACGATACCCGAATCTGTCAAATTTTACCAATCAATCTATTGTGATAAGGTTGAAAATCTATTGCAGAAAGACAGATTGTGGTAACTTGCTGTGATGTCGTCTATACAATTAGTTTAGTTAATCAATTTATTACGTGAGAAGTGATGTTTTTACTGAGTTTAAATTCTTAGTAGAGTTCAGTATTATCTCATTTGACTTTTATAGTTTCTAGCAAAAATAGAATGGTGCATGTTTCCATTCATCGAACATTGAAGTAATATTAAGTAGAATAGTAAAATTTAATTTAAGTAGAGCCTTGAGAAGTGTACCGAATTGCTGAAAGCATAGCTTTTTAAGGCCCATTTACACATTGCGATTTCATTGCCCGTTGCTTGCCATTTTATTGCAGGATTATTTGACAGGTGACCATTTACCTATTGCACAATTACGTTTACAATGGAAACGAAATCGCAATGTGTAAATGGGCCTTTAGTTTTAGTTGGAAAATCTTCTGATGACCCTTCTTGCTATGGTCCAGCGTGAGAGTGTCAGACTTTTACTGACTAAAACCCACCGTGTTCCTTCTTGAGTCCTTTGTGTACCAGGGCTGCGGTAATAAGCCCGCAGCTTGAAACATAGGCTATTTTTCATGCAGACAGATTTTTTATAACCATGAATCTTTCACCAATGGTCATAAGGCTGTTAGCTGTTAGTCCTGTTTGTGATCTCTCTCCGGTCGTGTCGGATTGCCGTCCCATCGGGCTATGAGAGAGAGGGAATAGAGAGTACACCTGTGTTTGCGCGAACGCCTCGACCTATTACAAAAAATATAACACACTTAGTAGCAGTTTTCCCGCGGTTTTACCCGCGTTCCGGGGGAACATCTTCCCGTGCCCGGATAAAATATGGCTAATATAATATATACTTAGGGATAGTGTAGCTTTTCAACAGTAAAATATTTTTTCTAATCGGTTCAGTAATTGCGAAGCTCGATGGTTCAAAGAAATAAGACAGGAAAATGTTTCTTTATGTTGACAATATTAATGCAGATTAAGTTTAAAGGGTCAAGTATAGTGAAATTAAAATTATGGTAACCCATCCAATCATCAATACTGGCATCTGTAACTTAACCCTATCAAACGATAACCACAAAGCTATCCAAAATACAAAAATATTACCGCTATTTATATTTCTAATGAATGTTAGTTCTACACCTGTCGGCATCGCAAAAAGACCAGTTAAAAGTTAAATATACTTACCAACAGTTAAGCGACACGTAAATGTCAGTTAAAATAACTATAAACAATATTAATTGTCACGGTTAATGTTGGGTGGTTAAATGAATGGTTTAGGTTTCCATGTTTGATTTACTGTCAGTTTTATTACATACTGATAGTTGGCGGTTATAATTTTCAGCTTGATAAATTTAGGCTTAATAATGGTATTCAGGGTCTTAAAGTTTTTTAAAAATACAGTCAGATCTAATAGAATGCCGAAAAATTTCCCGCAAAAATCCTTTAATAGATAAACAAATACACTAACGTAGTGTTTTTACTGCATGGTATGTAAGAAATCGTATGAGTATGTACCTACTGCCCTTGACATGACGTAACTACCTTAAGGTATTCATTAATTAAATCACAGTAATTGTCATATAAAATAAGATACTTAATACTTTATTGTTATATAATTTTAAAATAACTGCTGGCGTTAACAAATGGGTCCTGCTGGGTCTTACTTTACGTCTAAATCCATCTAAGGCCTTATTGAAACAATATAACAATCGACTTTAAGTAAATTTGGTGATGATAGCCTTTTTATCGTCCCACTGCTGGGCACAGGCCTCCTCTCACACGGAGAAGGATTGAGCATTTATCACGCTTGCTCAATGCGGGTTGGTGATTTCAGACTTTATAGTCCAGGTTTCCTCAAGATGTTTTCCTTTACCTTTTATCGGCCATTGAGATATACTTAGAAAGTACATACAAACTAAGAAAAGTTGCATTGGTACTTGCCTGACCTGGAATCGAACCTACACACTCATACTTGAGAGGTTGGTGCTTTACCCACTAGGCCACCACGACGTTCTGACATTTTTTTTTAATTATTTATACTTTTATTTCAGGCAACTTGGGCCCATAAAAAACAAAAATACACATATATTTTATATAACAATATTTATAAACTAAAATATAAAATTATATTAACTTTAAAGGACGGGAAGAACGAAAGAGGAGTACCTGCTGTCATCTGTACTTTAATGTTTGCATCATTGCTCTATTGGTCACTCTATAACATAATAGAATAGAAGAATAGAATAGAATAAACGTTTATTGTCTCCAGTATTACAGCTAGAAGTATTACTATACACAGAACTATAATACTGGAAGCAAAAGGTTCAAGCGTCAGCATTATGCTCAGGTCCCCAAAGAGGGTTGCTAAGCGCTGGTTTTCAGCTTGAACCTTTGACTCCCGTTTACATTGCGAAAAAA
>NWSH02000162.1:7632643-7647009 GCA_002382865.2 Heliothis virescens | reverse complement strand
ATAATAAATAATAAGTATTCAAAATGAGATTATCTCAATAATTTCACTAATAATAAAATTCTCATTCATCCCATCAGAAATTCATGAGTAAAATATTAAATTTATATTTATCAATTATTTTTATATTTAAAAAAAATGGGTAACATTTCACATGGGTAGGCCACCCCATACCGCCATTGGAAGCTTAGATTGCCATCTTTGTCTAATCAAAGTGACAGTTATGTATTTGTGACTTGTGTGACAGAGACAGATATACGTTTTTTGTTCAAATGTCATTTGGATGTCAAAAGTTTCAAAGCTACGTCGTTGCGTCTAAAAAATGGCATCGCTTCTTACGACGCATTTGAACGAGGTTTACTTCTCTAGTATATATTTACTCTATGGTTTGGACATTCCTAAAAACTATAAGTATCTTTATTTCTGAAAGAGGCCTTTAAATTTAAAATCGTTTAATTCAAGCATGACTAAATAGAAAAAAATCTTTCTTTTCCCTACTTGCGTGAAAAAACAAACCTAACCATGAAATTTCATAATTCGTATTAATGCCTACGAATACGTTACACGCAGAAGCTATCAAAGCTATTCACTATAATCTAGACATTAAGATGCTATCTTTACCCGTTTGTTTACAAAGTTGCCAGTAATTTATGCCAATGCTTTTTCATAACAGCTATTCGTTAAGTGAATCGGAACGAAATTCACTAGTAAAAATTACAATGCAAATTAAAACAATTAAATCGATTTGCCGTAATTTTGTGTAACGAAGAATGGTTTTAATTGATGATTCTAGTTCGTAGTCTGGCGGTTTTAGTATGTAATTAAAATTTAGTAATTATAAATTAACATGCGTCTTTGACGCAGTAATTGTAATCTTCGGACTTGTTTATTCATATTGGTCAAGTAGTTAGGAATGTAATTTTTAGAGTTTCGTAGGTACTCAAAGGGTAGAACGGGACACTTTTATTAACGGCCGTTCCCAATAACCCCAATATCTAACTCTGGATTTGCTTACCAGAGATAGAAATTTGTAATTAATTTGTATGAGGCTAATGTCAAAATTCTATCACTAGTAAGTAAATCCAGAGATAGACAGAATATTGATTTCGCTAGCCCACTGTCCGTCTGTTACCAGGCTGTTTTTCTTGAATTATGAGAGCTGAAAGCTCAAATTTTCACAGATGATGTATTTCTGTTGTTACTTTAACTATACTAAAAATTACAGCAAAGTGAGAATTTTAGGGGTACCATACAATAAACGTGATTTTTTCTACGGAACCCTTGCGTGGTCCCAACTTGCACTTGGCCGGTTTCGGTGTTTTTTTCCAATTTATTTGTGAAAGACTATAATATTAAACGAATTGGAGTAAAACAATGCTTTTGATTAATTTAACTGGTATTATTATAAGTATTAAGACACGCAATGAAGCGTTTTACATAAATCTTGGTAAAAACACTAACAAGGTTGTAACAAATGTGTATACTTTTATTTTTAGTTTAATTTAGTAGCGATCGAATGTAACTAATTAAAATTCAACTTTAAGAAATTTTGAAAAAAAAAATAGTAATCAGTTTTTTTCTATAACATATTAAAAAAAATACGTTATTTTAGAAATGATCAACAATGTAGTAACTAATTTAATTTCAACTTTCATAATTTCCAAAAACGTTAAAAAAGTTATTACTTAATCCTTTTTTTTCTATAAACTATACAAAAAAGTCTAAATAAAAAAAAAAACAAATACAAAAAAAGTTACAAAATCTTTAGACACGTAACACGACTCCCAGTAATTCCATATCCTTCAGAAATATGCCGCCTAGTCGTGCAGACTACGCGCAAAAAGGGCGTCCTTTATACTCATCGCAAACGTTCCACGTACGAGCGAGACATACAATCCAACCAGTATTACTTGACCTCCATGACATTCCTACAACAAAACTCCCAAAATAATCGTATATTTAAGACAAATACGTATTTAAAATGTCATTATTTTATGACTGAATACTTAACTAATTGATATCTTGTAACTTCTTTTAAATAACTAGTAACCTTCGGAACGCGTCGAACAAAACGCAAAGTTCTTGAACCATGAGGGGTCAACGTAAACTGGTCGATAAGAAGAGAAGGCCATAGAAAGCTTTTTGTCTTTGTTTATTATTGTATTGTGTGAAAGAGATGGTATGCTTAATGACAGTTTGTGGTCGTGTTGGGTAGATTTCGGATTTTTGATCCGAAAGGATTTTTGGTTTGGATTTTATTAAAATTGGGGTTTATTTTTATGGTCTTAATAAAAGTTAATTAGTTAGAAAAAATATGAAAAAAGCACACTAATTACTAGTACTGAAGCAGGCCATAAATAGTTTAAAAATCTCCCAATAGCCTGGAATTAATACCTAAAAATTGTTGACATGAACCCTATAGGAACATAGATTTCCCATCATACGCAACACTGCAGTAAATATTTTAATAAATTATTAAGTATTCCTGTTTGCCTGCAGTTTCATTCGCGTCCTGTGGCTACTACTGCTTTTATCTATTCGGAAAAAATATAGCCTAAGTTACTCGGAGGTTTTAGTGTACAAACAAAATTGCCATCAAATATTAATCGATATGGATACCTACCTATAATAATTCATTTTTTACCATAGGTAAGTCACAAGCATAAAGAGGGATTAAAGTTTATTCTTCAATATTTTCCGTCGGAGTATCAGAATACATTCTGTAATATTTAAATGCAAAGAAAGAAAGGGTAATATTATTACGCGTATAGAAGCTCAATTTAAACTTCACATTAGAATTTTATTTCTCATGTCACTTAAAAAACTTACTCTGTGGATTTTGTAAAGGCAAATTTTTCCACTTCTCTAAAATCTTGACACTAGAAAGACCAAGATATTATGATCAAATTTATAACGTCAATTATCAAACTGTAGACAATTGACCGTCATATTGATCATACACAAGATGATCTTCTTCTTATCTCACTCGCTGCAGGTCTAATCACATAACGAGCCTTAGTGTCAGAGTTTTCTCAAATCCACCTGACGGCTTCTGACGTGGAATTGTAACAACGACTGCTACTGAGTAACATTTGATGTTGAATGATGACAATGCTACTTCAAACATGAGTCAAACAACTTTTTGATTGATTGATTGATTGATTTTTTTTTTCTCATTTAAGATAAGAATAATAAGATGGCTATCTAGAACTTTATCTGAAACCTCTGAAACAAGCCCTAATAAAACATTCTTAAACATCTGAAAACCTGAGGAGAACTTAGAAGCTAGAATCATACAAGCTAAAGTATGTAAAAATCTAATATTCCCAGCAAAAAGCTATATAGTTCACGTCATCTAATATAATCAGATAGTGAGAAAATGTTGCGCACGCACTCACAGATTAAATAATTACTTCGTGAGCGCAAGACGGAGTACAGTCGGGCACAAATAATTGTTTCTAAGAAAACCTGGGGCTTACGGTCTTATTGTTTTTGAGAAGAACGTGAAGGATTTTTTGCTGTTGATTATATTGAGGAAACATTGGCTTGTAGATACTGTTCTTGTTTTAAAAACTGTCGTAGCTTTGGTATTGACATTTTTTTAATATTTACAGCTTGTAACTCACTCCTTATTCATAAGATTTTATCTAAGTTGGTATCGACTTCCAATACCGCTGCTGTCATTAATGGGTTTAATTGAATTATCATTGTCTTCTTAAAGTAACACTTATTCAAACTTCATTAACATTAACTTCAGAAAATAATAGCGCGAGGGTGAGATAAGGAAATATTCTGTTTGCTAGAATATTATTTAGAAAGCCATAAGCCATGTCATCGTCATCATTATCTTCTTGCAGCTATCCCAATTTCTCCATACTCTTTTATCTGCCGTCATCTCACAGGTAAGAATAAGTAACCACCAAGTATTAAACAAAATGTAATACATGAACGTGATCGAAACATGACAGGTATGAATGTTATTTTTTACACATATTTTGGAACTAAATTCTATTTTAAAGTATTTATGTCGCAGCAATTGACGTAGGTTAGACAAGGATAGAATGATTTTTGAGTAGTCCTTAAAATTTAGTGGCGTTCCAGTATTCGGCCGCTACACAATAAAATCTTGTTCTATAGTATATTTCGAAAATATTTCGTCATAATCCCAATGACGAATTAATTTCTTTCTAATCCACTTATCACAGCTACAGACTGTACCTATCAAATAATTCAAACCAGGTTGACAAGAGGCATTGTACCAAGCTCACACACGACCCAAATGATCATATCAGGCGAAAGTCTACCATGGGAGTCTATGGTTTTTGCACCCCCATTGTTAATCATGGGAAATACTCGATATAATACTGAATATCGAGTGTTTGTTCAGTAATTTGATTGGTATTCGATGTGAATTGAAGTTGGTTACGATTGGTAATTTTCATTTGATTGAATAATTGTAGGTAATATTTCGGAAGGCATGATAAACTGGTGGATCCCGGCTGTCATTTGATCATCTTTGGCAGTCGTTACGGGTAGTCAGAAGCCAGAAACTACCAGTCTTACCAACGGATATCGGGTTCCTGGGTTGTGCAGGTCAAACAGGCATCCGGCCAGACTGTAAGCCGACCCCGACATTGTTGGGAAAAGGCTAGGTAGATGATGAATAATTACTATAGATAAGTCTTAGAGGCTTAATGGGTAAAACCAGCAGTGGAACAATAAAAAGGCGGATGATAAGATACAGATGCTCTCTATTCTATGAAATATAGTTGAAGGTTTAACCATAGAATTTTTGTTGAACTTAATCTCATCAAAAAATAGCTGCTCCCCATTTCTAGCTCTGTCTCGACCTACTTTCCGCACCTAGATACGAAGTCGACTATAGAATATCTGCGTACCAATATCATTTAGATCGGTTCAATAGTTTTGAAGTGAAAGCCGGAAAGACAGAGTTACTTTGGCATTTGTAATATAGCCTGTAATAATAATAATAGCGTCCTAGCCGATTGTCGGCCACGGCGGCTGTTCTCATATAAGGAGATCAGCCAGCTGCGCAGGACATATTATAGTGCACAAGCATTTGCGCAGACACAGGTGCACTCCCTATTCCCTCACTCTCCTAACCTGATGGGACGGCAATCCGTCACGACCGGAGAGAGATCAGGCGCAGGACCGACATTAACGNCAAATTTTTCCACTTCTCTAAAATCTTGACACTAGAAAGACCAAGATATTATGATCAAATTTATAACGTCAATTATCAAACTGTAGACAATTGACCGTCATATTGATCATACACAAGATGATCTTCTTCTTATCTCACTCGCTGCAGGTCTAATCACATAACGAGCCTTAGTGTCAGAGTTTTCTCAAATCCACCTGACGGCTTCTGACGTGGAATTGTAACAACGACTGCTACTGAGTAACATTTGATGTTGAATGATGACAATGCTACTTCAAACATGAGTCAAACAACTTTTTGATTGATTGATTGATTGATTTTTTTTTTCTCATTTAAGATAAGAATAATAAGATGGCTATCTAGAACTTTATCTGAAACCTCTGAAACAAGCCCTAATAAAACATTCTTAAACATCTGAAAACCTGAGGAGAACTTAGAAGCTAGAATCATACAAGCTAAAGTATGTAAAAATCTAATATTCCCAGCAAAAAGCTATATAGTTCACGTCATCTAATATAATCAGATAGTGAGAAAATGTTGCGCACGCACTCACAGATTAAATAATTACTTCGTGAGCGCAAGACGGAGTACAGTCGGGCACAAATAATTGTTTCTAAGAAAACCTGGGGCTTACGGTCTTATTGTTTTTGAGAAGAACGTGAAGGATTTTTTGCTGTTGATTATATTGAGGAAACATTGGCTTGTAGATACTGTTCTTGTTTTAAAAACTGTCGTAGCTTTGGTATTGACATTTTTTTAATATTTACAGCTTGTAACTCACTCCTTATTCATAAGATTTTATCTAAGTTGGTATCGACTTCCAATACCGCTGCTGTCATTAATGGGTTTAATTGAATTATCATTGTCTTCTTAAAGTAACACTTATTCAAACTTCATTAACATTAACTTCAGAAAATAATAGCGCGAGGGTGAGATAAGGAAATATTCTGTTTGCTAGAATATTATTTAGAAAGCCATAAGCCATGTCATCGTCATCATTATCTTCTTGCAGCTATCCCAATTTCTCCATACTCTTTTATCTGCCGTCATCTCACAGGTAAGAATAAGTAACCACCAAGTATTAAACAAAATGTAATACATGAACGTGATCGAAACATGACAGGTATGAATGTTATTTTTTACACATATTTTGGAACTAAATTCTATTTTAAAGTATTTATGTCGCAGCAATTGACGTAGGTTAGACAAGGATAGAATGATTTTTGAGTAGTCCTTAAAATTTAGTGGCGTTCCAGTATTCGGCCGCTACACAATAAAATCTTGTTCTATAGTATATTTCGAAAATATTTCGTCATAATCCCAATGACGAATTAATTTCTTTCTAATCCACTTATCACAGCTACAGACTGTACCTATCAAATAATTCAAACCAGGTTGACAAGAGGCATTGTACCAAGCTCACACACGACCCAAATGATCATATCAGGCGAAAGTCTACCATGGGAGTCTATGGTTTTTGCACCCCCATTGTTAATCATGGGAAATACTCGATATAATACTGAATATCGAGTGTTTGTTCAGTAATTTGATTGGTATTCGATGTGAATTGAAGTTGGTTACGATTGGTAATTTTCATTTGATTGAATAATTGTAGGTAATATTTCGGAAGGCATGATAAACTGGTGGATCCCGGCTGTCATTTGATCATCTTTGGCAGTCGTTACGGGTAGTCAGAAGCCAGAAACTACCAGTCTTACCAACGGATATCGGGTTCCTGGGTTGTGCAGGTCAAACAGGCATCCGGCCAGACTGTAAGCCGACCCCGACATTGTTGGGAAAAGGCTAGGTAGATGATGAATAATTACTATAGATAAGTCTTAGAGGCTTAATGGGTAAAACCAGCAGTGGAACAATAAAAAGGCGGATGATAAGATACAGATGCTCTCTATTCTATGAAATATAGTTGAAGGTTTAACCATAGAATTTTTGTTGAACTTAATCTCATCAAAAAATAGCTGCTCCCCATTTCTAGCTCTGTCTCGACCTACTTTCCGCACCTAGATACGAAGTCGACTATAGAATATCTGCGTACCAATATCATTTAGATCGGTTCAATAGTTTTGAAGTGAAAGCCGGAAAGACAGAGTTACTTTGGCATTTGTAATATAGCCTGTAATAATAATAATAGCGTCCTAGCCGATTGTCGGCCACGGCGGCTGTTCTCATATAAGGAGATCAGCCAGCTGCGCAGGACATATTATAGTGCACAAGCATTTGCGCTGACACAGGTGCACTCCCTATTCTCTCACTCTCCTAACCTGATGGGACGGCAATCCGTCACGACCGGAGAGAGATCAGGCGCAGGACCGACATTAACGTGCTCTCCGATGCACGGGTGAATCAATCACCAACTTCCAACTCCGGGCCGCTTTGTGAAAGTTTCTAAAACCCACAAAGCGATTTCGGCCCGTCCCGGGAATCGAACCCGGGACCTCGTGCACAGCAGTCGGCTATGCGACGACTAGACCAACGAGGCAGTTTATATTGCCTGTACTCTTCAGTGGAATAAGAAAAGTCTGATGAAGACGAATAACCGTATAACCAGTCTCGGCGACATCACCAAACTTCAGACATCATTTTGCGTGACTATCAGCAACCATCTGCCCCTCCTTAAACATAAAATAAAAGTTTAACAACCCAAAATCAACTATAACAATCTAATCGTTCAATTTACCATAATATCAAACAATTAAAAATATAAAACCACCACCAGATCATCGTTAAACTAAAAGGATTTCAAGACTGCGCAAGAGCATGTCCCGATTAGATAACCGCAGTTTAACGAGAGCCGTTAAATGCACGCGGTCAGAACCACCTGACCTTTGTGAAACACCTGTTTTTTTGCACGATCAACGGAATTATAGTGCATAAGTTTTATATTATAGAAATGTCAACGTTTCCGCTTTTGTGTGTGTGATAGTGCCTTTATGACAGGAGTGGGGTGGAGTAGTGTTAGAAGAAATATTTTTTATTCTTAACGTGTTCTTTTGTTTAGTTGTTAGTTTTCAGATAGACCAACTTGTTCATGTTTTTGTGTTCACACACTAATTCAGGTACCTATTGTTTTGCCATTTTAATATTGATACTAAACAAGCTATACATTGTTAGGCGATTTCGTTTTCAAGCAAAGAAGCAAGAAATAAGAGCTGTTCTATTGTACCGTGTATTGATTGCTGAACTGTTTTGGGGGCTGGCTTATGTTTTTTTTGCTTTGAGTTAGTGATAATTTTCAGTTTAATTATGTTCTCATCCGTAGTGTTACCTAAATATGAATGAAGTAAAGCTCAATTTACACCTCAAATACTTTTACAACTACCATCGACTCCACAGTTTTTCCCAAACAAAACGCCACGGTTCATAACGCGTAGACGTTACAATATTCCACTCTTGCGCACGCTACACAAGAATTATGCCGCGCAATTATATACTAGACTCGCGCCCGGGTCCGCCCTAGCAGTAACTTACAACAGTTTATTAGTGGCCTCTAAGACCCGTGTTGAAGGAAAATAGTTTCTAGTCTACCGTTAGGGTTCAATGATTTTGTTAGCAATTAAGTTGAAGTAAGGTTTATTTTGTTTCACTATACATAAAGGTATGTACCTACTAAGTACTTTTTACTATTATAATTAATGAGCTGTCAAGCAAGGATGTGCACATATTTGGTAAGAAAAAAACACATATCTATAAAAAAATCGACCGAATCGTCGAATAAGGAAAAATATATCAGACCTTAAGAATAATAATACATCGCGATTAAGTCCCGATTGTTTATTAATATAAGAAAATTACAAATAATTGTTATGTTATTACTTTTTCGGCAATAGTTTGGTTGTTTTTCAGTTATGGTGAAATGTTTACTTTCTCATCTCTCTTCATCTTCCTAACACTTGCCGAACTATGTTGGGGTTGGCTCTCACTCTAATTGGGTGCAGCTGAATATCTATCAGTGTTTTACATGGAGCGACTGCATATCTGACCTATTCAGCTCAGTTAGCCCACGATAACCCTAGATAAGACTTTCTGGCTTCTACCATGTTGGAAAAAAATTGTGTGTGTCCAAGAGACGAAGGAATTCCTAAGATGGTAAAGTATTGATGTATGATAATGAGACTGTTATTTAGCCACACGGAGAGGTAGTAAAGTAGTACAAATTAATGTTTTAATTCACTAAAGCGAGAGCACCATATTGGTTTGAGTAAATTCAAATGCCATCAAAAACATCCTGTAAAAAACCCAAGTCTCGCAGCAGCTCAGTCTCTCTATCGTAAAAAGTTGTGAGATCCATGTAATACCAAGTCAGTTTATCTTTTTAGTCTGTACTTAAAGGACCTTCTGTCTTAAGTTAGTACATAAGTTATTATCATGCCAATATTAAAAATATGTTACGTTTTTATCAAATAGATCGACTTGGCCATCGCATGATTTGGTTATTAGTATGTATCACACTACACAGCACGACGGGCCAGCAGCCTAATTCCTCACCAGAGTCCCTCCGGATATGATGATGGAGGTGAGTTTCTTAAAGAAGTTAATGCTCCTGAAACTTCAATGGCGAACAAGAGTACCGATTAATGAATTGGTTTCGAGAATTTCAATCGCGTGAGGCGCGATATACTAAAGAATCTAATATATTTGTAATATTCATTGTGTTTTCCTGCGATGGCCAAGTCGATCTATTTGTTAAAAACGTAACATATTTTTAATATTGGCATGATAATAACTTATGTAATAACTTAAGACAGAAGGTCCTTTAAGTACAGACTAAAAAGATTAACTGACTTGGTATTACATGGATCTCACAACTTTTTACGATAGATGATAGAGAGACTGAGCTGCTGCGAGACTTGGGGTTTTTTACAGATGTTTTTGCATGCATCTCACTCTTTTGTAGAGTTTATCTTAATAATACAAGAGGACACGTAAAAGGGTGTGTTCAGCCCAGGAAAAACTGAAACACTTTTCACTTGGAACATAAGTAGAATTTGTAATGTAAGGAAAGACTTTTTTTTCATATTCAACATATTTTCCCACGGGTATGTTTTGTCAGTTTCATGGGGCTAAACACACCCTACCCACTCTTATACCCCCTCCCGTTGTGCCTCATTATAGTAGGTAATCTATCTACACCTATATAGTAATAATTTCATTACTGCAAATGTAACCTTGTTATCCTATACATTATATTAGGATTACAAAAGTTATCATGCAGTTAGTGTATTTAGAAAACTGACCGAATTACAAAAATTTTTGAATTTCCATAATAAGGACACTAAACTCTAATATATTCTAAATTGAATGCTTTCTATGTCTGACTAGGAAGTGGCCCTTATAACTTTTGATATCGGTGAGTCGTCAAAGTGAGTGACAAAATCAGAAACTTTTACCAAGTTGTCTTTCTTTAAACTACTTGTTCAAATTTCTGAAAAATTTAAATTACACCGTATTTATACAATTCCTGTTTTGAAGTTGCTGAAAAATTCAAGCTGCTAGTTTATCACAACGAAAATTAATAGGGAGTCGAAAATGGCCTGAATTGCTTCGAGAAAAGGTTTATGGTACGGCGTGCCGCTTTTTCTTGCGTTGGACGCGGGGGCACTGCCGTGCCCCCGTGATTATGTGTGTATACCACTACTGAGGCCTCCCTAGCTTCATCATCTGCCTAGCCCTTTTCCCAACTACGTTGGGATCGGCTTCCAGTCTAACCGGATGCAGCTGAGAACCACAGTGTTTACATGAAACGACTCCCTGTCTGACCTCCACAACCCAGATTACCCGAGGCAAACTGGCACCCCTTTACGGTAAAGACTGTTGTCAGACTTTCGGCTTCTGAATACCCGTAAACGACTGCCAAAGATGTTCAAATGACAGCCGGGACCCACCAGGTTATCGTGCCTTCGAAACACGGAAGAACCGTTATGACAAGAATGGTCACCCATCCACGGGACGACCGCCCGCCAACCGTTGCTTAACCATTAGCACGAGGCTTCCCTAGGCTTACGCCTACATAATATGAAGGTTTGCTTTAGATACGGCTGAATCAGCTAATGTAGATTTTTTAACACCTAAAAATTAACCTTAAACAAAAGTTGAATTAAGCACAGTTCCGCCTCAAGCCGTTTTTAGCGTTAGCGAACGACTTGTTGCACTGTGAAAATGGCCGATTTTAAGTTTATAGCACCTGTACATTGAATTAATTATATAAATAACTTAATTAATTATAGAAGGAAACTGACGGGCTCATTTGTCCTACTAATGAGCTTTGGTTAGGGAAACTCATTTCATTCTTCATAAAATACCAAGCGAGCTTAATGAAAAAAAAATGTAAAGAAGGTAAATCGGAAATTCCGAACAATATACGTTTAGGTAAAAAAGCTGTGAAATTAAAAATAAATAATTTTCCAAGAGTAAGAAAAATAAAAGTCATAATATTACTTTTGGCTAGTTGGTGTTTGTGACTATAGGAATTTTCCAAATTAAACTTGAAAAAGGTTCCAATTTTACCAAGCAACCCAGAATTTGAAAGTATACTTTCCCAATTTTACGAACAGCAATTCAGAATAAATTGTCACGTACAATTATTTTGGTCAGAAACGTGCGGCAAGAATTGGAGTAGATTCTCAGATTGCGAGTAAAACCGCATGAGTAAAAATCTAGTATTCCACCAAATTGACTATCTTGGCCTACTCAAATTTAATACTAAATTAGAAGAAACGTTTTTTCATGGTGTGTATGTTAAGACTCGCGGAAAACTTATTAAACCTTTTTTTCTTTCATGTGGAAAGCTTAGTATCCTATCCACGCGTAACATAGGCTAATTTATCTAGTGCTGGGAAGAAGTTACAGGGCCGCGAATGAAAACCGCAGGAAACGGCTAGTAGAATCATCATATTGCCTAGCCTTTTCCCAACCTATTGGGTCGGCTTACAGTCTTAACCGGTTGCAGCGAGAACCAGTAGTTTTACATGGAGCGACTGCCTTCTGACCTCCACAACCATTACCCGGGCCAACCTGGCCCCCTTGTAAGGACTGGTTGTTCAGACTTTCTGGCTTCTGACTTACCCGTAACGACTCAAAGATGTTCAAATCGAAAGCCGGACCCAACCTAGTTTCGTGCCCTTCCGAAACACGGAAGAACTGTTTGACAAGATGGTCACCCATCCACGGATCGACCGCGCCAAGCTTTGCTTAACCTTATGATCGATCGATCCGCGCGGCTTTGACTTAACCACGAGCTGCTTCTTAAGCCAAAAGAGGCAAATATAATTAAAATTGCAAATACCTGAACATTTTTGAATTCCTCGAGATAATTTCAACGATTGATAAATATGTTATCATACATAATTCAATGCTGACAATAGCATTGCAGTTAAGTATCTATCAATCAATCAGTAGTACGCGATAGCGTTTGCTAATCTGTGCTAATTACTAGGGTGACCATGCTTTTATAGTATTTTTTTTAGGATAATTTTAAATGCAAATTATTTCTGTAGACTTGTTAGTTTTATAACATATACATATTTACTAAATTATTATACAAAAAAAAACTTTTAAACTAAAAACTAAAAAGCGTCAATAAAAATTCCTCCCCATCGCCGTTTCGACCGGGAGCAATGCCCAAATGGCTGCAGGCATTGCACGCTGGATGCAATGCTTAATCTTTGACCAAAGTAATAGCTAGCCTTTTTCACGGGTAGCGTCAACCAGCCGGCCTAGATGTCTGTAGGACAATTCGAAAACTAATCTCTTAAGTCATATTTAAAATATTTTTGTTACAGTTTACGTACGTGTTAATAATAGATCTGTGAAAGTCTCCTTTTAAATTAATTGGCGTATTCAGTATTGCGCCGTTTTAAGGCATAGGCGTTGATGATTTAGACTATTAAAATTTTGTTGAACTGATCACAGTATTATTATAAGGTGGAAGTTTGATTACTCGTACTGAACAGTTCCAAATCGTATTTCAATCTTTTTGCAACGTGAAGAAGGTACTTATATTAAGTACCTAAAGATCATGTTCACGAAATAAAAATAATCATTTATAATCCATCAAATACTTTTTACACTTTATAATATAAGTGTGATAGAGGATATCTATAAGCAAATTCCCACAATCACTGCATTATAACTTACCTAAATTATATCCATAACTATTCTCATCAAGATTTTATTCAAACCAAATACATAGTAACCCCACTTTGCGCAGACTGTAAGTAGAACAAATAGCCCAATACTAGAAAACTAGTATGAGAAACTAAGCTTTCTTAGAAAACTAGTAATTACATTATGTACTTTTATTTAACTTAACGAGTATAGAGGAAATTATATTCCCATAGTAAGTTATGTGTTAGATAAACGACATGCAAAAGGTTGTATTAACTTTCTTTTTAATATTGCAAAATAATAGATTTATAAAAAAGTAGCATACTATACCTTCCTCGATAAGTGGACAAATGCGGACCGGATGTAGTTCCTGAGAATTAACGCGTATCAAACAACAAAACAAACATCAACAAAGCTCATTACAAGGATAAAATATAATAATATTTAGATAGATTAAGAATAATTTTTCGCCACCAAACTTAACTATCAAAACTAAACCAAAAAGTTAACTTCTTCAGTTTAAAAATAACCATATTCGTGACGAAGCATTTATAATTGACACTTTAATATCTACATAAAGTTTACTTAAACAAACATAAAACTTTATTATAATCTCTAAGGCTATAGTTAAAATTTTAAACGACTGCCCGTTTTTACAATGAGAGGTTTAAACTGTACTTTATGTTTTTTAACTGATAAAGCATAATACTTTAATTGCTATGTAGTAACCTTCAAAACATTACTTAAATAAAAAATGTCATTCATTCATTTTGCCTAGCCTTTTCCCAAATATTTGGAGCGGCTTCCAGTCTAACACGAGAATTGCAGCTGAACTAGTTGTTTTACATGAACGACTGTTCTGTCTGACATCCACAAATCCCGGTTCCCGTGCAACCCGATACCAATGGGTTAAGACTGGTGGTCAGACTATTCTAGATCTTGAACGAATTGCCAAAGATTGGTCAAATGACATGTACAAATGTAACCGTTCCCGTAAACAAAAGTAACGTATAGTATTAGGTTATTTTTAAGTTTTATTTAAAATATGATCAACAGCTCTTAATAA
>NWSH02000162.1:7594422-7628159 GCA_002382865.2 Heliothis virescens | reverse complement strand
CAGACACAGGTGCACTCCCTATTCCCTCACTCTCATAACCCGATGGGACGGCAATCCGACACGACCGGAGAGAGATCAGGCGGAGGACCGACATTAACGTGTTCTCCGATGCATGGACTGATAAATATACTTAAAAACAATTCAACTTTACAGAAAATGTTAACATTTCCACTGAAGATTTTCATAATATTGTGGCATTTTTTTCACCATAGCCTTTGACCATAGAACGTAACTACATAAGTAGTACCTTCCCATATGTATTAGGTGTCAAGCTAACTAAGTTGCTTGCACGTCGCCTCGCCGCAATAACCCATTCCACTTAACTATTTGTCTAAGAACACCTATACATATAGTTCTATCCTTGCAGTATGTCTATCTTCTAAACTAATACTATATTTTTTTGTAGCCTTTTCATCGTCCCACTGCTGGGCACAGGCCTCCTATCACATGGAGAAGGATTGAGCATTAATCACCACGCTTGCTCAATGCGGGTTGGTGATTAATGCTATAAATTAACTAAATTAAATTAACTAATACTGTAAAGATTTTTTTTTGTTTGTACCTACTTACCTACCCTAGGCTCCGAAACTACTAAACGAAATTAATTGATTTGAAACATTCTTTCACTGTTAGGAAGCTACACTATCCTCGGGTGTCATAGCTATTTACGTTGTATCTGGGTCAAGGAAAAAGTTTCCCCAGAACGCGCGAGAACTACCCAGTAGTTATATAATATTCTAAATAAAGAGCATAGATACTTAAAATTGTAGAAAACCAAAAAAATATTTTTTCTTATAATATAAGAATGCTTATATTATAAGAAAAAAGATTTTGTTTGCTTGAACGCGCGTAACTCACGAATGGCTGGATCGATTAGAATTTTTTTTTTAATGTAAAATAACTAGTTTATCGAAGAAAGCGCTAAAGGATTTTTTTTATCCGGGAACGCAGCGTAGTACCCACGGGGCGCAGATGAAACCGCTGCAGTAAGCTAGTACTATTGTAAAAAAAAAAGATATGATTGTACCTACAGATGCCAGCAGTTCGACCCACCCGAATCTGTCCAATAATGTCAACCAAAGATTAACCTTCCACTATTGTGATAAGGTCGGAGTTCTATTGAAAAAAATGACAATCTATTGATTGACAGATTGGGGTAGGTGTACTGCGGTGTATGTACTATATTTGAAAAGAAAATTCCCCAAAGAAAAAAAATCCCCAGGATTTAAGACCTCTATAAATAGATAATACGTTATACACTCAGAAAGCTAAGTATATTTTTATTCCAGTGTATACAGGAAATATTCCTGCAGCTTATTAGGTTATATAATATTTATTGTGTTAAGTAAACGTAATCCGTAGCCGGAATAATGCTTTATTCCCGAAGGAGAATTATTCAACTATTAAGTTTGTACAATGAGGGATCTTGAACAAGGAAATGTTCTTGATTTTAAGAATATAAAATGACTAGGTATCTTCTGTGAGTGGTTTCATCCGCTTACCAAGGGAATTACTTCCCGCAACTGGATAAATAGTGGTTAGTAATAGTATCCTTTTTCAGGCTCTATGCTATACTGTCTATAATATCTTGACTAAAACTGTATACTGAATTTCATTTCCATCGGTTCGTTAGTTTTGGCGTGAAAGCCGGACAGAGTGAGGGACAGAGTTACTTTTGAATTCACAATAGTTACCTACTTATTATTTTATTACAAAGTCCATAGGAAAATACTAATCAATTGTATCCAAGTTGAATAAGGTCTTAGTTTCAATTCTTAGGTCAAAAAAATATTTCTCAGTAGTAGTCCACATTTGATTGACTCCTGGCAGTGATAAGGTCAATGCCATAAAGATTTATCATAAAAGAAACTAAAATGGACTGCCGAATACGGGATACCGAATTACGGGACTGCCGAATTTTTTGGCTCTAGAAGGAACAAAAATATGTTTTAGTCAGTTAAACTTACTCTCGTTGTGGCTGAGAGATGATATTCCATCTCAAAAAACGTAGATATTTAATTATAAATTGGTACGTCGCTCTTGAATGAAATGAGGCGTACATCTATTGTTTTAATAACAATAAGAAATTAACGTACAATAAACTTAAACACATAATAGAAATGGAGCCTAAAATTTAATATATTCCGAGCATATAAAGTAAATAGGTACAATAGGAACACGGAGGGGACGAAATTCCTACTTTCACCTGTTCACAAAGAAAATACCAAAACGTCTTATACTTACCCGTGTTTGGTAGAGAGATTTAATTAAAATGTAGGGGGTAACCACCCCTTGGGTTGGGGGTGGAATGAAGAAATATCGCCGGGGGCGGCTAAGTTTTTGGGGGCAACACAAACATTGTATTAACATATTATTTAAATTTCCCGATGTTGATGTCTTCTTGCACGTTTTGTATAGAGATTTGATTATTTACGATGAGTTTTATTTTATACTGTTATATGTGTTTGATCGGCCTATGTATCGATGAAAACTATATGGAAATATGTTGAGTAGTTTTTAAGTTGTGAGTAATTTATAGACGTAGCAAAGGTCTGCGTTTTATAAAATATTTTTTATGCAATCGCTTTGGAGTTTGATTATGCATTACTTCTATGGATGCGTAGTAAGTTTTAATTCTGTAACTAACTGAAAAAATAGAAATATCTGAAAAGAGTAATAGAGGTCTTATGATTGTAACTCTTTCATGCTAAAACTACGAGATGGATTTTGAAATCTGACATTAATAGATCATTTATCAACATTTATGCTACTTTTCGAGTACTTCCGATCGCGGGTGACACCGCGAGCGAGAGCTAGTATTAGATATTCTTGCTGATGTTACATTAAGCTCTTACAAAAAGCATCTTGAGATATTTATCTATCTCAATAATATATAAGTATATCTTTCTGTAAAGATAATTCACAGTGATTTTATACCAACGGATTTTCTGCTTTTATATGTAGTTCGCGTACAATCCGCTTAAAAAAAATGGACGGTAAAAAATCTGCTAGTGTGATAGCGCTGTTATTGTTCGAGCGTCCGAAACTATGTCAACCAGTCTTACCAAGGGGCATTGTGTCACCAAGAAATAGGGTCATAGAGGTCAGATTAACATAACGTTTCATTGAATTCATAATACGCAATCGCCTGCTTAAAAATAATATCTCGAATTTGTAGTCTTGCTGACAACAAAAATCTAAACAGAATCACCAAATTATCCATCATAAAAATCTGAAAAGTAATCTTTAATTTGTATGTAAACTACCCTGCAATACTGCGTCTTCTAAACAATACCTGCTGAAAAAAACTCCCATTACACCTACACATAACTACACAAATACATAGGTACACACATATCTTATTTCCCTATAATTAAATCTCTCAACATGTACACTTTAATAAATTTATAAATTTTCCCTCGGAGAGTGCTTTCTTACAAAGAGGGAGTAATTTGGCACGCACACAGCAACACTAGTGTGTGTACAAGGCACACACATACATACGTGTGCAATTTAAGATGAATAATTATGTGGCAGTACCGCCTTGCTACGTTGAGGAAACGAGGAGAGAATAACGTGGATAAGACGGGAATATGTATGCCTTTAAACTCGTTGACATTGAAGGATTCAGTAGTTACTAAAAATAAAGAATTGACATAATATCCGTGGATTCGCTTGCCCTTAAATATAGTTAGGTATTACTTATGTAAAAGTCTTTCTACTCTTTGTCCACATTCTGTTTCTGTTTCGTCCATGCCGGTGGATATCTTCTTTGGCTCAATAAATCTATACTAATATTATAAAGCTAAAGAGTTTGTTTGTTTGTTTGTTTAAACGCGAAAAATTCGTTCAGCGTTAGATAGCCTATTTACCAAGGAAGCCTATTTAAGCTACTTTTTATCCGGGTGCGCCGAGTAATTCCCACGGGACGCGGGTGAAACCGCTGGCAGAAGCTAGTTGGTTTATAAATACTTAGCTTGAAACATTATTACAGAGACATTTTTTTTTCTCATAACATTTCACTTTAAATGTTATTAACCTAAGAATGGTGTACTTTTAGTTAAAATGTATTTTTAGTTTATTAATTTTTCGTCTTTTTTTCTCCTTTAGGTATTTTAATTGTCTATTGCAAGGAGCAAGACCTCTTATCACAGGTATTTCTAATACTTACTGAAAAGGAGATCTCCACTTCTATCAAATTTTGAATAATGACGAAATAAGCCATTTCATTTATTTTTATTTAATCCCTACTTCAAATTATAAATGCGAAAGTAACGCTGTCTGTCTGTTACGCTTTCACGCCTAAACCGGTGAGTGATTTTGATGAAAATTGGTACAGAGATAGAATAGATCCTGAGGAACAACATAGGCTAACAACATACTTTTATCCGGGTACGGGAAATAGTTCCCACGGGAAGTGGGCGAAGCCGCTGGCAGACGTTGAGCATAAAGAAAATCATCACATTATTTACACAATTTAATAAAGGCACATCCACACTCACCTCCATTTTCCTCAAGCTCGTACCCTAAGAAAACACATACTACACTTATTTATCTACGGCCCCCACTCTTTATGAAAGGAATGATTAATGTCTGCCAGCATTAGGGCTCTAACGAACCCCCTAACCCCCACTTGTAATTATTATTCGCACTTATAAGAGTTCGGAGATAACCCCCCGAGATAATAGCGTCTTTGTTAGTTGCTAATTTTATTTGGAGATTTTGAGGTGTAGGTGGAGTTATTTTATTTTGAGTAGCGTGTCTGTGTGTTTGTAGACTTTTCTATTATATACTGTAGTATTATACATAATGATAGTTAATATAATTGTATGTAATAGTGTATAAGTATTGTTATGTAAAATATTTTATGTATTCGTATTTTCTATGGGCCCTTGTTGCTTGACATAAAGGAATAAATAAATAAAAAAAATATAAGGACGCGAAGATCTAGGAATTAATTGAATGAGTAAGTATTTTTTTTTTTGGTTCAATACAGTTTAATTAGTATTAAAATACCAAGTGTATGTTATCCAATTTAAGAATAACGTTTTAGCTAACTAGTTGATATATTGGTCAATCCGTCAATTGAGAAGTTTTTATACTTACTCAATATTTTTGATGTTTATGATTATTACTTCAAGAGTGTATTAAAATATTAACAAACCATTCAATAACAGTGCAGGATATATAATACTAGAAATAGGTTCTACATTGTTTGTGACCCCCGCCTTTCCCTTAAACTTAAGGGGAAGGTCTACAAGACCATGGTTAGACCTGCTGTCCTGTATGGATCAGAGTGCTGGCCCACAAAAGGGATGAATGAAAGACAATTGCATGCAGCAGAGATGAGAATGTTAAGAGGAATGTGTGGTGTTACGCGAATGGATCGAGTGAGGAATGAGTACATAAGAGGAAGTTTGAAAGTGGCACCGGTAACCGAAAAATTATGCGGAAACCGGCTGGCATGGTATGGGCATGTGATGCGGAGAAGTGAGGATCATGTTGTGAGGAAGGTTTTGAGTATGAATGTAGATGGGTATTGCGGAAGGGGACGACCAAAGAAACGATGGATGGATTGCGTGAAAGTCGATATGGCTAGGAAGAATGTTACTTGTGAGATGACGGCAAATAGAAGAGAATGGAAGAAGAAAACATGCTGCGCCGACCCCAAATAGATTGGGATAAGGGCAGGGAGATGATGAAATAGGTTCTACATTTCAAAGCCAAAATTAGTAGGTATTATTACAGCTAACGTAAAAATACTTTGCAGAACATCACTTACTCTTTTACCTATGTATTTTGCTGTAAATTATTAAAAGAAAATATTAATACCCCTAGCTATTTCTAGGTACAAACAAATATAGAGACAGATGATTCTATTTAGAAAACCCCAATCTTAACCTGCATAACATATTATTTGGTTCAGATAAGCACATCAGCTCATTATAAAATTACTATTTACCGAAATAGTGCTCCCATACACTGCAGACTAAGCAGTTTGCCCTTTGGTTACATTTTTTGACTCGTGAATTTTGAAGAAAAGTTTTTAGTCGGTTTGATATCGGCTAAATACATTATCGTTGTCATATTTGCAGTACCATTCATTTCCACACAACAAACATAATAAAGTATCGTCCAACTAAAAACTTGCAGTAAGAGTACCTACTCTTAATAATCAAGAAAATTAAATATTTTTTCTTAGCCCAAAAAAATACAAAAATCATATTTCCACACACACACACAAACCCAAATACACATACCTCAGTACACATACACATCACACGTATACAATGGCCACTGACGTGCCGAAATCCATTAAGTTCGACATTTTCCTTTCTTAATCCAACCTTTGTTACAGCAACGTGTGCGTGGCGTAGACGTGGCGTGGCGTAGCGTGTGTGCAAAACCGTTTTTTGTTACCGAAAAGGCCGCCTTCGTCGTTAATTACGTGTCTGAGAAAATTTCCTACAGGATGTTCGAAGTTGGGCGTGTAAAGTTTGGGTATTATTGGGTAAGAAATACTATGAGGCATGGTGAAAGTTGGGTGATATGGGAAGTCTGTTTCCAGAGTATATAAGTAGAATATGAGAAAATAAAATATTGTGTGAAAAAAAAAACCTTTTATTTAGGTTTAAGTTTGAGTACGGACGACAGCAGGTCATCCTACCGGAATTTGTCAAATTTTACCAGTCGAACATTAACCTTTCACTATTGTGATAAGGTTGATAATCTATTGCAGAAATTTGACAGATTGTGGTAACTTGACGTATTGTCATCTATACATTCGTGTTTACTAGTGCTTAAAAATACATTTACGTATGCTTATTGCATTTTTTCGAAGGTAAAACGTTGACGTATTAGAATAAAATATAACTAAGCACTGAAATAAAAGCTGCATTTTTCATTTCTATCTCTTCTTTTTGACATCACAAAATGAATTAAAAAGAGTAAAAAAGTCCAAATGAGCAGCCCAGCGAATAGTTGGTGAAGTTAGTTAAAAACTATGTTTAATCCGCGCTGTCGGATTTTTTAATTAACGCTGTTCAATTTGTAGATAGTCGGACTTTACAGCATAGTTTTAGCTTTTATTATAAAGTGCTAGGAAATGTAGCTATAAAATATTTAAAAAAGATGTAAAAGCTTGTAAATCAATAGTTACTAATATTGATGATCTGAATAGTTTGTTTGTATACTTGAACGTGTTAATCTCATGAACTACTGGTCTGATCTGAAACAATCTTAGTGTTAGACAACCCATTTTTTGAGGAAGGTTAGGTAGAGAAAAGAAAGGATTTCATCATAAACGAAACGAAGAACCACATGACGCGGTAGAAACAGCATTTATGCACAAATGACAAAAAATTGCTACAAACAAAATTGTTGATAAAAATAAACATTCTTCAACATATTTGGTTTAAAACAAAACATAAAATAATTCCCAACTATTAATAAAAGGGGTAAAATCAATTACATAACCACTATTACCCTTAAAACAATTTCCCAAAACTGAACACGCTGTAGCTACCCACAAAATTCGTCTAAGAAAACGTAGGCCGGGTTCTGTAGCAATTTATCACGAGTCAAGTTATATTAATGTGGATAAATGGGGCGTTCGCGGGACTTGGGGCGAAGTGGGGCGGAGGTGGGGGGTGGGGCGGACCGGTTCGTCTTGGCGATTAGTTTTTTGTTTAGGTATATAGGTGCTGGGTTTTAATTATTTAATTATAGCTGTTTTTTGGCATTTGGTCGACTATTGTTTTTAATCAACTTGATAAGAAGGAAAAAGGATGTTTGTATGATTATTTTAATGGCAATTTGTCATATCATTGCTTGTTTTTGATAGTTCTAGTGCAATAATGTATGTCACATCGCATTTTTATATGACTTACTTTTGCTAGATAAAATATCATTATGATTTGAGACGATCGGTTACAGAAACCATAGGTCACGAGTGAAAATTAATAGAAGTATTTTATTATTGTACTAGCTTCTGCCAGTGGTTTCATCCGCGTCCCGTGGGAACTACTCGGCGCACCCGGATAAAAAGTAACCTTTAGCCTTCCTCGATTAATGGGCTATCTAACACTGAAAGAATTTTTCAAATCGGACCAGTAGTTCCTGAGATTAGCGCGTTCAAATAAACAAACTCGTCAGCTTTATAATATTAGTATAGATTAGTTGTACATGATTATCTCACCAAAAACTTCAGATGTGGAAAGATGTACCTATATCTTAAAAATGTATAATTATTATTAGTGGTGGTTTATACATAATATTGATAGTGATAAATATTAAAAACAAAACGACAGAGACTTTGATATGGAGCAATCCTAACGACATTAAAATTCTTATGAGTCAGTCATTGAAATATCCAAAATAAAATCAATACATACCTAATTTAAATTAAAACAAAGATGCTTCACATAGCAGACATGCAACAGATCTCAAAATTCTTTTGTTTTAATTAGAACTACTATTTTCTTCGTCTACTAAAGATTAAATTCTCCTGAAACGAATAGAAATCATTCGAGTAGTTACAGTTAAAAGGATTTGGGGTGTGTAATGGGCCCTGAAGGCGATGACCTAGCAATATCTATTGGATAGAGAGACTTACGTAGAGTGACACATATATAGGTAACTATTTTACCCGCGTCCTTGGGATACTTCTTCCTGTATCAGGACAAAATATAGCCTATGTAACTCGGGGGTAGTCTATGTATTCACCAGTGAAAGAATTTTTAAAATCGATTTAGTATAATCGGTGTCTTAGGGGTGCCAAACAAAAAAAAACTCTTATGTAAGTATATAATAATGGCGTCCTAGCCGATTATCGGCCACGGCGGCTGTTCTCATATAAGGAGATCAGCCAGCTGCGCAGGACATATTATAGTGCACAAGCATTTGCGCAGACACAGGTGCACTCCCTATTCCCTCACTCTCATAACCCGATGGGACGGCAATCCGACACGACCGGAGAGAGATCAGGCGCAGGACCGACATTAACGTGCTCTCCGATGCACGGGTGTATCAATCACCAACTTCCAACTCCGGGCTGCTTTATGAAAGTTTCTAAAACCCACAAAGCGATTTCGGCCCGTCCCGGGAATCGAACCCGAGACCTCGTGATCAGCAGCCGCCTATGCGACAACTAGACCAACGAGGCAGAGGCAGTAAGTATATAAGTGTAGTATAGACAGGTATTCCCCCGTGGTTATATACGCATCCGGATAAAAAGTATGCTTATGTCCTTACTTAGGCTCTAGACTATTTGTGTACAAAATTCCAGTTAAATCAGTTCCGTAGTTTGTGTAGTACTTAGGTAATTTAGTAGAGTAAAAAAACAATCCATAACTTAGACAACATAAACTGGAATCATAGCGAAAATCATAGCGGCCTGGCCTTTAAACAGTCGACTATTTGAGATTTATGATGATTCTTTGGCGATCGATTTTATGAATATTAATATTGATATGTATTTTTAAACAAAACACCCCCTAATGAAGCTATTACATTGTTGATCTAAGTTATATGCTACCTTCCAGATAACAATGGCGTCATAAATATTAACGCTGTCAATACGGTATATAGCGGGAACTTATCTGTTAGATATTATATAAACGCCTCAGGGTGGCGAAGCGAGGAATTTTAGAGACCCTCCACATTGAACGGGTTCAGACGCTGCGTTTTTTTAGGGTGAAATCCGCATTGTTTGAGGAGTATAAAAATGTGTTTTTTTTTCGGGTTTTAAAGTTACGTTCTTCTTATTTAGTTGTTATAATTCGTTAACAGTGAAGTGTTGAAAGTTGTAAGGGATGAGTTTATTATGACTATCAAAATGCAGAAAAATCAAACTCAGAATGTCGTAATACTGTAATTATTGCGACTCAATCCAAATTCAAAATATTTAAGGAACTATTTCAAGGCTTATGACAGGTCTTATCATCTTCTTTCTTATATATAAAAATCAATTGCTGTTCGTTAGTGTCACTAAAACTCAAGAATGGCTGGACCGATCGGGCTTATTTTGGTTTTAAAATGTTTGTACAGATCGAGGGAAGGTTTAAACGATGAGCAAAATAATATATGATAATAAAAAAAATTAAATGTAGTAATACGAAGTTTACCTGGTCAGCTAGTTATACAATATAATAAGAGCCTTTTTAGTTAGAGCCATTTTAGATGTTGTCTTGTTGTCGTGTGCTGTCGATGGCAAAGAAAGAAAATACAATTAAGTAGGTTACTTATCAAGAATAAAATTAAGTTCATTTTTCTATGCTAAACCAGAGCCAATAAATTCTCGAAACACCGTTATAGCGTCTATAATATAAGCGTGCAATCCCCTTTAGCTTCTCCGTAATGAGCCCTGGCACAACTTTCTGCACAGCCGCGAAAGTAGCACGGAAAACTTTAACAGCGTCTTCGGTATGTACTGCGAACGAACGTATTTGATACTTGGAGGGTAATTTATTACCCCTAATTAAGGGGCAATTGTTGAGAAAATATTGGCAGTGGTGACTTATTTTGTGGTATGACATGTTAATAATTTTATGGAATGTCACAGTAATGTTCTTTTTGTATGTTTTTAAAATAGCCATTTTAGGGATTCGTGCTTGTGGGTGAATCCCTAATTTGAGTTCTGCCTCTTCTGGTTGCGGGTTCAGGGGTTGAGTGAAATCATGACGTTCGTATACCGGATATATTTCGTGTAAACCCCTGAAAGAAACTTTCACTCGGACCAGTGCGCAGTAACTGTCCGTTCCGTGCATACTTCACGCTCACATACGATTTTGCTTACCTTGCACTCTGCCATTCGTACTTACATGTGTCCCTACACCGTGAATTTTATCACACTTTGTTTTAATTTGCGCATTAGCATTCACCTTCATACAGAATTAGCAGTACGAGGAGGCCCTAAATGTTTGTAGATAAAGATATTACTTTTCAATAAATAATTATAATAATGAAAAAACTTTATTGTTTCTGTTTTTCATTTTCAGTGTAATTGGCGGCAGTTTAAAGTAGAGTAGGTACAGACGACAGCACATCAAGTTCACATCAAAATCTATAGCAGAAATTTGACAGATTGTGGTATGTGTCAAATTTCTGCAATAGATTTTCAACCCTATCACAATGGAGGTAGGTTAATGTTTGACTGGTAAAATTTGACAGATTCGTTTACGTTGACCTGCTGTCGTCTGTACATTTTTTTGTACAGACGACAGCAGGTCAACGTATACGAATCTGTCAAATTTTACCAATCAAACATTAACCTACCCACTGTTGTGATAAGGTTGAAAATCCATTGCAGAAATATGACAGATTGTGGTAACTTGATGTGTTGTTGTCTGTACAACAGCAATTTAATGATTTTCAACTATAAAAAACAGTAACAATCACAAAAAAAAACATTTAACAGTCACAATGAATATTGTAGAAAACATCTTGACATTATTATTTTTAATACAATTTCTCTTTCTTTCTTATCTTCCTACAATATTTCTCACAACCAGCTAAGTTAATCTACATTACAAATAACTAAAACCAGATTTGACCTTAACACAATCTTACAAAATTAGCTCACTGTCACCCCAACCCTCTAAGACTAACCCTTTCCCACGCGCTGACCACTGTCCGGTAGCGTCTTGGGGTCAAAACGACCCCTCTATTGTTATGTTAAAACCTGTTTCTTACAAGAAATAACTGATATTTCTAGAAAAACTTGTTTTTGTTCCCACACTGGACAAGGGTTCTTCTTTTATTATAATTCTAGTTTTGTTGTTATTAAAGTATTTTGTGAAGGGTTTGATTGACCAAAAGGTTTAAACGATTCAATATCTGATAAATATTTTTATTTTTGGTTACTAAGAAATACTACTAATATGCTGAAAACTGGGATTTTTGGCTCGCTAAGTAAAATACATTATCATACTCAGATACTATGAAGAAAAAGCGAGTGCGATCGACTTATGAACAGTTGACAGTGACATTGCCCTTGCATTGGCCTTAATTCATATTTCGTTATTATTTGAAAATAGTTCTTCTTTTCAGTTTTTATGTCTTTTGTTTTTTAAAGTTTCCTGTCTTTTCTAAGGATCTTGATATTTGAGCCTTCTGCTGCATCAAGTAACTTCAGCACCTGTAAAAAAACAACAACGATAAATAATGGGTAATCAAAAAAGCCCAAGTATTACGTAACACCAAGTATCAAAACTACTAAATCCGTATACACCGCGCCTGAGATAAATTTTGGAGCGTCAGTGAAATTTTAATAACTAATTTTCTTGTAGGACTTGCTCGCGATCCCGACCTCATCTTGCAACCGAAAATATACGGAGAATTATATTATACAAGTATAAGGCATATTGTTTATATATGAATTTCCAGGAATGTTCGTAATTATGTGAAGTTTTCAACTTGTAATTGGCTCGTTTGATACGTTCGCGTGTTCTTTGAATTGATGAGTTCTTCATGGGAAAGACGAATTTTATTTTTGTTTGTTTTTTTAGATGTTTTGTGTGCTTTTGTACGTTTTCAGTATATCATATGTATCGAATAAGGGGTAAAACTGTTATTTTTATTTATTTACTGAAACTATTTTTTACGAACAAATGCACATTTTTAACCATCATTCAAAATAGCCTCTGCAAACTGTGTCTAAGGATGACTAAGCCTGCTTAATACTACTATTACTAGCAAAATATTTTGCCTATCATATATATTTCATTACCTGCATAGAGAAGATTGTAGCATAATAAGAATTCCTACATAAACCATCCTTAAAAATAGTAAACAAAAAAACAAAACGTCTATTTTACAGTTCTCCCTTAATAACTAAAACAAAAGGAAGCACAATAATCAACTATAATTAATTATAAATCAATTAAAAACTTACACTTGTGTGAATACGAATTTAAGGCTGCTAAACATAGTCGGACCAACATATCTTGATCCTTTCATACCTTTAAAATGTATAGGGTGTTAGTCTTTTTTGAAGTGGGGATGTGAAGGTTCGGAGTATACAGGGGGTTTCGCAAATTGCCTCGGGAGAGGGGGGAGGGGGCGTAAGGGTGGAAAAGCGTGAAAATTACACAAGAAAATTTCACCATTCAGCATCTTTGTGTTTTCCTTCAAGATGGCGAACGGCGCGTTTCGTTGGTTGAGGAGAAAGGTGTAAGTGTATTTTTGGGTACTGTGTTGTCTTGTTTTATTTATTCGTTTGGGAGCTATCTTATTCGTATTTATTAGTTACATATTGTCATTTGTATTTTAAATTAAGTAATAACCATGCATTTTAATTATGTGATTACCCTAAAACTTATTTCTAGTTATTTTCCAACACAATCTTCAACAACAAAAATTATATCCACAAATCGACTCTATTATTTTTTTTCCACAAATATACGTGAAAAACTATACATTGAAACTAAATTATCTTTATTTAAGTTTAACGATTTTTACTGATAAGACTCCGAACCTTTCAAAATTACTCGTGAAATTAAAACCAGTTTACAAGTCCACAATATTCAGTAGCACATGTATGCGCGTCGCTCGCCGCAGGAAGTCGGCACAATGGGTGTGCTCAGCTTCTTTGATCATCGCGTTAATTAACGGTTTCTTGTGAATAATACCTATTTGAATATCTGCTGTCTTTCATCATTGTTTCTCGAATGTTTTTGGTGTTAATTTTAATTAAAATTATCTAAGTTTTGTTCTAGAAACTGTGCCTATGACTTTGGGCCGTTGTCTATAAATGATAACTGCATAATAATATGAAAATTGTAACTATAATCATCATCAGCCCTTTTTATCGCCCCACTGTTGGGCACATGCCTCCTCTCACACAGGATTGGGATTGGAAGGATTGAGCGATAATCACCACGTGCGCTCAATGCGGGTTGGTGATTTCAGGCTTGGTGATTGTTATGGTATTATTAATTTACACAATGACTTTTACGTTTGTAATGCCTACATGTTACTAGTGTTTCTTTTTATTTTACAGGATCTTCTCTAATATTTTATTTATGTAAGATAACAATTTCAGTCGGTTCCGAGACAACCGTTCTATCTTTTTTTCAGATTTTAGTCTATCTACGGCCATCATAAACGCCGTTAATATATTTTCTATTTGATCAACTAAGTAGTTACTGTAACTATATAAACAGAATTTAATCATAATATGTTTTAGATTATACAATTTTATTATTGCAAAACTTATACAATGACGTATTACTTAAATACTTATAAAAACTTATAAATACTAAGGAAAATATTTCGTGAACATTATTTTATTATTATAAAAAACTTCTACGATGAACACGTGTATCAGGCACAAAATAACAACAAGAAAATCAAGTTTCAAATTCAAAAAATTGTAATTCGAACACTATTTGATAAATGAACCGGTTTCCATTTTTTAATTTGTATCAATCCATCGGTTTCAACCCTTCACTTTTGATGACAAAAACGTGAAACTGGAAAGTTGGCCATTTGGTCACCCAGACCCGTTGGTAAACTAGTTTAAGTGCTTTGAAAAGAACTTGTTTGGGCATTGGTGTTATTGGTTTTAGTGTGTGTGGTACCAGGTGTCTTTTGAAAGGCGTATTTTGTGATTAAGCATCAAATTATAAACTTGGAATTGTGTCAATATCTGTTTATGATATGTTTTGTACATTTTTTTTATTGTCTTTTCCATATTAATTTCTGTGTCTTCAAGTCATTGCCATTTTTTCATACTTGTCACTTTTAACCGAAGTTTATATAATTCGCGAAAACATGCTGTGATATTTTTTGTCCTTAAAGTATCTTGACATTTTGTAGTAGTAAAATTCACAGACAAAAGACGATAATATCAGAGCACATTTCACATGTTTTGTCTAGAGTAAACATATAAGAGAACCGATAAGACACAATGTCTTTACTCAACCCTAAAAAACTACGTCGTCACTATCGAACCGCTATCATTTCGAACAAAATCAGCGATACAAAAGCCCGGGGTGGCAAGTAACCCCACAAAGGCTGGGCAAATAAGCCATTAAAAGCGTTGCGACGGTGCTGGGCTATAAAATCTCTGCTTCTTGCCCCCTTCCGCACCCTTGGGGTGGGGCAGTACCCCACCCTTTCGCGATAAACTGCTTTTATGCCGTTCCGTAGTATAATTAAAATGGTATGACATTTTCTGGAGTTAGATAGAATATCTTAGACGCGCGTAGGGTTGACTGTTTTAGATGATGTTGTTTTGTTTTTATTTTTGGAAGGGAAATAAAATGCGAATGTTTGATAATGGTTCCGTGTGTTATTGGTATAAGCAGTACTTACTATGAGAGTGCTAAATATAAGTGCTAAATAAAGTAAGCAGACAAACCCAAATGTGGGCAAATCTGTCGCAAGTAGATTAGTCCTCGGATTTCTTTTGAGAAAATCCACATGACCTCTCTTATTGACTCAAGAATTGAACCTGAGACTATTAAACATCGAATGCGTTCAAATACGCAGTATTAATGTACCTATTTCCAGAACAGAATTATAATTTATGATCCATCAGAAAAAAATAGGCGTGTCTCTCTTTTTCCAAAATTAAAGTACGTATATATAAAAATACCGATCAATATAAATAATACCAATTATACCAATTAAGAGACTTACAAATATTACTCACCTTTTATCAGTAATAATTTATTGAAATTGGTTATGAGCAGATTTCTTGATAAATCTTCATAGCCGTTAGTAGCCATCTTTTCTTGTCCGAAGACGGTGATGCTGTGTGAAGTCCTGAAAAGCTTGGCAAGTCCTGTAATAGAAATTTTGAAATGAATTTGATTGTTTTTTATTCTTATTAAAATAAAAACGAAAAAAAAATGTACATTGCTGGAATTTGTAAGGGGCTGTAACATATTATTTTTTTGAATTTTTCCTCGCGTTCTTTAGAAAGTGTTTTATTTTATATTAAATTTTCATAATATTATGGCACACATTAATGTGCATGTTATTGAGAGCAGGATCTATAAGCCATGCCCTTTATCGCGAAATAGATGTGAATTTATAAGTTAATTCACTGTGGTAAGTAATTATTTTTTAGTGGACAGTAAGTATAAGCCTAAATGATAAATAACGATTTATAAATTATTTTATTTATACAATATCGTTCTTTGGATGCATTTAGTTCACAAACAGCGCAAATGCTACTCGATACTCGGCGACGATTATTTCACATTCCGATTCGAATTGTATTCGAATTGAAATGGCAACGTAGTTTCTATTTTAATTACTGCTTCAGTTATTTATTATTCAGTCATGTTTTTTGTAATGACCTAAAAGAAAATATTGAGGCTATTTTGATAATTACAACGGCTTTTGTGATATATAACATGTTAGTAGAGTGTTATTTCTAAGGAGAACTCAAAATATAGAAATATAATCGCTAAAATACTATTCTATATAACGGAAACCGAGATAAAGATAAAAGATAAAGATAATTTATTTGTAAAACATGAGTATACAGAACAAGACACATAATTAAATGTTGCAATGTAAAGTGTTAAAATAATAATACAGTGACCTCCATGTTTTGCTGTATGTAACAGCGTACAAATTTTGCCATTACGTTTAATTGTTATGGATGAGAGCTTCAACAAAAGCATTATAAATATAGGTATCGCTCCGTATGTTTCTTTAATTTGCAATTTCGTTTATCAATTGCTAAAATATTTGAATATCTCGCAAAGTTTAATTATAACCAATACTATAACAAACGTTTACAGACCAAAAATAAAGCTTCAGTAACCACAAAAACATTTCCTCAACAGATCAAAGAAGAAACTTAATTCTAAACCATAATCTTCAAAATACCAAAACCGAACTATAACCGCAAAATAAAGGCCGACAATAGTCACGAATAATCTTCTAAAATCAATACCTTTTTACCTCTTACCCCCAAAATTTTCCAAACTACCCCCCTCGACCCCCCTTTTCAATTTAAACGACAAAGTATTATTTAATTTTCAGCGTCTTTTCGCCATTGTAAGGAGAGAGAGGGAGAAATGGTGTTTTACTAAGACATTGTCTATCTCTTTCTGGGGTTCGTATTTGCGTGGGTGTGAGGGAGACGGGTGTACGTAAGACGTGCCGCGCCGTTTTCTTAATGACGTCATATAGATTTATAGATGTGTTCTGGGGGTGTTCCTCCGCCCAGTGGGGTGCGAAAGTTTTTGCAACCCCGCTTTTATTAATGTTTAGTTTTTCTGTGAAGCTTTTGTTTTAGATTTTTTTTCGTTTTTGATGAAAATTTAATATTTTATAAGACGAAATGGGCGAGGTTTTGATTAGATTAGATCATGTTTTTTTTTCAAAGCCTAAAAAATAACAACGTAGACATGTATTCTAATATATCAATTTTCTTTATATAAGGATTTTAATTTGGAATTATTTACTTTTTAACATCTTTTTCAAGATCTTAAAGACCGCACCTTCTCAAAATTCTGGTTGAAAAAATGTTGACGCTGGTAATTTCTTGTGGCACCAAAATTGTGTTTTTCATAGCACAGTTTCTATAATACCAACCAGCCAACACGTTAACAGTTTGACTACAGGTGCTTTTCTACCAATGTAGGCACTTTTAAAAATTTGTATGTATGAACAATAAAGGCTTCACCTAAAAACGAACCCCAAAAAACCTAACTAATTCCATTTCAAACAATCTAATTAAAAAAAAATCACCACGTTCCACATTTAAATTACTAACGGCATTTATATTCAAGGCAAAGGCATAAAACGTTTCAGCCACCATCGTGCGTTCGAAATACGAAAAAGCCGATGTAAATCGCCTAATCTTGAGACCGCGCTCATGACGTATGTGGGTAATTCTCACGAAATCCCGAATTTTAGTCAATACAAACTGTGTTATAATTTTGATATGAATTTGTATATATTTTTTATGGAGTAGGTAGTATTGATGTTACTAAGTTTAAATTATATAGTGGTCCCCCGTATAAACGTGTTTTATGAGAATAAAAAAAAATAAAAGTGAGGGAATGATAACTTAGGTGAGGGAATGACCGTTATAAGACATTTATGAAAAATAGTAAATGATATTGCTATTGTTATTTTTAAATAACCTTTTTATTAAGTTACAAGACAATAATACAATATTATTTTCTTACATTAGTAGGAGTTATTGACCAAGAATACAACATACAACTGTTCATCTTTGATTATTTGCCATCACCAAGATTTCGTTCCTTTTTATTATATTCCTTATTTTTTATTTAGCTTCTTCATCGCTCATCTTCTTTTTCGGGACATTATTTGAACCTATAACAAAATGGCAGCGCAAAATTCAATAGTTAGCCAAAGCAAACAAGCAGCTAAGCAAAGCTAACCCAGTCAAAAGTCATTCCCTCATAAACCATCATTCCCTCACTACATATTAATATGAGGGAATGACGGTGAGGGAATGACGAAACAGAGATAAATAAAAAAAAACTCGTATTATAACTGCACTTTAAAAAGAGTTTTTTTTATATAAGTTTAATACTCCCAAAGACCTACTTCATTGTGTAATTAATAAGTTTCAAAAGTACTTACCTATTATTTTCCAAGCTGTGATGGAATGACGATCAGATATGTAATATTAATAAAATAAGCATTAAATCGTTTTGCAGCACAAACCTTAACAAGCTCACGTAAAATTCGCCATATTGATACATTGACAGTACTGCCTACTATCAAAACCGAATGGCTGCGTTCAAATTTAATTAAAAATGCGTTGACAATTTGACTGATAAAAAATTGTGAGGTAATGATTTATTTTTATCAGACATATGGAGATTATTTTTTAAAATTCAGTTCCTAAATTTTTAACTCAAATTGTGTTTTTTTTTTTATTAATGTCTCATATTTTGAATCGAAAAAAAAATGTTGTAAAGCTTTGTTACACTATTTTGTTTGTTTAGTGATATAAATGTAATTTAATTTGGAGGACGGGACATAGTGAGGGAATGATTTTAGGGGTATCATATAGGCAATTATTTTTTTATTTACACATCTGATTAAAAACTGATAAATGAAACTTCTAGCTACAGTAAAGTAGATTGCAAAAAAATATTGGTAGCCGCTATATGTCTCTTATATATTTTTTTAAGCTCAAAGGACAAGAATTTCGGAATTTCGTGAGAATTACCCATGTACGGCACGTCGCGTTGAATCGAAGTTCAAATTAGGAACGCGCGCCATCTTGGACATGGTACAGAGTAACAAAATACAGTAGTAAAATATTTGAAATTTTGCAGTGTGTTAAGAAAATGTAGGTTAGTTTTTTAGGCTATGTGTTTCGAAGGTATGGTAGTTTGTACAGGAATTGTGAGGGAAATAGAGGAATCTTGGGCGCTTTAATCCAGCAATTACGCATTTTAATGGCTTTCGTTGGTGCCTCCGGTTTTAATATTCCGTTCCTTGTTTTACTACTCAGCTTAGCTGCTTAGGCCGTACGGTATTAATGTATTTAGTTATTTTAATTGTAATCTCGGTTGCGTTTGTTATTGCGAAGATCGTTACTGAAAAATTTGCTTTATTTTGTTTTTGAGTAAAGTCGTCACTTTTGATATTCAGTTAATTGGTGAATATTATACTTGTATACTTTAATTTGAAACTAATAAAGTCAGAAGGACTCTTTAATTTTTGAAGGACGCATTTATCCTAAAACGAAATTGTTTTGCACCCACAGTTTATGTATTAAAACTGATCCACCATACTATTTCATAACTATCGCAAATTACATGATCAACTTAAACTTACTATAAGTACCTATGTACAAAAAAGTAGAAAACAACAGAAATAACATTGATTTTCCATCAAAGAACTCAATCCTCAAACAGCCACGCGAAATTATTGTTCCATCAAAAAAAACTCAAAATAATTTATTACACGGCAACCCAAAACTAATTATAACACAATAAAACTGGAGTCTCCCGTGCCGCATTAAAACTAAAAACGAGAATTCTCATTTGAAACGAAAAGGTTGCTTGCAAAGCATAAAATTCTGAACGCGAAAGACGACCGGTGCTTATTAAAACGCCGGTTTTGCAAAGTTAAAATTAAACATGAAAAACGACGCCCCCCTCACCCCCCTACCTGGGGGGCGACCCGCCAACTATGCTCTAGTTATAGGGTTGTGCATGTTTTGGTAAATAACTACTGGTTCATTTTGAATTTTTCGACCTTTTTTTGCAAAGTAAATAAAAAATAGTGAAGTGATTTTTTGCGATAAAATTACACTATATTTGAATACTTTTAAGTTATAGGTATATACCTACATGAAACAAATAATTTTTTCTATTCTATTGTAAAAATGAAAAAAAAACATTCAGACAGTTTTTTTAAGCTAGTAGTTAAGAACTACATTATTATAAATCGAAGTCCCCTGACGCGTCTGTTCGTCTGTCCGCTTGCGAGAAATTCAAAAACCTCTGCATCGATTTTGATGTGGTTTTCATAAAATGTGAATTTCAATACCTTTTTAAAAGCAATGACAAATAAGAATAAATAAAATGTCAGGAATTTTATATCAAAAATATCCAACTGACATATAATTTCCACGCCTTGACAGCCCTACAAAATTTTATTTCGCCGCGAAATTTGTAAATTTATGTAAATATTCCGCGTCTTGGGGCAGGGGAGGGGATGTAGGGGGGAGGTGTAAGGCGGACCAAGAGTTATAAGTGCGAGCGGCGCCGCGGTGCTAAACGTGTATACGCTACTTGCTTTTATGTGTGCTATTATTTTTTGAATGTGTGTGTTATTTGTTTGTTGTACTTTAGTTTTTTTTTTGGAACGAACCTTTTTGGTGCTTGTTACTTATAAGTATGTAGTTTTTAAAGGTGTCCTGCATGTAGTTGATGCTACGGAGTTCGGGTTTTAGTGCTGTAGATTTGCACTGGCAAATATTGGTATTCAATATGTGTTTATGACTTAACCTGAGTGACATCGGGGTTAACACTTTCTTTTATAGTCCTGAAAAATACCCAAAACTACCAATATATTCCCTAAATAATAAAAGAACGCTATTTATTTTTAAAATAAATTATTCCGTTTCCGATCATCGAAGAACTGAAGTAGTATAATACAAATAGGTAGGAATAACCATTTTATCTCATATCTCATTCAAGATAACTCAAAAACTACTGAGTTTACGATCTTTAAAGAAAGCCCCTTCAAAATTCAGAACCTCCTCTCTTTAGAGTCGGTTTTACACGTTGCAACATCATTGATGATTGATGAACTCAATCAACAACTTTTACGTCATCACATATGTAAATTGCATCAAAACTTCAGCCTTAAAATTCAAAGAATTTTAATTTATTTACTCTTAACTTAAACTTAAGTCTAAGTTTTCAAGTAAAACGTATTTGCGTAAAGAAAACTCATTAAAACTTCAAATAGGTATACGAAGTCGATTTACAAGAGACTTGAAGTTATCGAAAATTCAATTAAAGGGTTTTAAATTCGTATCGATTTTAGCTTTTCTCTTTGGAGTGAATATTGGTAATTTTAAATAGGTACAATTTAAGATATTCCTCGGCTTAGCAATTAAATTTTTGAGAGCCATGCTTAGCAGAAAACTTAGGTAAACTTTTTGACATAAATTAATTTAATAAAGGTACATAAAATGGAATATACCAATCTGTATTATTTTTGAGATTCTGAGCAATCAACATTATGTATAAAACCGCGAAATTATAAAAATTGGAATAGCGAAATCCTGAAACCCTACTTCACTAGTTTCTCAAGAAAAATGTACCTATCATAGGAAAAATGTAGATAAGCACTAAAAGGTGAAGGAAAACATCTTGAGGGAACCTGGACTATAAAGTCTGAAATCACCAACCCGCATTGAGCAAGCGTGGTGATTAACGCTCAATCCTTCTCAATTTGAGAGGAGGCCCAGCAGTGGGACAATAAAAAGGCTATTAAAAAAAAAGTACTTACTAAAAATTAATTTTACGTCATAGGAGAAATATTTTTTTTTCAAAATCTTGGCACACGAACATAAAGCCACATCCACACACAACGTTATTGTATACATAAAACATTGTGATTGCCTTTGACAGTACGGCTCGCGACTGCTAAGTTTTAATAGAAATTTAAATTAGCTGTACCTCGTTTGAAACGCTTGTATTGCGAACACAGACGTATTAATATTATATTTATTGTATATGTGTATAGATGTGTTGAATTTTAAGTGGCTTTGATTAGTTAAGAGGGTATTTTTTAACCGACAAGAATAGTTATGTTCTCTTATGAGTACAGTGCAGTAGAGTATAGAAAAAGTCTATTTTTTTTTAAATATTTTGATAAAAGTTCATATTTAAATTAGTTCCGAAAAGGGATACTCGGCTTTTAAATATTTGGTTTTAAAATAATATTAAAACACAATTATACATCATTGGCAGTCATTACGAGTACTCAAAAGCCAGAAAGTCTGACAATCAGTCTTACCAATGGGTATCGGGTTGTCCGGGTAACTAGGTTATGGAGATCACATAGGCAGACGCTCTATGTAAAACATTGGTTCTCAGCTGCATCTGATTAGACTGGACGGATTCCAGTCATACCCTAACATAGATGGGAAAAGGCTAGACAGATGATTAATGATCAGCACTATAGCATAAAACAAAGCTGCTTCCCGCTGTCCCTTTGTATGTATGCTTATTTCTTTAAAACTAAACGGATTTTCATGAGTTTAAGTACATGTATAATTTATACCATACAAGACAGTAGAAAAATTAGGATAATATTTAGTAAGAACGTTTTACCACATACGTTCTGAGGTTCTCAATCTTACACTCCATCTTGTTTAACTTAATGATTTCAAGACAAGATAGTTTGAATTTAGTCAAACAATTTTAAAGCGTCTTATAATTAATTTTCCAATTCCTAGAATATTGTAAGAACAACCTTGTATAGTTCACCTACGTATCTATAGTTTTGTATAGACGCCTACAACCGCGACTGGTGGGAACACGCGAAAGACCGAAAGGTTTGAAAGCTAGATGGGGAGGCCTTTGCCCAGCAGTGGGACAGTATAGGCTAGGAAAAGAAAAAAAAACTATTTGCGGTGGTAACACAATAGTTTACCAAGACCTTGTATATATTTTATACCAATCGGGTCAAAGCCGTAGTTTAATGTAAGTATCTACCTATTTTATATCATTATGTATTTTTTAATTCTGTAGGCCGTATTTGAAAGAAAAATGCAAATCTCACCAATGGAATTAAATTAGTAAATTAGAGCTTCACTATACTTTAAAATGAATTCAATTATAAACCTTTTACCAACCAGTCTAATGAACGCTGGAACAGAATTCGGAATAAGACGTTGGCTAAATAATGGCGGCGTCAACTTTTGATTGTCAAACACGACGCAAGACGGAACTTTGGACCGATTCGTTCATAGAGTACTAGTGATGTGGGTTCTTGGAATAGGGTCCAAGTAACAGGTATGTATTTTCATTATGGGACGGAGAGAAACTGTCTCGTTGGTACACTAGTATCAACTGACTAGACTGCTGTGCATCGGGTCTTGAATTTGATTCTTGGGTAAGACCGAAATAGCTTTTATGGATTTAGAAAACTTGCACTAAGCAAGGCCAGGAACAAAAAGTTGGTGATTGATCCATCTGATAGCATGTGATTGTCGATTTTGCAAATGATCTCTCTCCGGTCGTGATAGATTGAATGGTTAAGTTTTTTTATGTCAAATAAAAAAAAATGATACCTACACCTGTATGAACTGTAGTCTAAAAACATTATCAAGAAACAAGAATATTTTAACATAAAATTGAATTATGTAAACGCCAGAATTTTTATAAAATTTATTTACGAATAACAGAAAACGTTCCTATTTTCGCGAAAATCACAGTTCCAAAATACCCGTTCCACATCCCTATTCCAGTAACTCCCTAGTTTTCCAACTAGCTTCGTTGGCTTCGTTCGTGGCAAGTTTTGATAGAATTTTCAATTACCTTCCTTTGTTTCAAGAGTTTCCTGAGCGCCTCTCTACTCGCTACTTCACAAGTTGCCGTTTGTCTTTGTACTTGTCTTAGTACATAGCAAATGGTATAATAAAATTGTATTTTAGAATTTGTATTTTGATGTTCTTATATTTTTTTGTCGATAAGTATGTTGAACAACACTATTAGTTGTTAATTTTAAAAGCTTTTATTTACCTTGCAATGTATGTATGTATATAATATGTGTGTGTTCGGGTGAAATCTTTGAACTCAATTTTGAAGTAGATATATTCAACCGTTTGTGCTGAGATTTTGTGGACGCGTTTATTTCACAACAATTTTGGCTTGGTTCACAGGTTCCAGATATAGTTCTAGATAGCTATCTGATGGATCATGCCATAGAAAAGTAATCAAGATTAAAACCTTTGCCATGGCACTATCTGTTAGATATTAAGAACTTTATCTGGAAACTGGCCGTACTATAATATGTTGATTATTGTATTTGATGTGAGGGGCAAAACATCAAAGTTTATTTTTTTATTGTTTATTATTAGGCTATAGGTCAAGGTAAAGTTAGATAAACTGACTCATTTTTTGGAAAAATGTGGACTGTAATAAAATAGTTCTTACTATTCTTAATTTATTATACTTTTTTCATCTTTCTTTAACAATTAAAATCAATCCTTTCATACAACCGAATTCAATTAAGTCACATTGATACAGCATGTAATTCGACGCCATCTTGTGTCGTATTCTAATGAAGCCGCCTGCATAATATTGCCATAACTGAATGCCTGAGGTTACACAATGTTGGATACATCACAAATGTTCATATTTGTTGCAAATAAAATTTTGGTTTATATACAAACTAGCGTCTGCCAGCGGCTTTGCCCTCTTCCCGGGGGAACTATTTCCCGTACCCGAATAAAAAGCCTATGTTGTTCCTCAGGATCTATTCTATGTCTGTGCCAAATTTCATCAAAATCGGCTCACTGGTTTAGGCGTGAAAGCGTGACAGACTGACAGAGTTGCTTTTGCATTTATAATATTTCGTCCCACTGCTGGGCACAGGCCTCCTCTCACATGGAGACGGATTGAGCGTTAATCACCACGCTTGCTCAATGCGGGTTGGTGATTTCAGACTTTATAGTCCAGGTTTCCTCAAGATGTTTTCCTTCACCTTTTATCAGCCATTGGTGTCTAAGATATACTTAGAAAGTACATACCAAACTTAGAAAAGTTGCATTGGTACTTGCCTGACCTGGAATCGAACCCACACACTCGGTCTGGAGAGGTTGGTGCTTTACCCACTAGGCCACCACGACTTCTTATAGTAGGGATCATACAAGGAGTAAATAGAGCCCTGTTACTGAGACTTCGCTATCCGTCCGTACAACACCAGGCTACCTTATAAACCGTGATAGTGTGACAATTGAAATCTTCACAGATGATGTAGTAATTGTATTAATGTTGCCTTTATAACGTAATAATAGAGTAAAATAAGTATTTTAATCCTTCTATACAACAAACTAGATTTTTTATCGTTTTATAGATAATGGTACGGAATCCTTAGCGCGCAAGTCTGACTGGCACTTGGCCGGATTTTTCGAAAATTATTAACAAAGAATATTTTTGATAGCACCAAATTCGGTTCTTTGTTCGGATCTGCTTTTTGAAACTTTGAAACTTTTGGTACATGCAACTTGTTTGATGTTGCTCAAGAAGCTTAATTAGTATGACTTTTGATCTTTTAAATGGTAAAATGGCTTATAGAATTAATTAAAAAACTACCCAGTCCAAGCAATTGAAGAGCGCTAAATGATTTTCTATAGAAATGGTATGTTAACGCCCCAAGTTTGTCCTCCTCCAAGACGCTTACCCTACAATATAAATTCACATTAAAATAAAACCGCATAACATACCTAAACAAAGTAGGTTCACTTCACCCCACTTCACCCTAACCAAATAATACCTAACACTAGTAAATTCCATAAATTTCCCCGGAAAAGAAACCCAACAATTTATTCTCTAAATTTAAACTTCCACGATCCGTCTTCATGCCGGTGGTTCATTTTTGCCCCCCTCCTTTCTCCCCTTCGCGAAACTTTGACGGTTCCGTGGTGGTAACCCACCCCCCAGCCAAATGTGGCTGAAGGGGCTTTAATCAATTTTTCAACTTCATTTCGCGGTTTGGTTAATTAATTTCGGTTCTAATCTTAGTTTTAGTTTTTAGTTGGGTATTTGGAGGAATAGTTTGGGTATAAATTTGTACTGATATGGTACAAAAAATATGTTTTTTTTCATAAAATATTTTTTTTATAATTTTATCAGTCACTCAACCAGTTAATCAACCCTAAAAACATCCACAAAATATCCTTCAGATCGCTAATTCCTTAAAAATGCTCCTTACGCGGAAAAAACTTAATCACGGAACATGAACTCACTCAAAACTGTTACACAACAAAATTAACAAAACACTACACAATATAAATAGAGCAAACAAACCCAGAAAATATTCGAAACTAATAAAGGATCGAAAAACACTACCCTTTTACTAACAAACTTTTCCGAACGCAATTCTGAAAATTTTACAGCTACCGAACTAAAACTATCTGGGGCCCGAAAGGCTAAAAAAGGTCGGCTTAACTAAACAGACCCTTATAAAACACCCCTGTGCTATTACTATGAAAATTCGAAATGTTTTTCGGATTATTTTGGTGTACATTGCTCCTTGAGGAACGAGATTTTTTAAGATTTTTTTTTGTGATTGGAAAATAAGAAAAAACTTTTTTGTATTGGATTTTTATTCTTTATTAATTTTTTTAAGGTTTGTTTACGTTGCTTATAATATGAAGTTATCCAAACAAAAATATTTCTAATAGAGGCATTAAGTCCAAAATAATCTTACGTTATCAAGTTACTATGGTTATATTTGACAAGATGAACCAGTATCAAAGATAAGGTATGTTCTTAATACATTAGTTTTTTGAAAACGGTTCGTATTTTCTCTTATACTTAATAGGTTTTCAAAAAAATCACCAGACCGAAGCAGTTTTCATAAAAACTATGAAAAGTCGCATTCAATTCCTGCAAAAACGACCAAATATTTCACGTATCTTTTAATTTATCTCCCAAATCGAAATTCAAGTAATACATATAAAATATAAATAAAATATTAATCTGGCAAAGTGATCGTCTGCATTTTCGATCAACCTGTATGCATCGAATGCGAGTTGCAATGCTATCCGAATCCACCGATGCTTTTAAAACGTCATAATTATTATTTTATGACGATGATTCTCATTTTTTTTTTCATTTCTTGTTGTGTGAGTTCCTTTAAGCAAAATGGACGATAAAAAGGCTAAGATGAAGAAGGTTTTAAGCAAATAGTATTGAGTCTACTCAGTTAACTTTGTTATGTATTATGTGAATGTAAAAACTGCGTTTATTATTTTATTGAACATTTTTGAAACTTCGTCTTCATCCCAGCGTTTTATTCGGCGAGTTTGCCACGAGTCCAATTGACTTAAAGAAATTGAATGTTTTTTAATATTTTTGTTATTGAATTCACTTTTGAGATATTTCGTTAATGAAGAGAAAGGATCGAATGCAATGGATTACAGAACAATCTTCTTATCATATATTACTTTTAAAAAACATGGGGAAACGAAATGGGTAGGACTTTACCCAGCAGTGAAAAACGTACCTAACAATTCACTATGAAAAAAAAAACTGTGTAATAGATTCTAAAGCAGCAATGTACATCAAAGTGAGAAAATAAATTCGTATTTTCATAGTAACGCCCGGAGGTCCAAAAACCATCCAAAAAGGCAGTAAAACTAACGGAATTAAGGGTGACTGCGAACTACTTTTCAAAACACTTTTGTGCCCTTAAAATATATGAAGGCCAATTTATATTTTGCGCACTGTGCCGTTGTGAGGTCCGCTATTGATTTTAGTAAGCTTTCGTTGTAGAAATTTTAAAGTTTTTGTTGGTGATTATAATTTTGAGAAATAATTTGACGGTTCGTTTTTTTAGAAAGAGTTGTGTGGTAATTAGAAATGATTGGGAAAAGAAAGGGGACTGAATAAATTGAGGGGGAATGAATAGATTGTGTTAATGACGATATGGCTGGAAAGAATACTACTTGAAAGACGACGTCTGATAGTAAAGAAGATAGAAGAAGAATACCTGCTGTGCCGACCTCAAATAAAATTGGTATAAGGGGAGGATTATATTGGAAGATATTTGTATGTATATTGTAATGATTTAAAAGATGGATAGACATAAAGACAATCGACCAACGGATTTTTTTATGGATTACGTAGAATATTTTTTTGAAATAGGTACCTAATAGGAAAGTTCTTTTTCAGACTAAATTTTAAAAAGCAGATGAATAATACAGTAATTCGAATAGAATACTTAGGAATAAGACAAAAAAAAGTGGCTTTTGTTTCTTAGTTATTAGTGGTAATGGACTAATATAAAGTTTTTTCTCAGTCAGTTAAATATTTTACTTAAGTTTGTCTACACTATGCGTCCTTATCATTACCATAAAACTCCCACCATGAAAATTAAATTCAACATAACGGTCTCTAAACAAGAAATTACTGCGTACAGGGCGCGTAATTTTATACTTCCCTCAATAGCATAGTTACGATAAGAGCTCCTTGAGAGCGACTCATAAATTAACGCGATACCTCCGTAATTGCTTCTGCTTCGAATTTTCTATTTACTATAGCATTGTTTAATTCTGATTCATTAATTGGTTTGGTTATATTTATTTGTTTATCTTTACTAATATTATCATTATCATCGTCTGTCAGCATCAGCATTTGCCTGATAATAATATGGTCCTGATTATGATTATGAGGTAAAGTTTGTGAGTTTTTCAGGTTTTAGAGGATAACCCCAACTGGGTCTACAGTGTCAATGCTGTATGAGTTATATTCTAGTAGTAGTTGACCCAGTATGAGTGATTCCTCACGTGTTTTATGTTATTTTGGAAAAGTTATTTCTTGCTTTCTTAAACAATAATATGGTGCAGATGACAGCACATCAAGTTACCACAATCTGTCAAATTTCTGCAATCGATTTTCAACCTTATCACAATAGTGTTAAGGTTTTTGATGGATTGGATGAAGGATTCGATTGGCAAAATTTGACACAGTCGTTTACGTTTACCTGCTGTCGTCTGTACATTCAACTTGGTTTGGTATTTTGACCGCTGTCTTTTGATTTGTTAGGTTATTNTAAGGTTTTTGATGGATTGGATGAAGGATTCGATTGGCAAAATTTGACACAGTCGTTTACGTTTACCTGCTGTCGTCTGTACATTCAACTTGGTTTGGTATTTTGACCGCTGTCTTTTGATTTGTTAGGTTATTGTTACTGGCTTGCATTAATTATAATTAACTTTTTTTGTGTTTAATCTGACTTGACCACGTTTAATTCCTATGATATTTTTATATCTATTTTAGATTATTTTTTCCTGAGATTTTTCTTTGATTCTCCTATTTACATACCAATTATTGTTTGTAAGTTTCTATAGTTACGTTTTGATATCAAAACAGAATAACAAGTTACGTTAGTGATCAGTCTCACTAACTCACAGTGGGATTGATAATAACATCATCACTAACTTTGTTCTTTGTTCTTATGTTAGTAAACAATACTTCAAAGCCTTTTGGGAGTACTAGTGAAGCAATTGTGTTAGTAATTTTTACCATTTTATGCTAGGCATTTTATTTTGTGTTACCATTTTTTTTGCTTGAATGCTCTAATCTTAGGAACTGTTTTTCAGATTAGAATAATTATGACAGTGTTAGGCCATTTTTCTTCTTATCCGGGGGCAGAGAATAGTTCCCACGGGATGCGACTGAAAGTGCTGGTAGTAGCCAGTATTTTATATAGAACGTCTGTCTATGTGACCATCTTTGTGGCTATGATAGCCTGGTACCTCAAAAATATATTTATATTATAGGCTTCTGATAACTCATACTCATAACTCACGCATGCATAATAGTATTTTTCATCAAAGATTTAGATTTTTACTTTTCTTTCTTTCATGTGACGAAAACTAAATTAAATTGGACTATACCCTTTCGTAAACCGATCACGAAATATTTTCAAACAAATAGAGCATTGAAATTAAAATATCTTTAACCATGTCTAACGAAGTGAAGTCACATTCAAATCACGATCACCTGACAAAAGTACTGCATTCGAGTCCCGACTGCGAACGTCTACGAACAAATTCAATAAAGTTGAGCCCGAACTACGCTAAGGGGAATACATAATTTCTTAGTGTCTCTTTGTATGGGGGTTAGGGATGGGAAAGGGTCGGTTTTATCGATAAGCGTTATTGTTTGAAGTTTTGGTAAGGAGGGATACATTTTGTAATCCGCTTTTTCTTTTTCTAGTATTTTTTTTTACTTTTTTTCTCTCAAATTTCAACATTTGTTGTTCAGCAAAAGTATTATTTTACTGAACAAATTAATTCAAATAATTTGACCAAAAGTCGAAGATACAAAAATTATCATGATTATTATTTGTCAAATGCCCATATTGGCAACGTTATATAGAGTAGCGCATCATAATCTATTCTGAAATTACATAACATAGCATTACAATTTTTTGTACCTAATTTTCAACAAAATAAACACAACATTACCATTTTTACACCTCCATCCCAAAACACAATCACCTTCAAATATTATCGACAACATAATCTATATTTCCCATCCCTACTCAGTAGCGTTACTATTTAAATCTAGTTACAAGTTCTGAATGTATTTTGTTAATTACAACCAAGTTTGTACATGAAAATTTCGAAGCAGGTGCGCCCCCGTTCTTAAGAAATATATTGTTACGCCATTTTGTAATTTGACTCAAGATTGTGCGTTCCTAGTGATTATCGTGCGTTTATTAAACGTTTATTAAAATGAAGTGTTTTGTTGCTCGTTAGGATGCTTGATTAAAATGGAGGGAAATAGTGATGTCAAAAATTGGTATCGATGTTTTTTTTGTTTTTGTGAAAGTTATGTAAGTTTGTGTGAAGAAAATTTATAGCGGAAAAAAATGATATTTTTTTTCAGTTTTAAAGTTGTGGCTGAAAGGTGGAGAACATTGCGTTATCTAATTGTATCCTGTTGCAGCTTATGATATTATCTCGTTTTTTGTATTATTTATGTCTATATTTTGTAGGTTTATATCGCGAAAAATTTGTAAGTAAGTATTTAAGTTGTACCTATTACCTGTATTACACTTCATCCTAATATACATGGTAATTTTAATCAATAAAAACCTCCCGAATACCTACCTAAGCATAATTTTTCGCCATCAAACTGAACAAACTCCGCCATATTGTGTTTAATTCCCGCCAAGTCGCTTTAATTTCCAAATTTGGAAACTTGGAACGCGCCGTTCCACGTTTAAATTCAAGTTTGAATTGAGCGCGTTCCGTATTCGAGGCACGAGTTTTCATATCACGCCCCCCTCGCCCCTCTGCCCCCTCTAGCTTGTGATCGCTAGCGAACGTTAAATTGACTTGAGAGGGTAGTTAAAAAATATTTATAAGGCTTTTCAACCTGGATAAGAAAGGAGCAGGTAGGTAAAAGAGATTGGCTTTCTTATTGTCTTTTAAAGAACTTCTGGTTGCTAATGTTGATGTTTTTTTGGAATATAATTTAGACAATACAAAAATAAGAATAGGTAGGGATTTTTAGCTATAATTTCTAACATTCTTTTGATTGTAAATAACATTTAAATAAATGCGTCGTAAAAACCATAAAAGCAATTTAATTAACAAATAAAATGCATCTAAAGAACTCCATTACCAAAAACCCCATTACAAATTCCATTCCCATTCAAAAATGGAATCAATCAAACGAAACAAAAGACAAATCACCAACAACAATACCTCATTCGAAAATTAAAATAAAAACAAGAACACAAAACCAATAGCGTTCCAATTTCAAACGCAGACGTTTCCCGGAACGGTACGTCAGTTCCTTCCTTAGAGAGAGAAGTAAACAAAATTCCTGCAAGGATATGAGGGCGGTGGGCCGAGGGGGGGTGAAGAGAGAGGAAAGAGAGGGGGGAACACGACTAGTTAAGGTTTTTTGTCTGTGTACGTAACTAGTAAATTTTTATGCATGTGTGAGTTTTTTTGCGCGTGTGTGTGCAACGCTTTTTCAGATAAGCTTTTTAGCGAGAAAAGGGTTAAATTTAATAGTCGGTTTTACTAAAAACCCGTTATATGTTGAAAGTTGAAAAACGTTGGCGGAAATTTCGTTAGTTTTATAGTTTATAACTTGGGTGAGGATTTGAATGCGTTATAACTTTTTGTTTGAGGTTTTTGGGAAGGGTGTAAATTTCGCTGTGTTCGTGTGTGTGTAATGTTTTATATTGTGAAATGAAATTATTTTACTATAGGTACTATTAACTGCATATTTTTTTTGCGAATATGTATTTCTTTGTTAAGCAAGTAGGTACCTACAGTAACCTTGTTACCGTAACCTGTTCCTGGGTAAACATAAAATACATACATTTTCAAAGATAATTGGAACAAGATGTAATTTTTGTAAGTAGTCTTTTGTTAACGATTAAATCCTTCAATCTCCAATTTTGAAATCTATTTAAGGAATTAAAAAAATGGCCATAAAACCTGCTGATAAACAAACAAACTTTCCAAAGTTAGTAGATACCTTTGGCATAAACCAAATCTTCAAAATTAACATCATTAAGAAAATGAAACGGAATTTTGTCGTCTAACACAAAGATAAGCAAAGCTAAGTTACTATAACTTATATTCAATAGTATGTTAAGTAAATTGTGTGCCTTTGTACGTCATTATCGTAATAATTATTAATATTCATTGTGTTATTGTTATTTTGTTTGTCTGTCAAGTTTTATCATAATAGATGAATTCATGTTGTAGAGCGATTTATTACGTTTGCGAAAAAAATGTGTTGGTGACAAATATCTATACATTGTTAATATAAAATTAATCATAATAATTTTTGTGGTATGCACTGAACCACTGGTATCGACATTTTTATCAATCAAACAATAAAAACAAAAAAACTACCAACCTGAAGCAATAATGTTCAAATAAAACCTTCCATATTCAAATTCAGAAACAAAAAGTAAAAAAGAAATAAAATATTACGCGCTAACTTTATAAAATTCCAATTTCAAAATAATAGCCCTCCGCGTTCCAAATTCGAACTAGCGGCGTTCTGAAACCGGCAACAAAAATCAATCCCCCTGCATAGTTCGTTGCTAAGTATCCTCCCCTTTTTTAACCCAAGAATTGGTTAAGGCGGACCGGGGTGTGGGGAAGGGGTAGTTTTTTCACCCTTTGAAGAATTGCCCCAAGGCGCGGGGTGGTTTTTGCGCGAGCGGGGCGGGCTCAGCGCGAATGTGTGGGTAGTAAGTATTATTAACGAATTTAGAAAGGGACATAGTTTTTGAACGTGGCGGTCGATACGCGCGGTTGTTTGAATTTCGAATCTGTTTGTTCTCTTTTTTTATTTCTTTTTTTTTCAGTTATATTATTTGTCTTTAGTAAGTTTTTGTGGCAGTTAAAAGGAGATTAGATTATGTTTTAATATAATGTTTTTTAGAGCCTGAACTAATTTTATTTTTTTGTAAAATAGTAGTACTTAGTATAACCTCCTGGATGCCCGCGTCATACCTATATTACATAAAGAATTTAAATTTCGTTCTAA
>NWSH02000162.1:7579742-7594322 GCA_002382865.2 Heliothis virescens | reverse complement strand
ATATAACCTAAGTTTAAAAGAAAATCGAATAATTTTTTTTCTGGAATCCAGGAGGATAAGTAAATTAGTAGTATTATTCCACATAGAAATGTTTTTTTAGAGATTGATACAGTGTTTTTGAAACTTCATCATCTTATAATAACTTACGCCATGATGAATCGGTTGTAGGCATCCTAATATGATATGTTAAATCCTTGCTTCGGATTTTGTATATCTTGTTGTTAATTTCTCATAAAAAGATGGCTTAACCGATATGAATTTTATCAAAAAGGTAGTTTGAACTCCAGGAAAGAACATTGTTTGTTTAGCTTTATAAATACGGTATTAGTATCAATACATGAGTGAATTCGCGGAATACAACTAGTAAGTTCATTCATAAACATTAATACCTCCTAATAAATAATTTATCAGTTATTACTAAAAGCTTTCATACAGTTTAATTTTACTATGAAACTTGTATTTCTGCGGTTTTTATATGATCCATAACCTATGTATAATATCATTGTGCTGTAAATGCTGTTATATGTCAAGTGAACTTGGTGAACCGATATTAATCGTTTTTAATTTAATTGAATTATATATGATATGTTATGTTATTTTGTTAAATATTTGTTTCTAGGGTTACGTGCCTAGAATGGTAAAACAGGAAACACCAGGCTGTATCTCAAGAACCATGATAGCTAGAAGGTTGTTCACAGATAATGTATGATTAAAACATTTTTTTGGGGGCTCTACAACAATCTTGATTTTTTATATTTTTTAGTACAGAACCCTTCGTGCGCGAGTCCGACTCGCACTTGCAATTTTACCAATCGAACATTAACCTTCCACTATTGTGATAAGGTTGATATAATTACGATATATGAATATACACAGAAACGTAAACTACTGAACCTATTTATCGCATAGACGTCGTTTGTCGCTTCTTAGAAATACTTGAGTTTACTAAATACTATGTAGCACGTGTGCCCTGAATACCAACAAAAGAAAATTATGATTGATATAGGTATATATGGGTAAAACCGGCAGAACATCAAGGCTCAGACAACAGCACATCAAGCTACCAAAATCTGTCAAATTTCTGCAATAGATTTTCAACCTTATCACAATGGAGGTAGGTTGATGTTCGATTGGTAAAATTTGACAGATTCGTATACGTTGACCTGCTGTCGTCTGTAGGTACCTACTATAAAAGTTTTCATAAATTATCATGTCATTTCATTAACCGACTTCCCAAAAAGGTGGAGGTTCTCAATTCGGATGTTTCTATTTCTTTTTGTGTAAAATATCAATTCAGTATCTTACATTTTTTATTCTTATATTGTTTGTAAAATAAAAAAATAAAATTATGACATTGTTTTGTTTTTTAATCCTTCATATTCTATTTCTCTTAATCTTCATTGCCTATTTCAGATTTTCTTAGAACCATACATTTATCTATACTAATATTATAAAGAGGAAAACTTTGTTTGTTTGTTTGTTTGGTTGTAATGAATAGGCTCAAAAACTACTGGACCGATTTTAAAAATTCTTTCACCATTCGAAAGCTACATTATCCACGAGTGACATAGGCTATATTTTATCCGGGTACGGGCAGTAGTTCCCACGGGATGCGAGTGAAACCGCGGGAAAACGGCTAGTGTAGTCATACATCTAAAATCGAAATCTCAAAGTAACCCTTCAAAGATCACGTCTACAAAATAAAGGCACATACATACCTTTAATTTCAAAACATAGAACTGTAAGAACTCAACCCTCCAATGCTAAATAATGCATTATAAAAGTGTAGGGGTTGGAACGACCCCGCCTAGTTAACCCGCGCCAGCCGTCTCAAAGAGAGTAAAGATAAGTAAACGAGTTGTTCTGTACACGAAAATTTGTATACAGGATGCGGTTTTTTTAGAAAAAATGTTTTTGTTTTTTTTTTGGTTGGTGATTATGGAATATTGGGATTTTTTCAGGAGAAATGGAGAGAGCTGACTGCTGAGGAGGTAAATCGTGACATGAATCGTGCTGTTATCGTAAGGTCGAAATAGTTTTTAATAAATTTATTTTCATACTTAAATATCTTTCCATAGTAAATAGAACAAATTATGAATTTTAAATTCACGATTCTTTTCCTGCAAAAGTGTTTTCATGTGCTGTTATTCTCCCTTTACATGTTAGGTTAATCAACACAGCAATTTCATAGCATTTTGTGTATTTTTTAATCTTTTTTTTTATTAGCCTGTACTGTCTCACTGCTGGGCAAAGGCCTCCCCCAAAGTCTTCCATTCTTCTCTATCTGAAGCATGCTGTGGCCAGTCAGCGAGAAAATTAACTAGGTCATCTTTTTTTAACCTTAGTGTAAAAAAAAACGAAAAGTACACAAATAAGGCTATTTTTCGCCCTGAAAATCAGCCACCGCCTTAACACACATAAATTCGCACCCTATATAAACATTTGCACCCCAGTGAAAATCTTCGCGACTCATTACTCGCGAGGGGGGCCAGGGGGAGTAGGGGGTCTAAGGAGGCAGGGAATCTTCGTTCAAATCTCTGACGTTTTATCTAAATGGGCCTCGGAATGGGTGTCGTTTCTGCTAATGACCCCCAAGAAATAGTGAGACGTTGCTTACTGACAGTGAGTTAGTGGGTGCCTGCCTTTACGCCCAATGTTTATGTAAACGTTCGGCGAATTTAAATGTTTTCGTAAAACGAATTGGTGGTAGGTAGGCTTTCGTGGGTGATGCGGAATTTTTTGATGTAAAAATTGTTCTCATTTGTCGAAATTGCGGTTGAATTTGGTTACCTATAAATAGAGCTTTTCGATAAATAAATGGACCATGTCTTATTTTATGTTCTATATCAAAATTATATCCAGCAGTCTTCAAAAATATTTCGTTTGATATCCAACTTGAAAGTTGATTATTTTTTTAAAGTTACTGAACTGAAAAAACATTATTATCATACGAGTATATTTATGTAACTATCATTTAAAGTATAACAATAATTTCATCGCGACAGTACAGACAAATACAGAAGAAGATTCACCGACCTGACTACTCGACTGTACCTTAAAATAGCATTCCAAACAATTTGTCACCTATTTCCGTAGCTATCAAGTGAGAAGTGACAATTGAATTAAAACGATCTTTATTTCATTGTAAATGGCGTATCACAATATTCAAAATTCAGTAGTATGAAAATATTGAATAGTTAGGTTTATTAACATGGTTCAAAATTAGCGTTGAAAAATGTTTAAATATTAACTAGTACTTAGCATAACTGCATATAAGTTATAATAATATAAGCCCTAAAGACAAATTCACCGGCTTTAAATAAAGCATAACATTTGACATCAACGTTTTACCTGTTAAATGCTATCAATATTTTATTTTTCAGCCACCATAAAGTCAATGTACTTTCCATATTATTATTTTGATCCCAAAAACTACCAAATCAACCCCAAAATACCTCAAAATCATTCAAAAAACAAAACGAAAATACAAAAAGCCGTAACACAGCTTAACCCTACAATGTAGCGAGCGGAAATTTTGCCGGCAAGGCTGTGGCAAAGCGGCAATTTAGCCTTAACTGATTCATTCGCAGGGAACCGTCTTCGAGAACGCAGATGATTCGTAATTTGTTTTCTGGAGCTCTTAGCTTATGTCGGTGTTAAGGGATAAGACTGTTCATGACAATTTTTAAGAAGGAGACAGAAGGAAGAAGAAGTTGGGCCTATGGGTTGTCTTCAATGTTTCGGCATATGAGCGTATGGACGTAATAATGGATGAATTTGTTAGATGCAGTTATAAGGATTAATGCGATAAAGGACAATGGGCAAGTTGTATGGGATTTGGTACCACCTCCAACAGTAATGTGTGATACATCATTAGAAACGCCTTTACGTGAAGAATCATAAAAACGATGGGGCTTGTCTCAATTAGTTGTCCGATCCGAGTAATTATTAAAATTGCTTCGACAAAAAAAAATTATGTCATCTAAATCCGCAAATGCATTATAAGGAATATGTCGCCACTATAATCTCTTTAAACTCGGTTAATATACATCTTCTAATCTTTAACATACACTTTATCGTAATCTAAAGGATTTTTAATAGACCATGGAGTCAAACTACAGACACACCATCATCAACCGATTTGACAATAGTTCAAACGTACACATAAAGTTTCTGTTTTTTTTGGAAGGAAATCATCAATAAGTACTCACTACTCCTCTTCTACACTAAGAGGAGCACGACAGAGTGTTCGACTCTAAACATTTACATAATTGGTTTTAAACACTGAAAGGCTTTCATCAAATACATATGGACAGTTGTGTATGAGCTGCAAAGGTTTCCACAGTCTTTTTTAATACAGTCGGTAAGCAAACGTTCTAAAACGGAGCCATTCCTGTTTTTTTTACTCATACCAGATTTTATTCAATATTGTTTGAACTTAAGAACTGCATCTATGTTGATGATTTAGTGGTCATGGCAAATTGTATTAGTCGATGTCACGAAAATTGGACAAGGATTTGAGACTAGTCGTCATAATAATATTTTTTTGCCTTGCCAAGACCTACGCAATGGTACTACAATCAACACTGTTGGACGGGGGTACCAAAACGCCCATTGTCCTTTATGCACTCGCTGTTACCACGAGAATAAGAAGAAATATTGCCGAGTTACATTTTTAATAAAGGATTTGAAAATAGCTTTAAGATTTAATTCGGTAGCTTTATGTAACTTTTTACTAAATTCCAAGCGTGGATTTGTCTTTAAAAAAATGTAGAATGATTTTGAACCCAAAAATGAGGCAAATCACAATCTCAGCGTTTGCATATACGCCGTTATAGCCGTGAGGCGATCTGACTGATGCTTCCAGGAGAAAACGCTCGGCGTTTCATTACATTTTGCAGGAACGCCCGGATTTATGACCTACCAGGTGACGCTATAAACTGCTAGCAGGAAAACTTGGGCAACATTGTGTAAAAGGAAATAATTGCATTCTTATGTACTTATTTGCAAGGGTAAAAATATGTTTTTTTGTATGGATAAAAAAGGATTTTGGCCGAGTTATGGTTGCTAACTACGAAGGCAGGAGATAAAAGGTTTGTATTTAATTTTCTGATAAGTAAAGGAGTTTTGAATATTAGTTTTATTTTAAACTGAACTTTTTATTGTCAGAAATAATTGGAAAATGATATTATACTTAGCTTTTGTTTGATGATGCAGTGTTGTTTCTTTTTACCCGACTGCTAAGAGAGTATTATACTTAGCGTTTTTCTTTTCTATATCGCTCATCTTCAATGTATAGATATTAAGATATGAATAAATCACATCAACACTTTCAAAAAAAATAAGAACTAAACACATCACATTTTCACTTTGAAAATTAAATCTCTCTTTCAAAATCACAGAATCTTGATCACTTCACATATGGACCAAATCTAGGACCCAACTGAGTCCTATCCTACCAATATCAACCCTTCAACTGCTACATTAACCCGAAGACGATGCCCACTAGCCCACGATGACCGTGATGCCCACTGTGGGAAACAAAACCGGTTTCAAAAAAAGATAAAAATGTCTTAAGAAACGTGTTTTGTCACTAAAGGGTCGAAATGACCGGCCGGACGGCGGTCAGTGTGGGAACGGGGGGCGATTGAAGGGTTAATGGGGTGTCGAAGTGATGTTTTTGTTGATGGATTCTAATTATTATAGCGGGTGATTGAATTCTTGTGGTCAGTTATTTCGGTGTTCGATACAAGGGTAGATTTTTTTGCTACTTTTCAACGTAGTAGGTACATACCTAATAGATCTTATTCTATAGCTATTTTATTACACTATCGGTCACTTTTACAAGTAACGTTACGGATTACCAATAACGTTCTATATAGCTATCCGCCATGTCATACAAAAGTTGTCAAAATTAAAAACATTTTTACGGCACTATCTGTCAGGTGGCTGTCTGAAACCTGTGAAACTGGCCGTATAAATCACAAATATACTGAAAACTATTCTAAAAATGTAGCGTCAAAAATTTTCTGCCCATCGCTGCATTTTATATTTTTGTAATTACCTAACATTTTTATAAAATGTTAAATATATTTTAGCCTTTATTTCTAGCAGGTATGAGACTAAGGCAGACTCATTAAAATGTTAGTAACTTTGGAGAAAGGGGAAGAGAAAAGGGGAACTTCGAGAGTTACAACTCATCATCAATCAATAAACGCTAGCAAATTTTCAGTGTAGGGTTCATGATGCATGAAATAACAATACTTTCAGAATTACAGACCTATCGAGTTATATGTATATTATAATTTACACACATATATATGTGTGCTTAATTATGTGATATAGTATCATCTTAATATTCTAAGGCGAAATTTTGTGTGTTCGTTCTTACTTCTTCACGCACAAACGGCTGAAGAGATTTTTATACGAAAGCGGAAAATATTTAGGATTTCCATTTGATCAGTGCGCCATCTGATTTTTTAAAATAAAAATGCAATGGCGATATTATTTTTTAAGTGGATAGAAATACCAGTTAGATGCCAATAATAAGTTCTTAAAGATTCGTATTTCATCAGCTGTTGGCTATCTTGTCCTTATAAACTTCTTAAACAGAAAAAAAATACCATCCGTTGACCACTTTGACCAAATCCATGAGAACTAAAACCGGTTTAAGATAAACTTTAACAGTTAAGTTATTTCTTACGTTAAGAAGTTATTGTCATTAAAATATCGCGAGGGGTCAATTCGACCGAAACGGACGAACACAATACCAGTGGACAGCGGTCATCGTTGAAGGGTTGGTTTGTAAGAAACTTGTTTGACCGTAAGAAATCTTTTGTATGCTAAAGATTGGTATTTTTTGTACAGACGACAGCACATCAGGTTACCACAATCTGTCAAATTTCTGCAGTAGATTTTCAACCTTATCGCAATGGGGCGGTACGTTAATATTTGATTGGTAAAATTTGACAGATTCGTATAAGTTGACCTGCTGTCGTCTGTACCTATGAGTTTTTAGTGATTTCTTATCTATGATGAATTGATATATGATGATCTATGGAATATCATCCGATTTAGGGAATTTCAGGTTCAAAGCCTAGATAAATCTAGAGCTATTTCTTGGTAAGTGACAGAATAAAGATGAAATTTTAATTTAGTGATGGCAGGACTATTGTAGCCAATAAGCCTGATATAGTGGTGATAGATCGATTAGCGCGCCGCGTAATGATAGTCGATGTCGCCGTTCCGCATGACGAGAACCTCGTGAAAGCGGAGAAAGAGAAACAAATTAAGTATATCGACTTAGCGCACGAGGTTGTCGCCATGTGGGATGTCGATACGGCTGTTATTGTGCCGATAGTTGTTACGGCCAATGGCTTAATAGCTAAGAGCCTCGACCAACATCTCATGAGGCTCTCGTTAGGCGGCTGGGTCAAGGGACTGATACAGAAGGCGGTACTCCTTGATACGGCTCGCATTGTGAGGAGGTTTCTGTCTCTGGGATCCTAACCACCGGTAGCTCGGACCCTGTGCCCGATATCGGTGGCTACCTATTTTTTATATTTTTAAATGTTATTTACATGTTTTTTGTATTTAATATTTAAAAATGTAATTTATATGTGTATTAATAAATAAATGGAATTATTATAATGATATTAACCTATGTAAACCGAGAGTTACCGCAATGTGTGGAGGTCTAAGGAGGAGCTCATGGCTATGTAGCAGCCGTACGGATCGATCGACCATAAGGTTAAGCCATGCTTGGCGCGGTCGGTCCAAGGATGGGTGACCTTCCTTTGACAGTCGTTATGTCAGAAGCCATGAAGTCTGACAACCAGTCCTACTAAGGGGTATCAGGTTGCCCAGGTAACTGGGTTGTGGAGATCAGATAGGCAGTCACTCCATGTAAAACGGTCGGCTTCTAATCTACATCTGGCTAGATTAGAAGCCGACCTCAATTTAGCTTCTTAGTTGGAAAAAAACTGGGTGTAATGTCACTTCAGTGCAATTTCAAGATAAAGGTTTGCATTAATTTTCCTATTAGACACATTTATATTAAAAAAACTTATCGTTTGTGCAGTTATCATGAGGTACCCTATCTATACCTTCCTGCTAGAAAATACCTTGGGTGTCATTATGAAAATAATGTGTTCTAGTAGAAAATCTTATCATATTTTGTTTCTTTATAAAATAATCAGAAAATCCTGCTTTTAACTCCTATAAACACTATGTTTATTAGAAAATAAATCTAATAGGAATTTCAACATGAATGTGCTGCCATCTACTAAAGGGTAGACAAACTAAAACAGCGACATCTATTCCGTACTAAACACAAGCGAAAGTAGTGCCATCTGTTATTGAATAGCATTAAACAACATAAATGAACGGTTGAAAAATGCTATATTAAGGTTTTTTACTTCTGCTGTAAGACGTGTGGTTTATCCTAGTATCTTAAACTTATTTCAATTTTAATGTAAGATAAATTAAAAATAGCGTTTGATATTTCCTTTACTTTTCGAACATGTTTAGAACTGAGAACAGCGCCATCTATTTGGGAATAGCTGAATTTGGTACTAAAATCTCAACCCGTCTTGGGTTGATTTTTTTTATGGGAAGTATATTTTGGATATTTTATTTTTGAAGGTATTTTTATGCGTTGTAGTTTTAAAGCGATAAGCCAACTTTCGACACCTGCGCAATCACTTACTATACCTACTTAATGGGATTTTTCGTATAAGAATTGTTTCTTTTAAGAAAAGGAGTTATGAAAGAGACAATGTTACTTGTTGATTTGATTTGATGAGAAATAAATAATTATTTGATTTGATTTGGAAATAAAGGAAACTATTATAGCGAATAGAACTGGTAAACAACATTGAAGTACTAAGATACATCTAAAATGGCCCCAAAATTTTGCAATACCTAATTCGGAGCCTTTCGGACCCCAAAAGAAGCAAAACAATCGATTCATACGAAGTTATTGTAAGGCATCCAGTAAGTTGGAGTTGAAAAAATACCACGGAAAGGACAATGGGCAAGTTGTATGGGATTTGGTACCACCTCCAACAATAATGTGTTATACATAATTAGAAACGCATTTACGTGAAGAATCACAAAAACGATGGGGCTTGTCTCAATTAGTTGTCCGATCCGAGTAATTATTGAAATTGGTTCGACATAAAAATAGTATGTCATCTAAATACGCAAATGGATTATAAGGAATATGTCGCCAATATAATCACTTTAAACTCAGTTAATATGCATCTTTTAATCTTTAATATACACTTTATCATAATCTAAAGGTTTTTCAATAGACCATGGAGTCAAACTACAGACATACCATCATCTACCGATTTGACAATAGTTCAAACGTACACATAATGTTTCTGATTTTTTTTTGGAAGGAATTCATCAATAAGTACTCACTACTCACCTCTCCTAAACTAAGAGGAGCATGACAGAGTATTCAACTTTAAATATTTACATAATAGGTTTTAAACACTGAAAGGCTTTTCATCAAATACATATGAACAGTTGTACATGAGCTGCAAAGGTTTCCACAGTCTTCTTTAGTACAGTCAATAGGCAAACGTTCTAAAGCGCACCCATCCCTGTTTATTTTTTACTCTTGCCGGATTTTATTCGATATTGTTTGAATTTAAGAACTGCATCTATGTTGATGACTTAGTGGTCATGGCCAATTCTATTAGTCGATATCACGCAAATTGGACAAGGATTTGAGACTAGTCGCCATAGTAAACATTTTTTGTCTTGCCAAGACCTACGCAATGGTACTACAATCAACACTGTTGGACGGGGGTACCAAAACGCCGATCGTCCTTTAAAACATCTCTTCTCATTACTTACATTTTTTTAATTTCAATGACAAAGAAAATGACAATCTTGGCATAAGTTAGTCAAAATATTAGAACTCCGAGCTTAGTGTGACGCTCGATTCCGGGCGTATCCATCCCGTAGAATTATTTTAATTTTTATTATTAGTTTGTAGGTCTTTTAATTTACTATGGATTTAATTATCTGAAATAAACGTTATTATTATTATTTTGTATGTCTCGAACCAGACCACGGGACTATAGAGTCCCGGATTTTTGGAAGGCGAACGTGGGGCCGAAGCCAACACGCTGAAGCCCTTTTGAGACAACTTTAATGTGATTCTTCTTCTTAGTCGTACACTCTTGTCAGAGTGGTCGTGGTTATGTCTCGGTCGGTTCATGTGCTATTGCTGCTTTTGTGATGCGTCGCCACGTATCTCTATGCTTGGTCGAGTGAGAACATTCATTTATGTTTTTCTGTGTCACAGATTTGATAAGATGTGATTTGTATCTTTAATGTGATGGTGACACAAAATTATTATTATTATTAAATCTAGACTTAAGGTCAAACCAGGTTCTCGAATATTCTAAACGTGTCTGGAACTAAGATTTCTGGTTATGAAATTAATTTCTGCTTTAACAGCTTTGCAAGAAATATTTTAGATTTTCTCTCTAAACCCTCAATTTACGTCTTAGTTACTTCTCACGAATATAATAAGCGGGAATGACTAAGTTTCTTGAAATACCCCTGCGTGGCCCATTAGGGCCAGAGTCTGTCGGGGAAACGGGTTGTTCGAAAGAGTTACCGCGGCCCTGGCACATAAAAGGCTCCCGAAGGAACACGGTGGGTTTTAGTAAGTAAAAGTCTGACACTCCCTCCCGCTGTCATCCACAGTCATACTGATGATTTCCAATCATAAAAAAAACAGTTTCTTGAAATACCTAATGCTTAGAAAATTAGCACTCTTTCACGTAATTAACGTAAAAGAGTACTTACTAATTTTTTACATTACATTTTCTGAAAACCTGTAACGAAAGCTAAAGATGTAGACATAAGCCGGGATCCTAAAGATAGAGCTAAATATATCCTAAATGACCCACATTTCGGGAAAGAGGTAAAGTACGTAATAACCATCACAATAATTAGACCCAGAAATCTTGATAATGTGTTTATGTGACTACTTAACTATCCAAAAGATAGACCTAACAGCTGATACTTACTAAAAATACGAAAGTAACTCTTTCTGTCTATTTGTCACTCTTTCGTGCTAAAATTATTGAACCGATTTGAATTAAATTTGGTCTGAGAAAGGATATAGGCACGCTCCTTTTTATTCGACTGTGGGAAATAGTTCCCTTGCTACGCGGGTGGATCTGCGGGGCAAGTATCTATAATTAAGAGAGAGTCCCATCAAAGCCCATACATAGAATAATGAAATTATGTTTATCACTTTAAAACAAACAAACTGTACAAATTAAATTAATAACCCAATAAGTACCTATACTGTTTCTTTGATTCAAAATATTTTCAGTATTTCAACTCTTCGAGTGAAACAAGAGGTAACGCGACGTCGATAGGTGACAAGTCACAGCTGACCGGCCGATGACCTCTAAGAACACAGAGTGGGAAGGAGACGACTAGAGCATACCATTTTATTATTTTTAATATTCGTTTTTTTTTGTTTCTTTGTAAAGACTTGTTGTAAAGGTTCCGAAATTACTGGGTTTAGGCTCTTCACAGTATCCACGGGTGCCTAAAAATATAGCAAAATAGTGGCAGGGCTGTATTTTATCTGGGTATGGGAAGAAGTTCCCCCGGGACGTGACTGAAACTGCGAGAAACAGCTAGATTTATATTTATTAATTAATTTCCTAAATTTTCCGAACTATAATCTCTGGTAATAACTGTAATTGTTTGGCTATAATTGTTTGGTCAGAAACCAGAAAGTCTGACAACTAGTCTTACTGCAGGGTATCGAGTCGTTCTTGTAACTGGGTTGAGTTAAGATAGACAGTCGCTTCATGTAAAACATTGGTACTCAGCTGCATCCAGTTAGACTGGAAGCCGACACCAACATAGTGGGAAAAGGTTTGGCAGTTGAAGTTTCTCCTTCATTTTTATAAGAGACGTTTATAATTACGAAAATATCTTACAAATAGCGAGTAATATAAAGCAGGTACAGAATTCGTCGATAGTAACCGACTGCATAAATTGTAGAGTTTTATTTAAATTGCAATAAAAAAAAAACAGAAATGAACTTCTTGTTAGATTTTTCTTTTTATTTTTCTTACAAGAACCTTTGCTATGTAGTAATATTATTATGATTAGAGTCAATAAAATATGTTCCAATTAATAATGTTCTTGTTAGCCGTCATACTTATAATTTAAAGGAATAATATTCCCAATAAGACCACTCTTCGGCTTCCCGTAAGAAGTGTGATCGTCCCATCGCCGGTGTTGAGGTGTCACGCACATATTTTTCTTACCTGTATCTGTAAGGTGAAAAACAACATTTGCATTCTTTACCGGCATAAAAATTGGTTGAAAATATGGTAGTTTTAATTGTACATTTGAATTTATATTACTATTATAATAATATTACCTCATAATAATATTTTAAATGCGAAAAATTTTCAGGATGTACGTATGTTTGTTTGTTACTCTTTCACACAAAAACTACTCAACGAAATTTAATGAAACTTGGTAGTAATATAGCTTATATATCAGAACAACATAAAGACTACTTTTTATCCGAGTAATGGAAGTAGTTCACTGGGGAAGTGGGCGAAACCGCTGGAGGCAGCTAGGCGAATAATATTCCTATTGGAAATAATAATTTTAGCTTCAATGTCCACTCTATAGTAGGCAGTGTTCGATGTCCGAGGTCCACGTAACATCAACCCGTGTTGATATGTGTCACGTTGTTATACGCGTTGTGTTTAGTGTTTAAGTGAAAAAAAACTATTAAATAGGACTGTGTGCTAGTACTGTTGTTTGTTTGTTTTTCTTCCAGAATAGATTTGGTGCTAATATCACTTCTACACTAGTAATTTTCTGACGACATAATCCGAGTGGCAAAAATCTGTCGCGCGGTTTTCAACGTCATTTTTTGCATTGATAGTTGTCAATTGATTACTCGGGGCGTTGCGGCGCGTATGCATTATTATTATTATTGTCCATAATACGTTCAGTTGAAAATCAGCGTTAGGTCCAGCTGAAAACTAGCACTGTCTGTCTGGCAGAATGCTGAACAGGATCTATGTCAGAGTTACAGCGGGCAAACCAATATCGTCCTGCCCCAATTGCCAACCTCACCTACCCGTGGTGCAGCTTGCTAAATAAAAAACGGACGAGACTCTGGCGACCGACTGGTGGCAGTATAGCCACCACAAAGTTCCAAGTGGGTCTTTAATTCCTTTTAGACTGAGACGACGAATTTATATGGAATGCACATACCTGCTATATATTTTCTTATCTGTTTTCCTTATCTGTGTTTGTCTAGTGTTGTGTCAATGAATGTTTTTCTTTCTTTGTAGCTACAATTGAAAGTTGTCATTTGTTTGAAAAAAAGCGTGTTAATAAAAATAAAACCCTTTACTGCGAAAGCGCTGTAAAACTCCTTTTTAATTTTTCCTGCAGCTTAATGTAAGCAGTTAAAAGAAACTTTCATAAACCTACTTACGAATTACAGAAAAAATTGAAACTTTGCGGAAATCCGTCACATCAAAATGTTGTCGTAACATTTATTAAGGTCCGATTTTCTTTTGAGAAATTTCCTTCACTTATACTCAGCCATTGTTGACTCAGATGGACTTCGTACTAGTGTATATTACTTAGAAAAGAAAAAGAAAATTTATCAGAAAACGCATTTCTTTTGTAGGCATAGAAGACTCTATAGCCTTGAATATGTGTTAAATACACTGTCCAAATAATATAATATGGTCTAATTAGTAGAGTCATTAAGTATAAAATGAATTCATATCTCGAGAACCTCTTTCTAGGTATACTAAAATTTTGCAACATTTAATCAAGTCTAGTTGACAACCCGCGTCAAGATAGCTGTCTGGCATAGATTGAACTGTAAGTATTTGGCAAAACAATCTGCTATTTTTGTACTTTATTCCCAAATTTTGGTTGCCTTGTCTTTGTATCGTTTTTTCTCAGATAAAAAAATATCTTAAGGAAACTTGGACTTTAAAATAAAAAATCTGCAACCATGAATCCGCCTTGAGCAAGCATGGTGGTACCGCTCATTGTATGAGAAGAGGTTTGCTTTGCTCTGCAGTCTGATAATAAGAGAGAAATTAATAAGAAGGAAATTCAGGAGAGATTACTTAAGTATCATAAATATCTAATCTTTCACGACAAATTCCACGTAACTATGGTGTTGAGCTTTTGAGCTCACGGATTTAAGTAATCGGTTATTAGATTTGGTGTGAGAGTAAAAAAATCTAAACATCCAAACTTTCTCTTTAACACTTACATATGATTTGTTAATAATTTAACTATTGCTGTTTACATTAACATGAGAAGGATTTTGCCTTCAATTTATAACTGAACAAGTTTCGGTTTGGACGAGCTTATCTTTAAGTTCTTACTTAATTAGTTAAGCAACGCTTGGCGCGGTCGGCCCGTGGATGGGTGATCTTGATATAACGAGTTCTTCCGTGTTCCGAAAAGCACGATATATTGGTGGGTTCCGGCTGTCATTTGAACATCTTTGGCAGTCGTTACGGGTAGTCAGCA
>NWSH02000162.1:7524312-7574155 GCA_002382865.2 Heliothis virescens | reverse complement strand
AACTGCAAATGGTGTTGCCAGTTGTAGTTATTTATCTAAGTTGCCAAGCGCACTTTGATTTTGTTATGGAAGTTTTCTAATTGGAGAAATGAACGGAAATGTTTAAATATTTGTATACTTATTCTTCACGTGCAGCCGTAGACCGTGGGAGATATGAATAAATATTCAAACGAACAAATATAGAAGATCCTATATCTTTGTTTGAGGGAATTTAAATACTAGACTGCCGTCAAGATAAAATCCGTACGTCTCATGGGTTTTTACATATTAAAAATAACCATAGCAACTAAATCAGAATTTCGCCTTTATTAAAGCCAAAATGCCCCGGTTGTCGGAAAAGGCTTCAATTACATATTCCTGCTGGCTAAACCCTTTTCAGAAAATAAGGCAACATTCTATCTCATTTACCTCAAAAACTTCAGATTACTTACGCACTCAGTTTACAAAAAAATTCAAACAGCACTTACCAGGGCCGATATAAATAAACTGAGGGTCTAAGCGCTCAAAAATGATCCCCTTCAGCACTGTCGTGAAGTGCTCGGCTTTGCACCGGAGCTCCGGGGCACTGGTTCGTAACAAGATGACCTGGATTTACCCAACCACCCGGCTATCACTGGAGCCATTTTCCCCTTTTTAATTTACCACAGCACTCGCTTTACAAATGTTATTAATAAGGCCCGTTTATTTGGAGCACGTGATTTCGCAGAATTTGCGCGATTGTATGTGCTAGGATTGTTAAATGGGATTGGCCTATCAATTTTAGGTGTGAATTTATAGATTGATATTCTTTACACGCCCACAAACAAGAAGATTTACGAAAGATTTTTTTAGGGAAGAACCACAGTAGGTACTCAAAAAATCAATGACGTATTTTGTTTAACAATTCTATAATTACACATTACTCCCCGCGGGCAGGTTGGGAAGGCATTATTTTGACCATGAAATAAGTTAAAATTCTCTGGATATAATATGATATATGATACAAAAACTGAGCCTTTTAAAGCGGGTCGTTGCGCCAATATAACCCGATATTTTAGGATAGCGATAAATTCCGATCCATTTAGGATTTTGGGCCAGATTTGTTTGATTTGGCCAATTTGATATACCCCAGTCTAATGACTGAAAACTCGAAGTTGGAAAAACAAAACTTGTATGTGTTGTAAAACAATAACGTTTAAATGCTTTGATCCTACGCGGATTAATATGAAGCGTTATGATAGTGTAGGATTGTGAGATCAAGTTTTAATGGTGGTTACAGGACATTGGTTATGGAGATCGGGATTATGTATTGGGTCGTAAATCTTGAATCTGTCAAAGATTAAAGACGAGCTATCTCCTAAAAGGGGTAGAGATAAAACTAGACTAAAATTCTATAGAAAACGTTTAAACCTTTAGAGAGGCTGAAATAAGTGCCAAAACAGTTTAATCTGACGATAAATGTAAACGGTCATCATCATCATTCACTTCAGCCATAGGACGTCCACTACTGAACACAGCCTCCCCCATTTGACTTCCAAAAGGACCGTCGGAGGGCGGCCTGCATCGACGCCTACGGCCCAATCTACAAGATCATAATGGCGTCTAAATGAAGCTTTCCAAGGAGGTCAGGTAGCTGCGCAGGACATATTATAGTGCATAAACGTGCGTTAGAACAGATGCATTCCCTCCATAGTCTAATGGTCATGTCTTATGGCCCATGGCTATGACCAGAAAAATATCAGGCGCAATATAATGACACAGTAAAACACCTTTTTCTCAATCGAAACACAGAATTTTGATATTGCAGCTCTTCTCCCAAACAGGGGCCTTCACACCAACCACTATAAACAAAAGTAAGAGCGTTAACGTAATACGGTAGTGTTGTCAAAACCACACTACCACTCGCTAAAGTAAACAAATTCCCCAGTCTTCGGCGCTGTCACAAAAACTGAAATGGAACTTAATAAAATTTGAGTCCTCTATTTCCGGAACAACACCCCACATAATATAACTGTACAAGTAATTAAGATATTGAAGGGATGATTGGACACGTTTTCTTTGAAGAAATAATAATTAAAACATTGGTCTCTGACGAGTTATGGCTAATTTTTTGGTATTATTAGACATTATCGTTGAACTATCACGTACCAATGTTTTTGAGATACGACAAGTAATGCTCTGAATACATACTTGTGTACTCTTTCTTCTAGAGACTGTCTACGTACGAACCACAAAACCTTTAGGTTTCGCATATTTACAGTACGATAGATTGTAAAATCTTTGATCCCAAAGGTCCCAGGACAGTAACTTGGAAAGATCACTATGCCGTGATTTTATTTCGCCTGAACAACGATAAAACCGTTGGTAAAAGTCGCATAAATATACAAACTTTCCCAAGTGACCTTCCTACTAAATACGTTCCCAGAGAAATGGGCAAGCAACCTTTCTCAAACAAAGACTGAAAAGAGCCGCAGTATATTTTAATAATCAAATATTCGTGCCCTGTTTCGCCACCTGAATGCGTCCCACATAAGATTTATACAACGACATCAGGCCCAACTGTCGGCGTTGATGATAGCGCTTTGATGAAATATCTCCCCCACTTACGAAAACTGGTGATAATCGTAGCATTATATGGGAAGCTGAAAAGGGAGTGCTATTTTATTTAGATACGCTAATATTCTGCCTCCGCTAAAACTAAGTTGATTAGCGTGCCTACATAAAATTGTATTCTCTTAATTTTACATTTTAACGTACCGGTCGGACTGCTAAATCGTGACAGTTTTTATTTCATAAAGCTTACCGAGCATAAGTGTGTACAGAGTTTATTGATAAAATTTAAACGATAATATAAATGGAACGGTTTTATGTATTTCTTATTATTTAATTCATCTGCCATATTTTCTGACCGGCCAATTACCGCTGCCTTATCCTGAGAAGGGGAGATGCTTTCATTAGAAAGACAAATCCTGAGAATTCCGACAAACAATGTAAGCCATTACGAGTATTATACAGAAATGACTTTGTTCTGCTCTGTACTACACTACATACCTACGTTTGACATTAGCCTTTTGTAGGACAGTCACATTTACCTAAAAAAGCCGTCCGTGATGATGAGGAAACCGCCTAATAAATGAATGTTGTTAAGTATTCAAGCTCCTCGCTACCTCTGAAGTTACAGTTAATAGCATCGCAATAAGAAAATTTAGGTTTGAGAACTCTTTAAGCAGGTTCTGTAGAAAAAAACTAGATTGATTGTAATCATTTAAATTTGTTATAAGCTACAATAATGCGTAATTTTATTAAGTTGCTGAATAGTCTATAAAGTAGATTTCATGAATTGAAACTTATTTCAAGACTTCTTAGAGATACAAAAGAAAAATAATTAATTTTGTGCCTTCAAATATGTTTGCAAAAAAACAGCGAATTAACAAACTTCACACTTCTTCAGGTGTTATCTTAGTTCCAAACCTACGTCAGGTACAGATCCTTACTGGTTGGTTATTGAAATGCATCGTATGTTCACGATAATGACTACAGAACTTATCCTTCCAATCTCTTTAATCAGCTCATTTGTTTGCAGGACGGCGCGGCGCGCGCGAATGGTGGCAGTGATTGGGGGGCCGCGGCGCATGTCCAGTGCGCTGCTGCTCCCTTTCGCGCTGCTGTCCCTGCCACCAGCAAGGCTGCAATAATACCGGCTTACCGGGTATGTTTAAGATATTTACCCAAGTTTCAAAAGAAATGTTGTATATTGACAAGAAGTAAGCCTCGATAGGAGAAAACGTCAAAAGTTATAGTCCGCAAGCAAAATGGGACATTTCTACTACACAACAATTTAAACAAGTTTGTAACAATCTAGCTTATAGGAACCGGGTATTATCCATGAACATGTTATAATCTGTTTTAGATAATCAGCGGCTTTGATAGATTACGATAAAAGGAACACATCGTGAAGGATCCGGACGGCAAAGTATGAAATTGCCAATCCTTTCTTGACTAAAATCAGTATGACAACGGTCCATTTTCTTTACATGTTAATGTCCCATGTAGTAGGGCATAAAAAAGCAATTACTAAATTGCAAACTAGAGTAAATCCCATTAACGTAGGTACATAGGCGCAGCAAGTTTCCACAATAACGCTTTTACACCGTTGTGTAGGCAACTATTTCAAACGAAAACACCATATGGTACAGGCTGAATACACTGTAACATATGGATCCAATAAAAGATCGAAAAACTTACCCGGGCTTAACCAAAACGAGTTCAGAACTGCATTACGCCGTGTTTTGTTTATTCCAAAGTTTTACATTGTTTTACGAGTTTTCATCATTTTTATGAACAAGAATTTTTTTGTGGATTTGGATATTAGGTAAAAGGTACATTCATGTTTATTTAAATAAGGGGAAGGAAAACGACTAATCATAATAAATTAATTGCTCAGTCAAGCTCGGTTTTCTGAAGGATTCCAATTTAGGTAATTTTGTATCCATTTAAGCCAGAGCTTAATGTTTGTGAAAGAAACGTAAACAATCGCAACGCAAAACATTTTTTTTTTGAGCAGCTTCATCTGAAATTGTTACTTATTATTTGTACCACGTCCGGTCAATTTAAACCAAAATAGTTGTATCTGGCGTGTTGGGCTTGCTGGGCCTATTCCAAATTACCTTTATTTGCAATTTCCAACACTGATGTAAGTACAGAGTTTACTGCATTAAAGTTGATAAAATACCTTACCTAGATATCCAATAATAAAAAGGTAAATTTTCACGCGTATAGTCGCTATAATCTATAATGAGCGTCGAAGCTAAAAATTTGCGTACGACATACGTGCTTCCTCATCCCTATCTCTGCTATCCCGATTTTAATTACAAAGCTATCCGTATTGACAGAAAGGGTTAGAATATACGGATGTATATACAAAGTTATGTGAAATATTCTCTATTGCAAATAGAATTGAATTGCTTTTGATTAAATTGCAGAGTTTGCTTTTATATTTTTCGTATTGATATTACAAATGCAAAACCAAGGGGTGCTAGGTTGCCCGGGTAACTGGGTTGTGGAGGTCAGATAGGCAGTCGCTCCATTTAAAATACTGGCTCTCAGCTGCATCCGGTTAGACTGGAAGCCGACCCCAAAAATAGTTGGGAAAAGGCTAGGCAGATGATATGATACAAAAATAGTAAGTATATTTTATAGTCTGTAGTGTATATAGCGCGTCATATAAAGTGATTTTTTCATTATTTTTTTCAAAAACTTGAAAAGAAAAAATCAAAAAAGTATTTTTAGAATTTCTGGACGCCAAAGTTAGGAGCAAACTCTAGCCATACCTAACATAATGATCATGTAACTTAACGTAACTTAGCTTGTAAGTTACAACACAACACGTCCTTGAGGTCCGAGGGTCTCGTCAGGGTCAAGGTCAAAGGCCGAACAATTGACCACGACTAAACTTTGCTAATTATTGCGATAGTTGCATATTTCTTGCAGTATTGAGTGTCTTGATTGAAGGATATGGTGGTTAAATTAATTAAATGCGGATGTGAGGAGTCGTGAGGTTTTTTGGAAGTGTTTTGATATTTTCTTATATGCTATACTACCTACCATACCAGCCTTCCACCCGCGACCTGTGAAAATTACTCCGCACACCCGAATAAAAAGTAGCTTACCTATAGCCTTTCTCAATAAATGGGGTACATATCTCAAACTGAAAGAATTTTACAAATCGGTTTTATAGTTCCTGAAATAAGCGCGTCCCAACAAACAGACCTTAACTTTACAGTAGTAAAGTTTACACTGCAGTTATATAGTAGGTATTTAATATTTCAAGATCAAATATATCAACATAAACCACAATATTTATCAAAAATTGCAATATGTAGGTATACATATTTCCATTATAATTCGAGATGTACCTAAGTTGGACGGACGTTTGTCTGAGCTCATTCGGCTGAACACTGGGGGATTACTTTGTCACATTAATTTATTCGTCTAGGTAGGTATATCATTTATTTGCGATTGGAATTATATTAGGGAAAATATTACTAATTAGCTGGTCCCAAGTTTTCACCTACGTTTCAGGAAAACCACTTATCGCGACCGGGTAAAAAGTAGGCTATGTCCTTTCTCAGACTCTAGACTAAGTATCCTTTCATTTAAATCGGTTTAATAGTTTTGGCGTGAAAGCATGAAGACACACAGGGATTCGAATTACTTTTTCTTATGACGATTATCATTATGTATGGAATATAGGTACCTAACCCGTGAATTTAACCAGTTTAGAAATAAACACTATAAATAAACCATTGGTTTTGATGAGCATAGGTTTATTAAAATGTTTAGTATCTAATATTACCTATTGGAGAGATAAAATAATTTTGAAATATGACTTGACTCTTGAGAGCAACTAATCGCTGCCGACGGCTTTACATTACATCTTAAAATAAAGCTATTAAGTATCTATAACATTTAAAAGATCTCGTGGCTAAGTAACAGCCACTCCGTTCGATCAATCATAAGGTTAAGCAACGCTTTACGTAGTCACTCCGTGGATAGGTGACCATTATGTCATGAGGAGTAGAAGGAGCTTTAAGTTGGTGCCTCCCCGATAATTGAACATCCTTGGCAGTCGTTACAGGCAATGAGGACATAGAATTTTTTGACCAGTCTTACCGGGCTGCCTATGATAAGATGACCTATCTATCCAATCGCCTCAAAAATTGCTAAACCACTAATTTACTCTTCTAGCTGTTAGGTACTTAGCCACGAGTTAAGTGAATACTTAGGTAAGTATAATTTGCAGTACACAATTTACCCAATAAACACCCTACATAACCAAACTACCCACAAAATCAATTCCCAATTAGTTATTCGAATAAGGCCGGTCACTCAACCCTGCCACCGGTCATACAACCGATGCATAGCCGGATCGATGCCCGTTTGTGTCAAGGTCAGTAATTGAGATAATATTCAAGGTATTATCAGGATGTCTGGGTCAGATTAGGTCGGTTAGTAAGCTATGAGGTTACATTTGAACCTGTAGTTAACTACATAGTTAAATGTAAACGGAGAAGAGAAGAATTTAATTGGGATGAAAAAATAAATGGTTCTGAAAAGTTAAATGTAAACGGTTCTGTACAATGCGTACAAAATATTGCTATTTATTTAAATTACCTCTGAAAAAAAAGTCTTGACGGATAACGATGGAACCCTAAAAATACTGCACAGTAAACGACCATGTTTTTTACTCGATAACTAAGATTGACATTTATGGATGCCTGTTTAAAACTGCAGGTGAGCTTTGAATAGAAACTACAATTTAAAAAAATTCTGGACTCCATCAGGCGGATTTGACAGACCTTACTTTTTCATCTCAGCTTCGGTTAGATCACGAAACATCTTTAATTTTAGCCCCATACGAGTATGTACCTAGTGTAAAACATGTGTCTCTAGTAAGCAAATAAATAAATAGATAAATGGAATATATGGAACAGCTGTGAGGAGATCAAACCAATAATTAAGCTCAATAAGGACAAGAAAACTTTTGACTATACAGAGATTTATTTTATCCTTCTAAAATAAATACGCAACCAACTCGTACAAATTTCATCCATAAACAATTTCAAGTAAAAAATATCTTCACACTAAACACAGAATAAACAAACAAACATGTATTACAACACGTGTTTAGCTGTTTACATCCAAAATACCTACTAGTTGATATCGTCAAGTGGCGTCAATCAAATCTCAGTGGCGGACAGAAATAGCCGGTCAGCCGGAGAGACCCCTACTATGTGAGAGAGCGGAATTTTGTGATTAGTAGAAGTGTGATTTTTGGTTTTCGTTCGGATACAAAGTAATGCTCAATCCTCCTCCGTGTGAGAGGAGGCCTGTGTCCAACAGTGGAACAATAAAAAGGCCATTTACATAAAGTTAAAGGTTTTTTTTTAAATAGACAAGTGATGTAGTCATGGTTTTTTTACTGATGTAGGGTTTTTTTAAGCTGTTGCATTTTACGGTTGATAAAAAGGATAGTGGGTATAGTGGATTACAAAAAAGAGAAAATATTCTGTGTTTAAAAATTAATTCTTACAAAAACCTTAAATAATATTCAGGTATTCTACATCCTTACTTAATATTGTCAACACGAAAGTAACTCTATCTGCCTGTCTCTTTTTCACGCCAAAACGACTAAACCGATTCAAATAACATTTTATACACAGTGTAAAGCCTGAAAAACATGTCATGCGCAGCTTGCTGATCTGGTGAACATTTACTCAGGCCAAAAATATCCCTGAACTTCATTTTTGTCACTACTTTCTTCATCTTATTTTCATATTTTATAGATTAAAATAAACAAACTCACTCCAATCGAGTTCCAAGAGTAACGCCATGCGTATTGTCATGGCCATTTAATTGTAGTGGCGTGGAGCATCGTGTTTGTGTTGTGGTGATCTGCCCAGCGCTGGGACTGACCTTGACCGCACTTCTCTGCAGCTGGGCAAGGATGTAGCTATGTAATGTGCTGCGTATTTGCAGTTTTACGTCTGTATTTACGCTTTTGGGTTTAGTTATTGATGTTATTTTTTCGAGAAAGAATGGATTAATAACTAGGTATATCAGATAATTTTTTGGTTGGCTATGACCACACAGTAACATGCAGCTTTTAATTTTTCAGTTTTATTGCCTTAAAATATTATTGTACCTACCTTTATTTTTATATTCATAGGCGGATAAATTAATCGGATATTTGATGTTTATACGACTGTAAATTTTTGCTACAATCATATTCTTGTTTACTTATTTAGTTTTTCACTAATAAACAGCTAAAAAATAATAAAATGACCCATAATACAGGCAGGACAATAACATAAACATATAACTAAATCGTAGCAACGTACAATAGGTACAGTAATTGTCACATTATTAATTATACAACTTCGTAAACCTATAAAGTGCAGTAATACTTGTGTTATATAAAACGCAGGCATTTTCCAACGCCGCCCGCCCGTCGGGTTGTTATGCGACGGCACTGTAGGGCGGAAGAGCTACAGTGTATAAATGAATAATTGTAATACTTATAATGGGTTAAATAAATATAATGTTAGTATATTGGAGATTTTTATTGATGTGGAGAGTGATTTAAATATATTTGTTGAAATTGAATTTTATTCATAAATTCAAAAATACTTCCCTACTTATTTACTTCCACATTGCAAACGTTTGCTTCGCTATTTCTATACTGATAGGAGATACAAAGAGTATTAAACGAAGGTTTATTATGTAAATTGACATAAAAAATATTCTTCACGATTTAATCGAAAAATGATCCTTAAAAAATGTGAAATAAAACAAAACAATAAAACATTACTTTAATCCATACTTTATACGTAATTTAAGATAGTATTAAAATCACTTGAATTTCAGACTTTTACGATACGTTTTATTTTTAAAGTAGTTACAATTTTCTTCCGTTTTTTTAACATTCCTAACTTCAGTCATACTCAATACTATGCAGTTACTTATATAATTTAAACAGTATGATATACACACCACATTTAACTTAAGATAGAACCCGGAACGGTCACTTTAACTGAAAATGACAGTTCTACCATTTTGTCGATACTGAAAGCAAACTGTTTTGTCGACATTGGTTTCAATCGTTACTAGAATGTATATGAAATTTATGAAATACCAGCTGCAGAGAACTACTTGCCGCACATGGATAAAAAGAAGCCTGTGTGCTATTTTGAAATTTATGCTATATTTATGTAAACTTAAATAAAAATACGTTTTTGTAAGAAAATATCCAAAACCGGCCTAGTGCAATCTATGAAAAATTAACGTTTTCACTCGTTTATTGTATTAATATATATATATTTTTTAAAAAAATGTATTTGTTGTTGTAGCGGCAACGGAAATACATCATTTGTGAAGATTTCAGCTTTTTAGCTATAACGGATTATGAGATACAGCCCGGAGACAGACAGACAACGTAGTCTTAGTAATAGGGTCCCGTTTTACCCTTTGGGTACGGAACCCTAAAAAGCGTACACGTATTCACATACCCATACATACATACTTTTTTAAATTCTTTCTATATTTTTGACATTAATTTTGATCTAATGTTACTCCGTACACAATTATTTTTATGTTAAATGCAAGATGTTTTAATATACTTACCTATATATCATAATTTAACCTATCTACATTTGATTAAAGACTTTTTTTTTGTAAATAGGTTGAAATCAACACTTTTACACGAATAAAGTCGGTATAAATTTCCTTTAAAACAAACACGGAAATAACCTCAAGGGTCAAACATTCAATTATTTTAAATAGATTATTATAAAACATCAATTATAACCACACTCACCAAAAAGCCCTCAAAAGGTTCACAAGCTGCAAAGATATGACTTTTAACCCCAAAAAGAAAACACAAAAAAAATGCTTTCCCATCTCCCATACAAACACAGGGCCAAATTCCCCACTATACCCAAAAAACTTAAAAAAACAGCTAATTACCCCATTAAAATCAATACATACCTACCACCCCACCTGTATAATTAATTCATTTTAAGACGCCGTCACCACATCCCCTTAGAAGCGACATTTGCATATTACAAAGTATGGAAGTTCGCTAACGAAGTCCGCGGGGGGGGCGGTGCGGTTGGGAGGGGGTGTCTAAGGTTGCTGCTGTAAGACGGGGAATTGAGTGCAGGGAGGGACTTGGGGTTTTGTTGAAGGAGCTAAAATTAGTATTTTTTTAAATATCTGCTATTAAAAATAAAGATAGTTGAGAAGAATATTTTTGTAAGAAGTTCACTGATACACTTTATTCTATACTACTATTCTGCAGAAATGTTCTAATTACGATATGCTAAACGTGGGTTCAACTGAATGAACCTAACATGTAATATACAGACGGCAGCATATCAACCTACCACGATCTGTCAAATTTCTTAAATAGATTTTCAACTTTATTAAAACAGCGGTAGATTAATGTTCAATTGGTAAAAGACAGATTCGGGTAGGTTGACCTGCTGTCGCCTGTACTTACTTTGATTTCCGGATGAGAAAGTGAATATGGAATAATAAAAACGCTCGATGTCTATATGCGATCTATCCGTTGATTTGTGGTTGTGGATTGGCTATTGAAATTAGCTCCATATTAATTACTTCAATTTCTAATTGTAAAACTAGGGATAAAACGGTTATAAAAATCTGTGGCTAGCCAATTGCAGACAACAGATGATAAATAAAAATCTAACAACATGCGTGTATTTTACATAAAATCAGAAAATTCAGCCAGTTTTATAAAACTACAGAATACGAAATAGTTGGGTAAACTTTACCTGCATTGTTTGGTATAAAAACAGTAGTTAGCATAATTTTATTCGAGCGCACTTTGAAAGTATTTCAAATGAGCAGCGTTTGCATTTTCATGTGTAATCTAACTTGTGAAATATGACGGGGGCTTGTTGGATACTATTACCAATGTTTTACAATTGTAAAAAGATAGAAAAGTTTTATTAGGTATGTAAGGTGCTTTTTAGGCATTACACTATTATAAAAATAATGTTTCTAATATAATCAATAATATTATTGTTATACTCATGATGAATAATAGTATTGAGTATATAAATTGTGGTAAATAAAAAATAATTTTAGCGACACTGATTAATTGATTCTAACGGGTTCACTTGTTTCTTGAAAAACCTTCCTCTTTTATGCTGTTGACATATTCAATGTTTATTATAAAAGCATAATCTTACAAAAAGGTCCTAGAAAACCATACTAACAAACTATTATTATTTTCTTGTACAGAAGGACGCGCCCAAACGAACAATCCCAAATCCGTCCCTGCGCACCTCGAATGCGGAGAAAGATGAAGGAAATGAAAATGTACGTCGCAAAAAGGGGGGTCCCCCACCCGCTAGAGGAAAGCACGAAAATTCTGTAAAGAGGGGAGAGTCGGGACTCGATACCTTTTGTACGATAAGCCCTTTCTCCCCTCGTCCTGAGAAGGGGAGAAACGGAAACATTACTTGGGGAAACGTCTCCTCACTTCTTATCAGTCTTGGATAATTTCCTTCGTTTGGAAGCTGTGATGCGGGCCGTTTTGTTCGAGGGTAGTTTCATGTTTGGTAAATAATTTTCGGAGGTACTTATCGGTATTGTTAAGTTGGGCTTGGTTGTCGTTTTAAAGGGTGAGATGTGTAGGTATTTTGAGATGGGACGTGAGTTTTTTGTGAGTAAGATAGTTAGGTACTTATGTGAATCAATTACATAATGTGTTTGAAATAAATTGATTTTTAAATGTTTTTAAACTTTCGCAATTTGTACACATATTTTAGACAACAACCCGGGTCTTACTCGCGATCAAACTATTAAAGGTTTTACGATACCTCTTTTCTCCCGACGTTTCGGCCGAATTGCACCGACCGGTCGGTGCGAGAAAAGAGGTATCGTAAAACCTTTAATAGTTTGATCGCGAGTAAGACCCGGGTTATTGTCTAAAATTGATTTTTTACAGGTCATAAAAATAATTTTTCATACTACTGGAAATATGATAGAAAATCCATTCTTACGGCAAGATACTATTAGATAGGACAATAAAATTAAGAACATGTTCAGTCAGTATACAAGTTTACACTATTTGTAAAAGAAATATATTAAAAAAAGTATCATAACAATCTAATTTTCCCACACACGCACAAAGCTACACAGACAATTATAAAAAAAAACATGTTTAAAATTTTCAAAAAAGATACGAGATACCATACAAAAATAAAACTAGTCTACTTATTTGTACTCTTTTTACAACCCGAGCATCGTACCCACGACCTGTCGGTCACACAACTACACAGAACAGGTTACATCAGATCACAAAACACTTCTATATCAGTAGTAAAGGGTTGAAATTCCCATTGCTTGGAAACGAGCTTTCTTTTACAAAAGATAACTTGTCTGTGTTAAAGGAAACCTGTTCTTTTATAGGATTTTTATTTTTGTAGATATTATTTTATTAACAAATAATTTTTATTTAATAGTAGAATAATATTCTTTTTCTGTATTGATTGTTAGAAAATGATTACTGAAAAAAGTTGCATTGTTCTTTGAATTAAGATATGATAGATACCAAGGGCCAATTTCACAGGTACCTGACAGATTCTGCCATAGAAATGTTTTCAATTTTTACTATTTGTCAGATAACTATCTAGAACTTTATCTGAAACCTGTTAAATGACCACTAATGTGTTTCAATTGCTTAAATATTTTTTACAATTTTCATAAAGCACATCTTTTTCAAAAATGTTAAATAAAAAGTCCAAAAACTACCACAAAATTAACGCAGCAATTTTTACCGATGGCCACACCAATTTATCATAAGAATTAGTTGTCCAAACTATTGGGCGATCGTAATTAATGGACAGCCGGGCAGCCAAATGAAAAGGGTGCCTGTCTGGTTTTAACGAAAATACTGTTATTTTGTTTCGATTTTCATGGCAAAGGGAGGATTTTTCGACTGCGTAATGTAAATTTATTGGATTGTAATTTTAGTTTTGCGATTGGAATGGCTTCGTGGTTCATGAAAAGTGTTTTATTTTGACACATGGCTCTAGTGTTATAAGTCGACGTTTTTAAGTGGTTTTTCCTAATGGAACACATCTTAAAGACACCTGGACTTTAGTCTGAAATCGCTAATCAGCCTTGAGAGCTCATTCCTTCTCTGCTTGAGAAGAGGCCTATGCTCAGCATTGGGTCAGAAGAATGAATAAAAAATATAAAAGGCCATAATGATGTGCCCACTCACAACACGTCCTCAGTGGAAAAAAAATACTCCACATTTCATCCATTAAGAAATGGTTTATGCAAAACGACTTAGCTTATAAATATTATATTTTATTTATTGTATATTCACTTATAAGTATGTAGAGCACGAAAATATATTCAAGACTTTTCGACCCTCCATTTTCTCCGTATAACAAAGGCTTATATAACGATATATTTTACATATACAATAATAAGATATTCCTTCATCAGCGTCTTATAAATATTGAAGAGGTACGGCAGTGTGTACTCACGCGGGAGGTAATTACTGAGGGACGCTCCCTCGCGAACGCCGCCTCATCTTTCCTCTTGGCAAGTGGTTCTCAAACTATTCTTCGACATTTGGGTATGACTATTGAAATTCAACATTTCTTCTACCCAGAAAAAACATATAGGAAGTGGTGAAGACCGGACGTTTGAGGGTTGTCTTGTAAGAATTGGCCTTGTTTGCTTTCTTTTTCATTTAAATTAGGCTGAATTCAAAGTATGCTGAAAATCAGCAAAGTCAATTCACTTTGCTGATTTTCAGCCTACTTCGAATAAATTACTTTTTGTCTTTGTTATCTTGAAAGTATGTAATGGGTTTAAAGAAGGGATAGGTATCACCGTTGAGCCTATCCATTTGTCTAGCCTTTTCCCAACTATGTCCTCATCCCAATTATTTGAGCAACCCGATAGGTACCACCTGCTAAAATTGGTTGTTAGATTTTCTAGCTTCGGACTACTTGTAACGACTGTCAAAAGTGTTCAAATGACAGCTGGTACCGAACAATTTAACATGCCTTCCGAAGACGGAGGAGCTCGTCATGACAAAATAATCACCCATCAACGAACCGGTCGCTCCAAACTTTATAACCGGCCCCTGTGGCTGATACTCAGCCAAGAATTCTTTAAAATAATATATTATGTAAAACTTTGACAAGCACAGACCTAAGCATTGTCTTCCACCACTGAGTGGCTTTATGAAATTCCTTCCACGCTCATACGCAGTTACGACGGCTCTTATTAGCTGAGCAACGGGTTCGAGTCCCGGACCTTTTATTGCTAATAATGTTACACTATTTCATTGTATGTATGTTTGTTACAAGTTTGATTTGAGCGATGTTTTATAGTTTTGCGGTCGGATTTGTGGAATAGGAAGATTTTGGTAATATGTTTAGGATTTTGGGAATAAGGTTTTCTGAAAAATACGACTAGGTACCTTTTCACTGTTTTTAGGGTTCCGTACCCAAAGGGTAAAACGGGACCCTAATACTAAGACTTCGTTGTCTGTCTGTCTGTCTGTCTCCAGGCTGTACCTCATTAACCGTGATAGCTAGAATGCTGAAATTTTCACAAATGATGTAAGTATATCCGTTGCGGCTATTACAAAAAATACTAAAAATAAAAAAAAAAATATTAAGCCTGTTGATTTATATTAATTAATTGCAAAATTGTATACTAGTAGCGTAGAAATAATGTGCAACTTAAGTAACTCACACTTAACCATTCCTATTGCACTTTTTAGGGTTCCGTAGCCAAATGGCAAAAAACGGAACCCTTATAGATTCGTCATGTCTGTCTGTCTGTCTGTCTGTCTGTCTGTCTGTCCGTATGTCACAGCCACTTTATTCCGAAACTATTAAGACTACACAGTTAAAACTTGGTAAGTAGATGTATTATATTGACCGCTTAACGATTCTTTTACAAAAATAAAAAAATATTAATATTCGGGGGGGCTTCCCATACATGAAACAGAAACTAATTTTTTTATTTTTTGTCATACCTATACATGTGGGGTGTCTATAGATAGGTCTTAAAAAATTGTACTGAGGTTCCTAAAACCATTTTTTCTGAAAGTCAATCATTTCAGAGTAAGACACTTCCAAAGTGCTAAAAATGTGTGTCCCCCTCCCCTGTAATCTAAAACCAATACACATACCAACGTGAAAATCTTAAAAAAATATATCGTTATAGATCTTACTACCAAACATAAAATCAAACCAAAATTGTTGCACAAGAACATGTCATGTTTTGAGCTATAGCACTTTTCAGCCTAAAGCCCGTCATATACACTTTGATTTTCTAGTATATTTGTATGAGTACAAAAGTACAGTTTTATTTTTTTGATTTATGAGAAATAAACATGCTGTTTAGTTTATGGCTGATTGTAGTTTAATCAAGCGTTCAACGTTATATTTTTCATAAATAATGGAACGGAAGCCCTTTCGTGTGCGAGTCCGACTCGCACTTGGCCGGTTTTTTTCATAGATAATGGTACGGAACCCTTCGTGCGCGAGTCCAACTCGCACTTGGCCGGTTTTTTTTTTTCACTTATAATGAACGAAATGAGACTCACGGTCAGTATCACAGGTTCCAGATAAAGTTCTATGGTCTGTTCGCGATAGGAATAGAAAGAAGTTTAATAAGGCTCTTTTAGGCGTCCACTTTAAAATAAAATTACAACAAAAATGATTTCTCTCAAGATTGATGTGGAAAAAATATAATTAATTTAAATAACAGCCGGCACGCTTAATTGTACATATTTAACCTATCTACTTTCTGAAATTACAAGATTTCCATTTAATACCGTTTATTTTTACATTCTGTTGTCGTGACGACGTTAAAAAAATCTAAAAGAAGCAGGGGTAGAGAGTACTAGGAATGTTTTCACGTCACTGTCAATTTTCTCAGACAGTCTCAGACCAAATCACAAAATGTATAATATCGAAAATTTTCTTTTAGTTAATTTATGGAATCACAAAGCAAGGAAAATAACATAATTAATTTTAATAGCAGCTACCACGCATAATTATTCTTATTTAACCTATCGACCATACGAAATTATAAGGCTTTCATTTAATATTGTTTTTTTGTAATATTCTGTCGTTGTCTAAAATCTAATAGTATCAAAACGTTTACACGTATTTCTACCAAAACTAAAATCTTACTCTATTATCTTCATAAACTGTGGCAGTACGTGAATTTTTAATTTTGGGAGGTTTTGTCAAATATGATCTGTCAAATTATGTGAGTACGCCTTTTCTCGTTATAACTAAATTTTCGTGATTTTGTTGTTTTTGTTACTGTTATTATTTCCCGAAATCGTTTAAATGAGAGGAAGTGAAGCGATAACTTACTCAAGCACTAACATATGTTATGACAGAGAAATGGCAATCTTGCTTTGTTAATACGATTAAAGAAGAGGAAAAGTTTTGTCAACTGGATAGAATGTCGTTGAAAGGTTCATTTTTAGCGTTGGTGGAACTTCTTCATCATCATCATCACCGTCATCAACAGAGGACGACGACTGACAGAATAAAATTAGTCACCTGTAATCTCCATTGTATTAATTTATTAATTTTGTATACAAAATTATTGTTACTAAACACTGTTTCATTTCACGTCATTCACCTCGTGACGAGTACATATATAGAAAATAATTTACTGTATGCCATACATATTATTTATTCAAATTATTTGAACTTAACTTGAAACAAAAGGTATCGTACTCCTGCTTCTGCGAGCCTCTTTTTTCTAACGTTATCGTGAACAGGGTATAGATAGCTATCAGACAGATCATGCCGTAAAAAAGTAATCGAAATTAAAAATATTTTTATGGTATTATCTGTCAGATTACATCAGCTATTTAGACCTTTATTTGGAATCTGTGAAACTGCAAACTGTGCAGATTTTCCATTACTAATCGAGCTGAATGTTGCTTATAAGCTGATTTTGGGATCGCTCCATTAATAAAAAATGTTCTTAAATTAGCGTTACATAATTTTAATTAAACACCTACTATACAATATTCATTGAAAACACGAAACCACTAAAATACGAAGCCAGAATGAAACACCAATTAATTTCAAAATTGAACTCCTCCAAGACGCGAAGTCTAATTTAATTAAAATTTCAATTAAATTGAAACGTCTTAGATATAATGTTATAGTTTCTGCTCTGTTTATGTAATTTTATACGCATGCGGGGTGAGGGGGGTGGGGGGGTGTCGCGGCACCCCACTTACCCCGTGGTGGGATTAACAAGATTCCATTAAAATTATTATAATGTTCACTATATTATGGATAAGCAAAGCTTCTTTGTTGTTTGTATGTGTGTTGATGTTCAACAATGAATTGATGTTATATATAAAACCTATGAGTACAATATGTATGTGCATAGCAGGTATATAATAATAAATATCTTGTGATTTCAGTAATATGGTTAATAAGTATGTGAATTGTTCTAACTTGATGCTAATTATTCTAGTAGGTACCTACATATCGATAGGTATATATTTTAAAATCACTCCTTATTAGATCGATCTGTCCTAGAGTCCAAAAATAATATGAAACTTATTAACTTTTGGGTACCAATTCTCTTGATAAGTCTTAATTGCACCCATTTTGGGCCAATATGCCAGTTTCAATACACTGGACATGGACCTTTAATAAAATAACTTCCGTCTACCCTTGCAAAATTACTCGCTAGACAACTCAAAACAAATGTAACCACCAACTAAATAAAACCTAAAAACCACCTTCACAATATCTTCAAAAACAACCATCTAACCTGTCACTATCTACGCCTACCTTTCATCCCCTATCATCCTCCCCACGCCTTATAAGCAACTAAGAAAATCAATAGCGTCGTTCCAACACGCTACAGTTACTTATTCCCCGCGAAAATAGAAGCTTCGCGGGGGTTCGACCCCCCAACGGGGCGCAAGTAGTGTGGGGTCGCAGCCACCTGAGACACTCCGAAGACGGGCACTCAAAATTTCGCTTATATAACGTGGATATATAGTAGAATTAATTAGTTTTACTGGGTAAAGTTTTACATGGGTATACGTTAAGATATTTGCATAAGATTCTGAGGTGTGAGTTTATTGTTATTTTGAGGGGTTAAGTTTGTGGTTTTGTTGTGTTAAGTTTATTGTACTGGTGGTATTGTTTTATTTTCTTGTAGATAATGTAGTAATGTTTGATGTGTCACATATGCCGTATCATTAGATATTATACAGCATGTCTAGATTATGCTTTTATATTGCTTCTAAGAAACAAAATAAAAGTCTTCTATTCATTTGTAAATACGTGTACTTATGCAAAGTAAAATAATTAATTGCAATCCTCTACTAATAAATTATTGTATTTTTTTTTAATTTAACCCTAGAGTACTACTCATGTTGCGACATACAAAGAAACTACTCATACGTCTGCGAGGCGCTTCGTATTGACTAACCTTGTTATTCAGAAATTATGGATATGATTGATATATTGTCACTGTTTCTATAGTTGTGCATATTACTACAATTAAATAAAATCATAATTTTTTATTACATTTATATATTTTAACTATAAAATTATTAATGAAAAAATCCTTAGGAATAAATTTTAGTAACCCAGATCATGAAACAGTATTGTCAATAAAAAATATAAAAAACAACTTAATGTATATAATTCTTTTGATAAATAGTTATTTATGAAGTAACTAACAAAAAACATAACGTACAAAGTCACAAAAAATATTTTAAATGCATTTGATACACAAATGAACTTGATGTTCGCCGCAGATAGATTTTGGCACCTGGCGCACATCATTTTGGACATATTCTTCTTTTTAGATATACAATATCATCTTTTTTTGGTAGTTGTGGGTACTCATTTTTAACCGACTTCCTAAAAAGGAGGAAATTCTCAATTCGACCGCGTATATATGTACATATATATATATTTTTATGTGCGTTCCCGTACATTTTCGTCGTTTATGAACAGATTTTGAAAAATATTTCTCTGTATGAAAAGGTATGCTACCAGGGTGGTCCCGTTGCCACCACTTCAGGTATAGTCACTAAAAAGCGAAAAATAAAAAACTTTTTACAAAAATCGGTCTATAAGTCGGTAGCAAAATAAATATACTTAGCTGCATGCACCAAACACTGACTTCTAAACCGGTGCACCTATATATATATATATATATGATAGATATATATATGTATACACCTAGATTTTATAGAAGACGGTTTTATTTTTTGAAAAAGAAATTCAACAGAAGAGTTATTGAAAGGATTTTTCAGGAGGACTTCGATAATGTTCCGGCTACTGTGTTTCAGCGTTATCCTATCTATTATGGCCACTTTCTTCTAGCTAACTAGCCATCATATCAACAATATCTCTTTTATTGCTAGTCATGATGTTGAAAATTCAAAATATACCTTGAAAAAATATAAAACGCACTTGTAGTAACTAATAATTAAAAAAGAAACACTAACAAAATAATTCGCAAAACTTACACAGAAGCTACTCATACGTCTTTGGAGCGCCAAGGGTAGTTATATAAAGAAAACTAGTACAGTTACCGTAATGCAACTACGGTCCTGCGATATATACTGCCGATGATTGAGATGTCCTGGAACGTCAATACTTTACGCGCGAAGGATAAAAAGATACAGCAATTTATCTAAAACGCTGGCGCCTCTGAGGCGTAGAGTAGTATTCTAGGGTTAAGGAAGTCTTCCAAATAAATTTATCTTGCCGAATTTATTTTATTATCTGTTTCTCCGCGGTATCACCCTCGTTCCGGGGGAACTTTTCGTGTATCTGGACAAAATATAGCCTGTGTTACCTGGGAATAGCTTTGTTTCCCAATGAAAGAATTTTTGAAATCGGTTCTGTAGTTTCGGAGCTTCTAGGATACGAAAAACCAAAAAATCATCTTTACTATATTAGTATAGATACAATGCAATCTGCTGTCTTGCTTGCTATACTTATATGTACAGGATACTAAAGAATAACTTAATAATATAGTGGATGCAAATTTGTGAATTTGAGGGCCGCGTAGATTCAATTCCTTTAATAGGTAGGACGACGTTGTATAGGCATTTTTTAGTGCACGGGACTACTAAAGGATAATGTTGCCTTCGATTAAAAGAGAATGGACACAGTCTTAAATTATATCTGTATTTGCTGAGTTTGATATAGTTTCTTTAAGTCATTATACCAAGCAAAAATGTAAATCAACAAAAATATGAACAGATTTTCAAACTGTATATTTTTAAACTGTTGTTTTATATGATTATGTTTTATTATACACAATTTGGACTTTATTATGTTTATACAACGTATTTACAACGCTCAAATCATAATCATGCATTAGATCAATATTTAAACCCTAAGATAATACCTAATATTACTGCAGCATGCAAACAACACACTGCCAACTTAACACAATTTAAATTCCCAAACATATAACACTTCCAATAACTATAACACGCCACAAAATCTCTTATCGAAATCAAAATATCTTAACCAGAAGTCCTTACATCTATAAATTACCCAGAACACTAAGAGTTGCAAGCCTCACCCCACAACGAGGGAAATATATTTCGAATTACTGGCAACACAAATAAATCAGGCACTCTCCAACCGACAATATAATCGGGAACTTAGAAACACGTACTTACTTATGAAACCCCACCACCCCGCGTTCCGTTTTGAATTTCGAACAGGTAGGGTTGCATGACTTGTTTTAATAAAAATATTTTTTTTTTTTTTATAGCAACCGAATGGTTGTTGCACTGTACTGTATGCCTGTTTGCCGTCTCTAGTCACTGCGCTTTGGGCTTTGAGACTAACGGATTTTCATCACGCCAAAACCACCCGTGTGAACCGAGCGTGTCACTCGCAAAATTCGCTGGTGTGAAAACGCTGTTAGACACTGTCATAATAAACGCACACCAATCAGAATTCGAAAAGAAATCGAATTCTAGGGGCCCTTGCATACTTATACAAACCGAACGCGCAAAAAAAGAATTAGGTAATTTCTGTGATTCCAGATTAGGCGTTCTAGGAGTTTCAACTACATCAAACAGATAATAATTTGCCTTGCGCGACTGTGCAAGGTTTCATACATTTTCATAATCGTTGATTCTGACATGTGCGCGTTCACCGTTAGTTACATTTTTGTATTCTTATTTTACTATTTCATTTCAATTTAGTAAAAAAATAATTTATTTAGGTACTCAATTAAAAATGTTGTCAATATCTTATCAACTAAATCAATCGGACGCCAAAAACAGCGATGATTCTAGTTTTACGACACTTATTATTAAGTTCACTTACTTCATCACCAATATCAATAAATTCTTTATTTGCGTGGCAACCCTAACCAAGAAGCGAGAACCAGAACAAACTTAGATTGAGAAGGAACGAACCAGCGCTGTTCCGTTCTTAAGATTCCGTGTTGATGCTCGCAACCTACTTCTAGCAAGAAATTCTGATATTTGCTCCTACTTCAAGCAAGAAATTGTTATATTTACTCCTGGTTTCTGCTAGAATTCTAATGCAAGTAAATCTTTGCTGAAATTCGTTGAGATGTTGGTTAATAAATGTAAGGAACTAGTGGTTTCAAGCGGTTTCGACCGCGTCTTGAGGGAAGTATTTTCCGCACCGGAATAAAAGTAAAATAGGTATGTCTTTTCTCAGATTCTTGACTATCCTGAGTAGGTAAGGAGCACCGTTGATATGATGTTTATGGAGTGATGTAAAGATTCTTCACCTAAAATATTTCATAAAGATTTGAATCACACTTGGATAATAATTGTTGTCATGACAATGTCCATTTAGTCAATCCTCTCCACCTATCAGGTACTGGTAGAAATTAACCACAACTTGTAGGCATCGAACCACAATACCTATCTAACTTGTTCACTTTATTCGCATTAGCAATCGTCCCGAAGGAAGTCTATGAATGAGGAATACATACGAGTCATTAGAAAAAAGATCCAGCTAGACTCAAAAAATTGTGGCTAAAATCTACAATTCATTGTGATCCTATAGTCAGGCAGGTTTGATCTTCAAACACCTATATAATAAAACGAACATAGCAATAAGAAAGAACACATACTTACAGCTTCGCCATAACTATGAACGTGCCAATAAAACCACAGTAAAACATACTCCCACTAATACAAAATTATGTATCGCGTGTCACGTTGTGTTATTCGCGTATACACGTATACATTCACGTGTATATGTATATACACGCTCTCAGAAGCCGCATGTATACACAAGTATACGTAGATGTCGGTATGTACATATTTTAATACATTATCTCGCGCCACGTAAGGAGATGAGATCCAAGATGGCCGCCTTTGAAACACTTCTTAGAGCTCGCGTAGTGACTGGTAGGTTAGTGTGGAGAAACTTTATTTAATTTTATATAGCTTAAAAGAATTGCCCTACTCAGCTGCATCTAGTGAGGCTGGCAGGCAGTACCAATATTTTGCGAAAGGGCTAGCCAGATATATTATGATACACTTACATTTACAAGTATGTGATAATTATTTCTAAATATGTTTTTTGTAATGGCTTGGAAAACCGTACATTTTCCATGCAAAACTCAGTTAGAAACTAATAAAACTAAAGACAAACGTGAATTTATTACTAAGTATAGATGCTCTTTCCAATTAATTACAAATGACACAGTCATTTTTTTATTTTAAAATGCAAAAAATAATATGCGTAGAAATAAGTTTTGAGTTTTCTTTTTTCTTTTCAATACAAATAAAGGTTTAATTCTTGTTATAATACCATTGTATGAATATAATACAATGTACTGTTTGCTTAATTAAAAAAAAATACCTACTTACAAATAGATTCCGTCTCCACTCTTAGAACCAGCCACACGAAGTTATTATATCGCTGCTAGTTTTCGCGGGGGTGGCAGAAGGTTGTGAGGGGGGTGAGAGAGGGGTGTTGCGCCCCGTGATAACTCGCAGCTTCACCGTTTACTTATTTACATAATTACATATAATTCTCAACTGTGTAGGCTAAATATCTTATCGGGGAATTCGGTAGGTTTTCGAATCTTACGCAGAACATTATGGGTCCTCTAAACACACGTTCAACACGTGTTTTAGAAAATTCCAAACTTCATGCGTTTATTAAACATATGACGATAGCCTGTTTAACTTTTTTGTAGTACTTAAGACCCTATTATGGGTTTTACTACAAAAAAGATAAACACACGTTTAACTCGTGTTTTAGAAAATTCTCCATACAAAATTATCTATGTTTGCTATAAGGTATATGTTGTAAGGTGCAAAATCATACTTATTTTTCGTAGTCTTTGAAAAGCACATAATTTTTGATCATGCTACACCACCCTTATGGTCTAAAATAAATAAAAACCGGCCAAGTGCGAGTCGGACTCGCACACGAAGGGTTCCGTTCCATAATCTAGGAAAAATAAACGTACTTATTACCTAAAATTAGCCAAAACAAAGTTATAATTTGCGGTTACTGAAAAAGTGCTATATCTCAAAAACCACTGACCGTATCTTGTTCAAACCAATTTTGGTTGGTAGTTTTTATTGAGATCTGTAACATATATTTTTTTCAGATTTTTCACTTTGGTAGTTTAAGAATTACAGGGGGGGGACACACATTTTAGCACTTTGGGAGTGTCTTACTCTAAAATGATTGACTTTAGGAAAAAATGATTTTAGAAACCTCAGTACAATTTTTTAAGACCTATCCACAGATACCCCACACGTATAGGTTTGATGAAAAAAAATATTTTTTGTTTCAGTTTCATGTATGGGAAGCACCCCCTAATATTACTATTTTTTTTTATTTTTATACAAAAATCGTAAAGCGGTTCATATAATACATCTACCTACCAAGTTTTAACTGTGTAGTCCTAATAGTTTCGGAATAAAGTGGCTGTGACATACGGACGGACGGACAGACAGACAGACAGACAGACAGACATGACGAATCTATAAGGGTTCCGTTTTTTGCCATTCGGCTACGGAACCCTAAAAACTAGCTTCTGCCAGCGGTTCCACCCGCTTTCGCAGGGAAATACTTCTTGCACCTGGATTAAAAGTAGCCTATATGTTGTTCTGTTATATACGCTATATTACTGCCAAGTTTCATCAAAATCCAATCTGCAGTTTTTCCGTGAAGTAGTAACAAAAAAACGTACAAACTTTCATAGTAGGATAATATTTGACTGTAAATGACGCATATCACACTAATATAAAGTTTGTAACGTATGTTTGTTACTACTTCCCAGCTGAATGGATTGCTACTTTCATCCAGATGCTGAAAGTAGTTCCCATGGATAGGTACTAAATAAAAACTCTTTCTAATGACCTCTTTACCACAAACACAAAAACAAAAATCCGGCAAAAAAAAATCAAAAAATATTATGACGAGTCCCGTCATTTGAAGTACTCATAATTTTCGAAGAGATTTTATTTCTATAAGTATTTTTTCTAAGATATCTATATATAAATGGACACTTGCAGTGTGCATAGCAAGCATGTGGTTAATCCATCACCTACAGATTTCGATGCGTTTCTACCTTGGGCCTGCAGCGAACTGGCTGTCGAAGTCAAAGTCATCATCATTAGGAGTCTCCTAAGTAAGCTTCATCTTCACCATCAGCCTTTTATTCTCCACTGTAGAATTCATGTCTGCAGATAAACTTGCTAGAGAATGCGACGCCTGGAAGCGGGAAATTCAAATATAACATGTGTTTTCATGTTTTACCTAAGTTAACATTCAATATGAGGCGTGATCTTATCTTTTGCGGTTATAATATCCCACAAAGTAATTTCTGATGTCCTTGTTTAACTCCGAAACTTCTTACAATTTAGAAGTTACTGATTAAACTTTTTATTGCGAAATATCAGAGTATATCGGGGCTGCGGGTTGTTCGAAAGAGTTACCTTGTCACTGGCACATAAAGGGCTCCCGAAGGAACACGGTGGGTTTTAGTCAGAAAAAGTCTGACACTCTCTCACGCTGTCACCCACAGCGGGAGGAGTCATACCGATGATTTCCCATCGATAAAAAAAGAAAAAAAAGGCTAATGCGTCATAATGACACTATGAGCAATATAAAACTAACCAATATAAATATCGTTACAGAACAATATGCGAGTGGTGTGCCAATTGATCGAGCCAAAAAAGAGAAGCGAGTAAAATCCAGAGCAACATCCATGACGTCTTTATCACCAAATAGAAGTATGAATAGAGACTTAACTAAAACCTCAGTCGATATCGAGCCTTCAATCACCATCGAAACATTATATGATAACCATGGAACTTTAATACAATTAAAATTTATGAACAACAAACAAATACCAAGAGAGGTCTTCAAAATAATTGCCCTGATTATCCCGTACCATAAGGCCCTGCAGTCGATAACCATTAACAGTGGGTTAGCCATGGATTCCATTTACGAGATTTCGAAGTTTCTTAATATGAGCCATATAACGGAGATGAATTTGGACAGGACTGTTTTTCTTGAAGCCAATTATCATATTTTGTTGGACCAGCCTTGTTTAAAATATCTCTCTCTATCAAAATGTAACATAAACGATACCGTAGTACAAACCATAGCTTCTAAATTAGCGTATCCTTACCCCGCCTCTAGTAAGCTTTCTGCCCTGAACTTGGCAACTAACAGGATAACAGATAAAGGTGCAAAATATTTAGCAGATGTTTTGCGAACAAACAGAAGATTAAGCTATCTGAATTTAGCTGATAATATGATTTCTGATGATGGAGCTATAGACATTCTTGATAGTTTAAAGAGCTTTGTGTTAACTGAACAAGAATTAGTAGATAGTAAGGGCAGGTTACTACAATATTTAAAAAAGAAGAATGGTCTAATAAACGCGTTAACTAAAGAGATTTTAAAAGCTGAGCTAGAAAAGAAAACAGTTAAAAAGAAGGTGGCTAAACCAGCAACTACTACTTTACTTAGAAAAAATAAACAACTGGAGAAGGAATTGTCTAAGGATCAAGTGCGTAGAAGTTTTGAGAAACCCATTGGGGAATTACGCAGTCGAGCTGAATCCTTGGCTGATTCTCAACTGGGGTTTTTTAGTGATCCTTTCAGCGCAGAAAATATTTATACGGTTGGTAAAACCGCCTTCTGCTACGGTAATAACAGCCTACGCTACTTGAATCTTGCTTACAACGATCTAACTTATGCTAGTATAAAAGTTTTGTATGAAGTTGTGGCGACACAGAGAAATATTTGCAGGGTCCCGAGGGGTTTGGTCAACGTAGTTATTGAAGGCAATTGCATGCCTACTGAGTGTGAGGAACTCCAAAAAATTGATGACATGCTTTCATCATATTTATTTTATCATGCACCTAGACAGTCTATTGTAAAAAGAAGGCCGTCTGTCAATAAGTTGTGAAACGTAAATGTTTTAACCTTTCTACGAATCCTCTTCTAATTTTTATTAACATTTCTGATATTTTGATTCATAGTCCGAAAAATAGATTGTCCCTTTTTTAGATTTATGTTATTTTACTTTTATGTCTTCTCTTATTTTAGATTAGAATTATTAAATACATTTTGTATTGCTTAAGTTTAAATAAAGGCTCGAAAATAAGTTAATTCTTTTATTTGTACAGACGACAGCAGGTCAACGTATACGATTCTGTCAAATACCAATCGAACATTAACCTATCTCCATTGTGATAAGGTTTAAAATCTACTGCAGAAATTTGACAGATTGTGGTAACTTGATGAACTGTCGTCTGTACTATATTTTTACTGTACTTTTTCAAAGTGAAAGTATTCATTTCCACATGAATTAAGTAACACAAAAGGTGTACACCTTTTACAAAATATTACTTAGTTCAGTAGGAAATCAGTCATAAAATAACGACAAATAACGCGATTGTTGATTTGTATATCAGGGTTATTTTTGGAAACTTATATAGTAAAAATGATTTTTTATAAAAGGAAAATATGCCACAAAAACACTATATTTTAGTAATGGAAATCACCTCGACTCTACTGGCATCGTGAGTGTGCCCGTACATGACTCATGTGCCCTACTTTATGCGTAAAGGTTTGCGCACACTGCGGATATGTCAGGGTACCATTTTTTTTTATATCGATGGGAAATCATCAGTATGACCGCTCCCGTTGTGAGTGACAGCGGAAGGGAGTGTCAGACTTTTACTGATTAAAACCCACCGTGTTCCTTCGGGAGCCCTTTGTGTGCCAGGGCCGCGGTAACTCTTTCGAACAACCCGCAGCCATGTCAAGGTACCAGCCACAAAGTTGTAGTTGATGGTAACAGGTGATTGATAGCAAAACCATAGAAGACTTTCATTGATATAAAAGTATTAATAAAAAAATTGAAGGAACAAAAAGAAACTGGATTTTTGGAAAAAAAATCAAGATTTGCGAAGGTTGCCTATATACTGCATACATGTCCAGATTCGGTAGGTATTAGGGGTCGCAACACCGGACCATTTAAGCAATACCGGTATTTTCGGTATTGGCTTCGGACCAATACCGGTATACCGGTATTTTCGGTATTTCCGAGATTAAGCCAAAGTTAGCAAACACACAATGCCGGATTTTTTGTGGGACCCGTCCCCACCCTCCAATAGACTTGAAATGTTGAAACTGATGTCATCAGAAACGTCTCGTTCGGTAGATCATACTTATCATGACGATTTACTCCAAATTATGGGGCTTAGGTTAGGTTAGTTAACAGTTTTTTAAGGTTGTTAACAAATTACTAAGTGCTAGATGGACCGATTTTGACTATTATTTTTCTAATGTGGAGAAATTACAAGGTTTTTATTTGTTTACATTTCTTTACATCATAATTATAACAGTTTAGTAAACGCCATTATATTTGGCAATGTTACGGATGGTCAGAAGCTAGAAAGTCTGACAACCAGTCTTGCCAACGGGTATCGAGTTGCCCGGGTAAAGTTCCATCGGAATGTGACCAGTATTTTTAAACCGACTTCACAAAAAGGAGGATGAGTTCCCGCGTGTAATTTTAATTAAATGGCGTGTAACTTTTTCTATTTGTGTTTGTCTGTTACCTATTTATTTTACTAAAACCGAAAATACCGGTTTTTGTGAAATTAATACCGGTATTAGTTAGACCTGAATTTGGTCCGGTATCCCGGTATTTTCGGTATTCGGTATACCGGTTTGCGACCCCTAGTAGGTATATGTAAATTATCCTACCCTTTGAAATGCTCAGTCAAGTCCAGTGAAAAATTCCATGTAATACAAACTTCTTTGTCTTCTTAGACAAAAAGCAGAATTAAAAAAAAATCAGACTATGACTTTTGTCATTTCAGGAAAAATTTTCGACGATTTACATGAAAGAATATTTTTCTAGATAATATTATTTTAAATGGCGTCACCTGCTCAGCAATCGATCAAAAAAAGTGGGAATCCAACCCCTCAGGACTTTGATCATTTCTTCCCCTGGGCTTGTACTCAGATGGGAGCCGATGTCACCATACTCGTCATCAAGAGTCAACGATGTTAGTAGTTATGTCTCATCATCATCATCCCTGCCCTTACCCCAACAACATGGGTCGGCGCAACATGTTTTCTTCTTCCACACTCTTCTATTTGCCGTCATCTCACAAGTAACATTCTTCCTAGCCATATCGACTTTCACGCAAGCCATCAATCGTTTCTTTGGTCGTCCCCTTCCGCAATATCCATCTACATTCATGTTCAAAACCTTCCTCACAACATGATCCTCAAACCATAGTTAGACCTGTTTTATTGCTACAAAAATCAGTATCCTTATTAGCTTACCTACAGACATAATGACTTACCTCTAACTTTTAGTTCAGTTTTACTTTAGTGGCCTAAAACATACTATTTCTCACCAGTAATTTTACAGTCCATTTTAAGCAAAATGGGTCTTGCATTTCATCGGTTGTTAGTACATGCATACAATTCTTGATACAAAGCTTGATTGATCTTTATTACGTTTTACAACTGTCAGATCACCAATATCGCCATGGTGAGAAGTCTTGTCGTAGCATAGAACGTAGATCTATCTTGATGAGGTAAAGAAAATAATTACAAATTGTTACAGCTCAATATCAAAGCATATCAGGCAAAGATTCAAAGGCAAAATCAAGGGTCAGGACAACGCCGCAAACAGAATCAGGCTCTGATGATAATGCTGTGTCAGACGACTCGTTTCCAATATTTGCCACACTAATATGCGAAACCAGCCCAGTTGTCTACGTTCAAACACTCTACGATGAACTTACGCAGCTGGTACAAATAAAATTTCTTAAAAATGATAAAATACCAAGAATGATCATAAACATCCTTGGTCTTGTAATACCATATCATAAAGCATTGTCTTCAATTGTAATCAATAATGGAGTGAATGCAGAAGTAATGTATGAATTATCAAAGTTTTTACCCACATCTCATATCACGGAAATGTGCCTTGATAACACTTTTGTGCCAGAAGGGAACTATCACATACTCTTGGACAGTGAGGTCTTGAAACATCTGTCTATAGCGAAATGTGGAATTAATGATGAGGTAGTCAAAACTATTGCTGCCAAGTTGGCTGCTCCATATCCAGCCTCGAAATCACTGTGTGCATTGAACTTGTCGAGTAACAAGATTACAGATACTGGCGTAAAATATTTGGCAGAAATGCTCAGAACGAACAGACGTCTCTGCTACCTAAACTTAGCTGATAATGTGATCACCGATGACGGAGCAAGCAGCATTTTTGACATACTGGTAGAATTCGTATTAACTGCTGAAGAAACTTTCGAAAGAAATAAGAGACTTATGACTTACTTAAAAACTAAAACCAAATTAATTCAAAAGGTTTTAATAGATCTCCAGTCTGCGGAAAATTTAGACAAAAAGGGTAATACAAGAAAAAAGCTAGTTAGACAGAAAAAGGACCCGTCTTTTACAATTGTCAAAAGCTGTCTCAACATTATGGAGTCGCATTTTATGACGAGAGCTGAAAACATAGTTGATGCAATTCTAGGTCCCTTGAACGATCCCTTTGGTTTAGAAAACACTGTGATAAGAGATGATGAACTATACTGCTTTGGAAACAATACTTTAGCTTATTTGAATATAGCTTACAACAATATTTCGTATATTAGTCTTAAGAAGTTGTATGAAGTTTTGATAACACAGAGCAATTTTGATAGAAAGCCTAAAGGTTTAATCAATTTACGGCTTGAAGGTAATTATTTGCCTGTAACATGTCCTGAATTACTTAATATTGACGCTATACTAAAGGCTGAGTTACCCACTCTGAAGAGAACTTCAGAAACTTCTAGAAAAAGAGCTTCTAGTTTAAAAAGGAATGCGTTTTAATGTTTATTTAACTATTCATATTTAGACGATATTCGTATTTTAAGGTATATAAGTGTTTATATTATAAGATTTTAGATATACGGTGAATTTAAGATCGTATTAATATTGTAATACTGTTATTTCTATAGATTTTTAATTTCGAATGTCTAATTAATTTAAGACTTATTTTAATAACTATTTTTAGATTCTCCTAATTTACATTAATTTGTTTTACGCTTAATTTTAGTTTGATAGGTAATTTTAGATACTGTTGTAGTGTTTAATTCGATAGTTTTAATAAAGTTGGTTGTTCGCAGTTGTTTGTCTAATTTTTTACATAGAACGGGCTAACTATGAATAAAAAGTACCTGCGTTTTTTACGGAGTGACTTCCTTTGTGTACTTCTCAACCTAGGCAACATAATACTATATATCTATTTATCCTGATATATATCCTGACTTATTCACTGACTCTTCAACGCAGAGCCCAAACCCGTGAACCTACAAAGCTGAAATTTTGCACAGAGGTTTATCGTAAGACTGTCACGCGAAATAAGAAAGGATTTCCCGAAACTCCCACGGGAACGCGAAAAAACGGGATATTTTGAAGTTTTACGCGGGCGAAGCATTTTAGGGGATGGGGGGAGATAGTTATAAAGTTTATGAATTTTTTTTGTCGATTGTAGACTAAACTGGGCTCTCATACCAAAATTTCAGCTTTCTATTTCACTTCAGGAAGTAGGCAAACATTTTGATGATCATCTGTGTGTCAGTGATGAAATCGCTGTATTTCAGATATCAATAAAGTCTAAAGTATTAAAGCTATTCAATTGAGATTTTGTATATTTAGTAAGTCTATTATTGACATCATATCCTAAGAATATGAATTATCTGGTACCTACATCGGCAACCAACTCTATGAGGGTTCAAAAAACTACGAAACACTTCGGGAAAAGGTAGGTAGAGCCCTTGCGCTTCGCTTGGCTCTTCTTGGCGGGGGCAGTACCGTGCCCCCAGATAAATTGGAACAATAAAATATGATATTATATTTTTCTTGACAACCAACAATGTTTATGTATAACTACTAAAGTTGTAAAAATAAAAATGCTTATAAAAATTGTGGCCAGTTTTAAGAGACGCGGGTAAAATCGCTGGCAGAAGGTCGTAAAAGATACAAGTAACAGGAAATGAAACGATAAATAAACCAATACATCTTTAATTAAGACTAAAGGAACATCTAAAATTACAGTAAAATCTGAATATTATAAATTAAAATTATGTAAACGATCTACCAATAACATGTTTGGCTGTTTACAAAATCTTGATTAGTCCTTGGCTCGCGTGAGATGGTTGGACTCATCAAACATCAAGTTCAAGCTCCAAGTTGGGATCAAGTACCTGACGCAGAAAGCTGTACTTCTGGACACGACGCATCCCTTCGACCATGTTCACGATGCCGAAAGAATATTATTTTTAATTGCTTTTCATATAAAATATAATTAAATATTAACTAAATAAATACCAAATGTAAATTAAGGTAAATCTAAAATTAACAATACCATTACAAATTAAGCAATTACAAATTAAGTTACACCATCTAAATTAAAACACTATAGAAATTGCATTAAAATAACATAAAATCTAAACGGAAGCTAATGATACAAAATTAGACGTAAATTGCCGTATAGTTAAAATAATCATGGATAAGTATAAGTTGTATCGCAGGACTTTCAAGACTTCGACAACCTCCTATTAGAACTACTAAATCTCTTCTTATGATCTGTCGATTTCATAGCCAACCCAGATTCGAGCAAATTATCAATCATTTCCAATTCTGTACAAGACTCTGGTATGTAGTTACCTTCGATTCTCACATTGATCAAACCCTGTGGCTTTCTATGTAAAATACTTTGAGTCATAACAACATCACAAAGTTTCTTAAGACTGCTATATGTAAGGTTATTATAAGCAAGGTTTAAATATGCTAAAGTATTATTTCCATAACAGTACACCTTATGGTCTCGTGTTTCTGTTTGTTCTGGACTGAAGGGATCATCGTAAGGCCCTAAGATATCTTCAACGATGCTCAGAGCTCTTTCATAATAATGCTGTTCAACGTTATGGGTACTATTACCTTCTTTGTCTAGCACTTTCTTCTTAGTATGCACTACTTTCGTTGCTTTCCTTTTGGATTTATTATCAAAATCACCTGTTTGTATTTCTCTGACTGTTTTGTTAATAAGTTCATTTTTCGCTCTTATGTATTCCATTCGGTTTTGGTTTCTTTCAATTATTTCTTGATTTGTTAGAGGAAACCCTAATAGCATTTCAAAAAGATCACTTGTCCCATCGTCAGTGATCATGTTATCAGATAAATTTAAGTAAGCCAGCTGTCTATTATACCTCAATACGTTTGCCAAATAATTTGCACCTACATCTGTGATTCTGTTTGTTGCCAAATTTAATACAGATAATGATTTTGAAGCTGGGCACGGAGGGATTAACTTTGCAGCAATGGTTTCCACTACATCGTCATTTATTTTGCATTTGGACAGAGAAAGATATTTTAGAGTTCCTTGGTTTAAGAGAATGTGATAATTTGCTTCATCCAGTACAGTCCCATCAAGACATACATCTGTAATGCTCGTTGTTGGCAAAAACTTTCCTATTTCGTGAATACCCTCAGCATTTAGTCCGCTATTGATTATAAGGGAGGTTAATGTTTTCTGATACGGTATTAATAATCCAATGATTTTCATAACAGTTCTAGGTATTGTAGAGTTTTTCTGAAATTTTATTTGGACCAAATCCAAGCGGTCATTGTAGACGGTTTCAATGTACACAGGTTTTTGTGAAAGATTTACATCTTTGGGAAAGGCTGAACCAATATTATCTCCCCCTGTTGTAAGGCTCCCTGTTTCAGAAATCGTTCTTTCGCTTTGTACTTTAGATTTTGCGCTTTGGATTTTGCGTTTTCCACGGTCTCTAGACCCACTTTCGTATTGACCTGTAATGAAAGTAACTGTGTAAGACAGGGGTTACACGATCAGTCTGGCGTCAGTCCAGTCCATCAGCTGGTCATGAATGTTGGGAGAATGATCGTGTTACCGGGTGACTGACGGACTGATGGTCCAAAATGTACCGTGTTTTTTGCCCGTCAGTCTTTCGTCAGTCTGTGACTGATGCCAGAATGACGCCAGACTGATCGTGTAACCCCTGTCTAAGTTTGTGATACTTCATGTTACCTATCTTTAGCACAGACGACGGTACCTCAACCTCAATCTGTCAAATTTTACCCATCGAATAATAACCTTCCACTATTGTGATAAGGTTGAATATCTATTGAAATATTTTGACAGTTTATAAGCTGTAGTACAGACAACAGCACATCAAGTTACAAAAATCTGTCAAATTTCTGCAATGGATTTTCAACCTTATCACAACAGTGGGTAGGTTAATATTTGATTGGTAAAATTTGACAGATTCGTATACGTTGACCTGCTGTCGTCTGTACATTTGAATGATAATTTCCTTTAAAATGATTTTGAAAACCTTAAATCAATTAGTGGTGTTCTACATATTGAAGAAAGCTAGTATTTGGTTCAGTTACTCACATTGGAGCCTTCTAGTAACAATAACGGTCGCATCGACCGACAACTGAAAACAGGCCCAAGGCAGGTAATTATCAAAGTCTGCTGGCTGTGGATGAGCATTATGATCAACAAGGTGATGGTGACTGTGCTTCTCCATTTAAAATAAAATAATATTTAGAAAATATAATTCTCAGTGTAGAGCGTATCGAAAACTACGAGAAAATGACGGTTGTCAAAAAGAATCCGTCAGTTATGTTTTTTAAGTGGCTTAAACAGGTTAAAACCTCAGCGCTGTAATTATTGCAGGTTTCACACTGAAGTTTCACCTAGGGCGCTAAAATGGTTTTAGAATTTGGATTCTTTATTAACGATACTGAATCAGAAACACTCACTTCTTACTTGTCTTAAGAATTCAGTATGAGGCCGTTCTAAAATCATTATTGAATGTTATAAAAATGGGCTTCGAATGTGATAAAGTTATTCAAATAAGAAATGATTGTCACAAGACTAAGGGGTCTAATTTTAAGTATGAAACAATAAGAAACAGATATCTCTTTAAAAAATTCTGAATATATTCGCTGATACCGAAACACGAAAGGAGTATGTCTACTTCAAAGACAAAACAAAGATGAATAAAAAAGCAAAAATTTTGACCGCTGTCATAATTTTTGTATAACATAAAGTCATCAGACATTTTGATATTTTACATAATTAAATAATTCTCTGATTACAAAATACGAGTGTAATTAATAATGGATCATGTAGAGTGGTTTCGTCACCCGAGCCCGACAGACTTCGATAATTTTTTGCCATGGGCCTGCTGTCAAATGTCTGTTGAAATGAATGTTGTCGTTACAAGAACGGCTATGAGTCAGTATTTTTTTACTTTAGATCTAATCTAATCTATAGTATAATATTACAAAGCTAAAGAGTTTGTTTGTTTGAACGCGCAAATCTCAGGAACTACAGGCCCCATTTGAAAAATTCTTTCAGTGTTAGATAGCCCATTTATCGAGGAACGCTATAGGCTACTTTTTATCCGGGTGCGCAGAGTAGTTCCCACGGGAAAGCGGGTGTCTATAGTATAATATTACAAAGCTGAAGAGTTTGTTTGTTTGAACGCGCTAATCTCAGGAAGTACTAGTCCGATTTGAAAAATTCTTTCAGTATTAGATAGCCCATTTATCGAGGAAGGCTCAAGGATACCCACTGACCGGCTATATGTTACTTTTTATCCGGGTGCGCAGAGTAGTTCCCACGGGACGTGGGTGAAACCGCTGGCAGAAGCTAGTTTAATATATTCACGTGCCTTAGAAATAAAAAAAGCAAAGCAAAAATCACACTTAGGGTGCTTTTCCACCAGGAATGTGCTATGTTACTATGCTGCAAAGATGCAGTAGCTGAGCTGTGAAACTGTGTAACCGTTTCTACTGATACTGACCTATGTAGCGGTGTGAGTAAGATGTTCTATGAAGATGCGCTGCCGCAAATTAGCTGCGTGAGAAAGATGCGTAGCTCGAGTATGCGATGTATCAATAGTAGGGAAATACACATCCATAGCACGTATCCTTCCATATAAGAAACATATCTTAGTTGAATCCTTTCCCACCAGTGCTAAGCTATGTTGTACCGATGAATATGATTGGTGGATGCCAAACCACAGCAACGTAGCATAGCACGTCTCTGGTGAAAAGTACCCGTTTTTTTAACGATGGGAAATCATCAGTATGACCCCTCCCGCTGTGGGTGACAGCGTGAGGGAGTGTCAGACTTTTACTGACTAAAACCCACCGTGTTCCTTCGGGAGCCCTTTGTGTGCCAGGGCCGCGGTAACTCTTTCGAACGACCCGCAGTCCCGGCAGGTGAAAAAGATCCACTATGCTAGCTTAAGTTCTCCAAACTTTTTGTCGTTACCAAACATCGCAAGGGGCGCTGAACATGTGAAATGAGGACCAGTGAGAAACTTTTGTTCTTCTCATAACATATTAAATCTTTAATTGTTACAGGTGAATATGTAAGCGTACCAAGCACCAAATCTAGAGCGAAGAAAACCAAAAAAGATTCACCAGTAAAATCTACTTCCATGGCTTCCAGTGATCACTATCATGGTCTATCACTCGGTTATATAGTCGACGATATAGTCATCATACATACGGTTTACGATCAGTCCATGAACCTAGTACAAATCAAATTTCTAAAAAACATGTCTATACCACGAGAGATTATGAAACTAATTGCACATATAATACCACTGTACCGACATTTGACATCGCTTACGGTCAACAGCGGTTTGAGCATGGAAACGATATACGAAATATCTAAAATCCTAAATGTATCTAAAATCACTGAAGTATGCTTAGATGGCACTAATGTCATCGAAGCTAATTATCATATTTTATTAGATAACAGTTCTTTAAAACATTTGTCGTTAGCAAGATGTAATCTCAATGATATAGTTGTTAAGCTGATAGCTGAAAGATTAGTTCATCCTTATAAAGTAGCTAGAACATTATCCGTGCTTAACTTGGCGTCAAATTATATCTCAGATCTTGGCGCAAAACACTTAGCAAAAGCCTTACGAACAAACCGGCATCTCGCCTTCTTAAACATATCAGCCAACCAGATTACCGACAAAGGAGCTGGTTATATTTTGGACATTTTAACAGAATTTCCCCTAACCAAAAAGGAATCTATGGAGAAAAAAATAAGGCATTTGAGATACTTAAAAGAGAAGATGGACTTATACCTCACAACTATTCAGGAGATCAGATTATTGGATGATGAAAGAAAGCAGGCGACAAAACGAAAGGCAAGTGTAAAAGCAGGTTCGTTGACTGTGAAAAGGAGGCCTGGGAAAGAAATATCTCATGGTGTGGGAAAGAGTTCAATGATGTTCAAAAATGTTAATGCTGCATTAATTAATGAGAGAATAATGAACGAGAAAGCCGAAGCTATAGTCGATCAAATAATGGGACCTTTCATGGATCCTTTCGACGGTAAAAATACTGTGGTGAGGGACGGTAAGGTTTGCTGTGTTGGCAATTATGCTCTTTGTTACTTGAATATTTCTTTCAATAATCTTAGTTATGCTAGCGTGAAGAAACTACGCGATGTGGTAGTGGCTCAAAAACTATTGAATAGGAAACCAAGAGGTCTAGTTAACGTTAGGATTGAAGGTAACTACTTGCCATCTCGATGTTCTGAATTACTGGATATTGATGAAATACTTGGGGCAAATTTGTCTACCTTGAGAAAACCATCGAATTCTAAAAAGAAAACTGCAAGGAGTGCATCTANGATTTGAAAAATTCTTTCAGTATTAGATAGCCCATTTATCGAGGAAGGCTCAAGGATACCCACTGACCGGCTATATGTTACTTTTTATCCGGGTGCGCAGAGTAGTTCCCACGGGACGTGGGTGAAACCGCTGGCAGAAGCTAGTTTAATATATTCACGTGCCTTAGAAATAAAAAAAGCAAAGCAAAAATCACACTTAGGGTGCTTTTCCACCAGGAATGTGCTATGTTACTATGCTGCAAAGATGCAGTAGCTGAGCTGTGAAACTGTGTAACCGTTTCTACTGATACTGACCTATGTAGCGGTGTGAGTAAGATGTTCTATGAAGATGCGCTGCCGCAAATTAGCTGCGTGAGAAAGATGCGTAGCTCGAGTATGCGATGTATCAATAGTAGGGAAATACACATCCATAGCACGTATCCTTCCATATAAGAAACATATCTTAGTTGAATCCTTTCCCACCAGTGCTAAGCTATGTTGTACCGATGAATATGATTGGTGGATGCCAAACCACAGCAACGTAGCATAGCACGTCTCTGGTGAAAAGTACCCGTTTTTTTAACGATGGGAAATCATCAGTATGACCCCTCCCGCTGTGGGTGACAGCGTGAGGGAGTGTCAGACTTTTACTGACTAAAACCCACCGTGTTCCTTCGGGAGCCCTTTGTGTGCCAGGGCCGCGGTAACTCTTTCGAACGACCCGCAGTCCCGGCAGGTGAAAAAGATCCACTATGCTAGCTTAAGTTCTCCAAACTTTTTGTCGTTACCAAACATCGCAAGGGGCGCTGAACATGTGAAATGAGGACCAGTGAGAAACTTTTGTTCTTCTCATAACATATTAAATCTTTAATTGTTACAGGTGAATATGTAAGCGTACCAAGCACCAAATCTAGAGCGAAGAAAACCAAAAAAGATTCACCAGTAAAATCTACTTCCATGGCTTCCAGTGATCACTATCATGGTCTATCACTCGGTTATATAGTCGACGATATAGTCATCATACATACGGTTTACGATCAGTCCATGAACCTAGTACAAATCAAATTTCTAAAAAACATGTCTATACCACGAGAGATTATGAAACTAATTGCACATATAATACCACTGTACCGACATTTGACATCGCTTACGGTCAACAGCGGTTTGAGCATGGAAACGATATACGAAATATCTAAAATCCTAAATGTATCTAAAATCACTGAAGTATGCTTAGATGGCACTAATGTCATCGAAGCTAATTATCATATTTTATTAGATAACAGTTCTTTAAAACATTTGTCGTTAGCAAGATGTAATCTCAATGATATAGTTGTTAAGCTGATAGCTGAAAGATTAGTTCATCCTTATAAAGTAGCTAGAACATTATCCGTGCTTAACTTGGCGTCAAATTATATCTCAGATCTTGGCGCAAAACACTTAGCAAAAGCCTTACGAACAAACCGGCATCTCGCCTTCTTAAACATATCAGCCAACCAGATTACCGACAAAGGAGCTGGTTATATTTTGGACATTTTAACAGAATTTCCCCTAACCAAAAAGGAATCTATGGAGAAAAAAATAAGGCATTTGAGATACTTAAAAGAGAAGATGGACTTATACCTCACAACTATTCAGGAGATCAGATTATTGGATGATGAAAGAAAGCAGGCGACAAAACGAAAGGCAAGTGTAAAAGCAGGTTCGTTGACTGTGAAAAGGAGGCCTGGGAAAGAAATATCTCATGGTGTGGGAAAGAGTTCAATGATGTTCAAAAATGTTAATGCTGCATTAATTAATGAGAGAATAATGAACGAGAAAGCCGAAGCTATAGTCGATCAAATAATGGGACCTTTCATGGATCCTTTCGACGGTAAAAATACTGTGGTGAGGGACGGTAAGGTTTGCTGTGTTGGCAATTATGCTCTTTGTTACTTGAATATTTCTTTCAATAATCTTAGTTATGCTAGCGTGAAGAAACTACGCGATGTGGTAGTGGCTCAAAAACTATTGAATAGGAAACCAAGAGGTCTAGTTAACGTTAGGATTGAAGGTAACTACTTGCCATCTCGATGTTCTGAATTACTGGATATTGATGAAATACTTGGGGCAAATTTGTCTACCTTGAGAAAACCATCGAATTCTAAAAAGAAAACTGCAAGGAGTGCATCTAGTAAGAGCATCAGTCATTAACTTTAATCATTTTTATTATCAACTATTTAAGTTTATTTTTATCATTGATTTCGTATTAAGTGTGTTAGATCTAATTATTATATTTTTCTTAATTTAGATATTATTAGAAAAATATAAATTATGGAATTTTAAATTTACTTATATATTTTACTCTTAATATTTAGATTGTACTTACCATATTTTAATGCTTAGTATAATTTTAGATTTTACCTAAATATAAAGATTTAGGTTCTTACCTTGTAATTTATTATTAACTTAATGTTATTTTTAGATTTACCTACTTACGTTTAATTTTAGATTTAATTTCAATTATTATAATTTTAATTAAAGTTATATTATTACTGCACTTTTTTTTTATTTGAACAAAATAATAATAATAAGGTACTTAGGTATATTATTTTTTAAAAACATTTTACATTAGTGAATTTTCTGCTCTGGGTTTTTCAGCACAGATCATAAGTATGAAGGTTATCAAATAATGACAACTATCGGTTGAAGATATGACGCCTGAAACCGCGCGAAAGGTTTTTGTCGCGCGACGAATCAGGCATACAGGTAGATATACCTGCAAGAAAATCCGCTAATATCAAAGGGCTTTTACAAATTGTACTTTTATAAAATAATCTAAAAAGAATGAACATAAATAGTTACCATTTGTCAACAAAACCAATCGTATCTAATTTAATAGAAACGGGCATTTGACTGTCTGCAATTCGTACGAAACATCTAAAAATTGGCGCTTCATATAAGCTCATGTACTTTTATAGTATAAAAACCTCAAAGAAAAACGTAAAAAGTTACCATCCATAATATCAAAACCAATCATTTATTAGTCAACAAGACGACGAAGACGTAACTGAACCGAGTATTACTTACTTCTTACTTACTATTCTTATCTCACGCCTAGAAATTCGCGCTTAAAAAAGTGTAACCCAAGCTCCTATAACAAATCAGAATGTTAGTGAAATAGCGACGTAAGTGCGGGGGCGGCGGGGCGGGTAGAGGTCGCGCGTCGATATTCCCGCTCGCTCGGAAGCCATCTTAAAATATAAGTGCCCCCCGCGCCCCTTGCCTCCTTAGACGCTCGCTTTTTCAAACTCCGCCGGTGTGCGGTGTGGGGTCGACAACATTTGGTCGTTGATTGTCTTTTAGGTTTTTTTTGCGTGTGGATTTTGTAAGACGAAATTGTGGTTTGATAGAGTGTTGTTGGTCTAGGTTTTGGATAATTTTAATAAGGATTAATTTTAACATATTCATAAGGATTTTTATTTGGGTATCGTATAATCGCATTTTAATGATACATGAGAAGCAAAAAGTTCAATCAGTCTGTTCATGCAATTTTTTACTACTTTTGTTAACACTGAATTAACCATTAAACGCAGGATTAACAGGCAGGATTAAATAAAACACATTATAATTACCCCTTTTAAAACTTTTTCATTCCATCCAAAATATAAAGTCTTCATTATTTTATGTAAAGGCATAAACTATTTCGGGTTACGGTACCATTTATTTTTTACTATACATCTTGCTCCTATGTCCGATCTTTACACCGATGCTCTGCTACCAGTTAAGCATTTTTATGTCAATTTAGAAATCTTTTATCATTCAATGTAACTATCCCAATAAAGTTCTATAATCAACTGGCCCCTATAATCAGCGATAGTAAATTTACTTATAGCGAACCTGAAATAAAACAGTCATCTGCTGAACAGGGTATGAAATCATTTTGTAATAAATAGTATTTTAAACCTTCGTTCAACAAGTCCTAAATAATTATTATTAACTGGTAATCATAGAAAATAATTTCGCGCAATATTCAATACAAACTTTTATTTCCGCTAAACCCGATCTTGTAAATAAAGCAGATGATCCCAACGAGAGCGTTCTAGCTATTCAATTAAATCACGCAGAGTTTACGCTAAATTCTCTAAATATTTCATCGCAATCTAAAGTACAAAGTTAGACAATAGATATTTATAACCACTTAACAAAGTTCCAACGCTCTGTATTTATTCAGTGGGCTGGAAACTTTTATATCTGAAATACGCATCTTAAAGATCATAAACTTGCCAACTTGCCGTACACGCTGAATCAATACGGTATTAACGCACACACGCAAACTTACACCCACCGATGCAATGCAAAAACTATTGAAATGAAAATATAAGCTCACATTTACATCTGGTGCACGCACACAGGGACAGCTCGCAGGTGTATACATGAGCCGCGGTGCCTCCCCCTCCCCCCACCCCCGCGCTGTTCCGTGCGCCTTAGACGTTGGCTTTTTACATGAGTATAAGCAGCCGGGCGGGAGTTGGAAACATTTGGCGCAGCGCGGTTTCTGATGTTTTTTGTTTTTCATTATTTATTTTATTGCTATATTTTTTTCGTATCAATCGATTTATATGTTACCGCACAAGTTCTCATATGAAAATAAAAAGGCTTATAACCCTCTGCACAAATTCTTGTAGAATATGTCACTAATTCAAAAAGTAACGTTTAAAGTCCAACATTTCATACAAATCAAGTTTATCATTGTAAAATTGTTCCACATAAAAAAGTACTTTTATCGAGAAAAAAATATCAAAGAAACGTCCAAGACTGTCTCACCACCCTTCAGCAAAAACCAGTTTTTTTACAATCCGTATCTTAATTTTTATTTGTGTATCTGACCATCCCTTTATAAATACGACAGGTTTTGAAAAAAGCGAGGGACTTTGGATAGCCGTGTGGGAATTTGAGTTCAAAAACTGTATCTCTTGGACAATTCTTGGGCAACCTGTATTTATAGAAGAATCAATCTAGTTTATTCGAAACCAGTTTGATTTATAAGAATTTATTTTATCAGGATTCGGGTGGAAGTTGTATGGATTACCAGTTTACTGGAGTTTAGGGTCATGAGAACTGAGAGGTTATGAGAAAATATTTTTAGCTAGGGTTTTGGGTTTTAGTGTTTTCTGTTTGACTGGTTTTGGTCTTTTTTACCCGACTAGGGCGAAGCGAAAAGGAGGGTTATGATTTTGACCTGTTTTTACGTAGTGTTGTGATTATCATTACAAGTTTTTTTTTCTTCTAAATGTATTTAGAAAACAAAAACGTGTATTGTATCATGTTTATTTAATTATCTATATTTCTGCTATAGTAAATAGAAAATGAAATAAACTCAAAACAGTATTTTATTCAAACTGAATAAATTAATTATCTATCACAATGAAAAAAAAATACGATTGAAACAATAAAAAAACAAACTATTATTGAGTACGAATAGAAAAAGTTTTATTTGTGTCCCTTTTTAATCAAGTCCTTCTTGATTTTTTAATTGTTTTTTTATAGATACTCACATCACACCCTATCACAACAATTATATCTAAACAGGTTCAAGTTTTTACATAAAAATTCCCACGTATCGTGGACTTGAACCAGTTTCTTTGAAATCTTTGGACTCGCATTGTCATTTCTTAAGAACTTGACAATATCAAGTTGATGTAACCTGTTTTATGAGAAAATTGGGGTGACACAGGTTAATTCTGGGGCATTTGAATGAACAACAATAAAAAATAAAATTGTGTTACGTGAAGGTTTTGGTTGTAAGAGTAACCTGTCAGTAGTGATTTGATAGTTAGAAGCGTTGGATAGATAAAGTAGTGCTAAGGTTAGCAGAGTTTTCGATGTTTTTCTTGAAGTGATGAAAATAAAATTAGAAAGTGATGATTGAATAAATGTGTACATGTGAGAAGTGAGATATGAAAATAAAATAAATGGTGCTTAATGATGTAGCCTTAAATAGTGATGAACATTAAAAGTGAAGACATTTAAAAATTGTTAAAGTGATGCAGATCTAGAATAAATATACTGTTAGTTTTATCTATTATCTTAAAAAAATATGTGGTGAATTGCAACTTTAATAAAGAAGAACAGTACATGACCTATTTCGTAATAATGTGCCTAATACATGTAAGTATTTAACAATTCTTGTTACGTTCTCATATTTTATATCATATAAATCATATAAATATTACATTTATGTACTTTAGCAATCACACTAATTCTATAAATAAATAACAACAGTCACCCACGCCATGGCATCCCATGCAAACAAAACGCAGATTACCAGACAAGTTAAAATTCATACGCGTCTCATATTATGAAAACAACGCAATACCCTAATTAGGCATTTAATTATAAATCCGCCATGAATTCTTAACCGACTAGACATATTAAAATTTCACTTCCCCCATCCTAACTACGCCTATAGCGTATCGCGAGGCCCCATCTCCGCTGTCTTTCTAAGGGGACCGCATAAAATAGTTATAGAGGGTAGGGGGAGCTACTTAACCGTTTTTAGGAGACACCCCGCCCGACGCAGAAACTCCCCGCTACTTCAACCCCATTTCCTGCTCCCGACACCCTCAGCCAAGGGGTTGGGACGTACTATAACTATCGCATATATTTTTGCAAAATAGAATTCTTACCGTGGGTTGACGATACCTGCGATTTTATAGTTCCAAATTTAAATGCGCGCCGTTCATTGGTGTTTTTGTTTCTGTAGTTGTGTGCGGGGGGTGTTCGAAATTTGAATTCGGGTCGCGCGATTTAGTTTTAATTTGGCGGGTTTTTGGGTAGAAAAGGATGTTTTTGTTATTGCGTATGAGTTTTGCATGATAAGTCAGTCCCCATGGACGTGGAGGCTGATTTTTAATACATTGGAATTTTATTAATCTCTAAGGACAGAATTGCTGTTAAAAATTCTGTGAATATTTTTTGAAATAAATAAAGATATGTTTCTTACACTACTCATAAACGTGAAAGTTTGTAAAGATGAAGGTACGTTTGTTAGTCTTGTAAGAACATATTATTTCGGGAATTATACAAGTGTTAAAATAAATTTATATGAAGTAATATGTACTTGATTTATATGTATCTTTAGGGTATATTTTGGCTAATATTAAAATCAGGAACCGACTGAAGTTCCTTCTCAAATTTTCGCCTACTAAAACGTGATAATAATTATTTGATAATACATTTAAATTAATAACGTATAGGTACTTATCCCACCTATAACAAAACTTAATTTAATTAATTACGTATATTTTAAATAATTCATTTTATGAGTCGTTTGTCAGGCGCAAAAACAAGACTATCAATTTAGTGTCAAGTTAATGTCAGTTCTTCTGCATGAGACCATTTCTTTGGAATCGTGCACTAGCTTCGGATGTTTCCCAAGAACCTGTTAAAACTCTATGTAAAAAAAACATTCCGACTGTAATTTCAATGTATGTCTTCGGTCAGAAAACAGTAAGAAGTCTGATAACTAGGGGTATTGGGATACCCGGGTAACTGGGTTGAGGAGATCAGATAGGCAGTCAATGTAAAAAACTGGTACTAAAATTCGTCCCAAACATAGGTGGGAAAACTCTGACAGATGATTATTACTTTTTATAGAGAACTTAAGTGATGTAAAATCGTAAAGTGATGACCTATATTACTTTATTATTAATTACTATTATTCTTATTATATTAGGTATATTATAGTAATTTAGTCAAGAGGAAACTTTTTCTTTTTGTTTATTTGTACTTACTTCAAACTACTGACCCAATTAAAAAAAAATCTCTGTCGGAAAGGTGATGAAAAAAATCCTGGGACGTGGTTCCATGGGAAACGGTTAGTTAGAGATATTTTCACAATTTCGTGTCCTGTGTTTGACATAATCCATGGTTTATTTACTATTAACAGAATATTGTTACATTTGAGACACGGCTTCGAATGGCGCTAATTAATTTCATATCGATAAAGGGAAAACTCACATCGTAGCACCTACTTACGTAACTTCAGTAAATTATTATTATTTATTGTTTGAAGTTTTTTTTCTTTAAAGTACTGAGTAAAAATATACCTACTTGGATTTATTAAAAACCGGCCAAGTGCGAGTTGGACTCCCACACGAAGGGTTCCGTTCCATTATCTATGTAAAATAAACGTACTTATTACCTACAATTAGCCAAAACACAAACTTTTCTCGACAACAAAAATTAACTTTGTTTTTCATACAAATATATGAATATCAAAGTTATAATTTGCGGTTACTGAAAAAGTGCTATATCTCAAAAACCACTGACTGTATCTTGTTCAAACCAATTTTGGTTGGTAGTTTTTATTGAGATCTATAACATATTTTTTTTTCAGNATATATGAATAACAAAGTTATAATTTGCGGTTACTGAAAAAGAGCTATATCTCAAAAACCACTAACTGTATCTTGTTCAAACCAATTTTGGTTGGTAGTTTTTATTGAGATCTATAACATATATTTTTTTCAGATTTTTCACTTTGGTAGTTTAAGAATTAAGGGGGGGGGACACACATTTTGGCACTTTGGGAGTGTCTTACTCTAAAATGATTGACTTTAGGAAAAAATGGTTTTAGAAACCTCAGTACCATTTTTTAAGACCTATCCATAGACACCCCACACGTATGGGTTTGATGAAAAAAAAAATTTTTAGTTTCAGTTTCATGTATGGGGAGCCCCCCGTAATATTATTATTATTTTATTCCTGTCTGTCTGCTCTGTCTGTTCTGTCTGCTCCGTAATCCGTCACCGTATGTCCACAAGCCACTTCTAATTAACGAAAATCTATTAGGACTACACAGTTAAACTGTGTAGGTAGATGTATTATATTAACCCTGCTTTACAATTTTTTGGTTGACAAATAATTAAAGGACAAAATACTTAACGGGGGGCTCCATTACCATTAAACTGAACTAAAAATTTTTTTTTCATCAAACCCATACGTGTGGGTGTCTATGGATAGGTTTAAAAAACAACAAGCGGAGTCTCACCAGTTAAGTTGAGAAGGCGCACATAATTGAGGTGAAGGGCTAAATAGCTCAGTGGACTAATATGGAACGCCAGATATAGACACATAAAAAAAAAGAACAGTCTACTGCAACAATATCTCTATACAATGACAGTGATTACTAAAGGATCTAGCTAGCTCTTCTGCACTATATTAACAATGGAAGGTGCTATTACAACGTCACAAATTATCGCTGAAGCTATCCAGAAGATATCTTACAAACATCAAGAAAGATCACTGCAATTCGGAAAAACTGTCGGTTACAGGAAAAAAACGGCTAGTTATCATCTTTGAAGAAATTGTGGATGAGTTTGAAAACAATAACACAGAAAACTTAAGTGCTATTGTGATAAAACAAACAACGAATCATTTCAGATCGGAAGTGTTTCCATTTCCGTGAAAGACTCTAACATAGCGAACATGTGCTCTGCCTGAGAACATAGGAAGACCGAGGCAATGGCTACAACATGGTACAATAGTAGATCAAGATCAAGTGACGAACCAGCTCATGTCAGCACGGAGGAGAAGGTATGTTGTCACAAAACTGATGAGTTGAATTAATCAACAACGAACAACTATTCGAGCAACTTCTCAAAAGAATCGTTCGAGTAATCAATGACATTAACTAACGGAAGAATCTCTGAAAAATGGGAATACAGGATAAATTTGCAGAATGATACAAGGCGCGCTGGACAAGCTTATTGATGATTTACAACTGGCAGATGCATAGATCTAGGGGCTTATCGTAACAAGTAAAAAGAAGGGTATGAACAGAGGGTATGCGCAGCATGAAAATGTTTACAGAAGCATTAAGAAAAAACTGAATCAAAACTATTGCCAACTCGTTGGCCAACAAACAACTAGTGGACAAAAAATAGAGAAAGATTAACCGAGGCTTTACCAAGAGCACTACGTCAGTGAGCACGTTCTGGACTGTACAATGCATGAAAGTATACCACAAAAATCAATAGCTCCGACAAAGTCAAAAAATGCAGCAACCAAAATCAAGGGCAAACTGGAAGGTGAAAGGCAGAGGCTTGTGCAGCATCATTAACGTCTTCTGATGAAAACTAACGACGCAGCTGGGATAATACTTACGCGGCGAGGTACACACAACCAGACAAACTGCTGTTTAACAAAGCAAATGCAATATTCTTTAAGCAAGCCGTCTATGCACAACAATCAGCTGAAGAACTGAAAGTCCTACACGGATACGACAAATTAGGAAAGATTCACGCTATGCAACAATCTCGGAGCCGACACCAACTTAAATACGTTGGGATAAGGCCATTATTTGGTGCAACATACTTAACAGAAAGAAAAATTGGCTGAAGAAACCGTATAACAGTGCATACCATGGAAAAGTGTCGAAAGCTCCACAGCAATCTAAGAGAAAACCTTATATATCGAACGTAGCTTATGGCATTTGGAGTGCAATGTCAGGACTTCTAGAGCCAGTAACAGAAAACCAGTAAGACGGTCTTCTGCGAAGAACCTGGCCCCAGAACAGGAACAAAACAAGTGAGGCTAAGAGATTTTCTTCCAAATACATATTATACAAATGAGTTCAACCAACAAGGGAAAGAAGCTTTTCATGCTCGATCTGAAAGAAAATGCCCGTATGCAAAGCTGGATCATATTTTAATTTCATGTAAAATATTCACAAAGTATAGGGCGCCAAAGAGACAATAAAAACGATTGCGCATTAAAAAGTCTGTGAGAAATTGCATGTACTAAGTCCAACAATGAAAAACAATGCAAATTCCAGACGAAAACATGTAAGAGTGTGCAATAAACAAGCATCATAAACAGACGTTAACATGATGCTATAACACAAAAGGGTAACCAACAATTCAAAGCAAATAACAATGACAACCTAAAAACGTTTCCGGCAGTAGCGCAACACAAAAGCATACCACGATTGCTGGGAAATGTGAACAGAAGTTCTGCACTTGGAACAGTTGAAACTTTAATGTTATGTCTATAAGATTGGAAAATACCATACACTTAGGGCTCTTAACTGGTGACACAATGGTTCAGAATAATTGATGTACCGGAATCGGAACTGCTAAGATTGGGTCCTTCATTAAGGCGTAAACAAGATGCAATTGTTCGGAGTAGGGATAAAATCCAACAGACAAAACAAAGTGCATGGAACCGTGTTAACTAATGACATGCGTGTACCATATATCAAAAGAACTCAAACTTCACCATTGAGAATGATAGCGCTTGTCATGAGGCAAATTGCATGACAACTTACCACAATCACATATGGCGCCACAAGATGCACAATTTTAGATAACATTAGCTAAATCTCAGCTGATACCTAACTAAACAGAAAAACATTTTCCGAAGGAACCGTTGACATTTTTAACAAAAGGACGCTGGAGTCCTTACGCACAAAAATAGATCATGGATGGGATTATCATGCGAGGACCTATACAAGTGCCTACTACTTCAATAGAACTAAGGTCGGAAGTGGGGATTCTAAAAATTAGGCAACACAAAAGGTACCTAGAAAAAATAATCAAACATTATTCATGCATGCAAGATACTCAAGCAACCTGGAAGACATTTCGAACTTACTGGGAAAAGAAAGAAATAACTGGAACGGACTACAAGCATGACGTCAGACGAACAATATTGGCGAAGCTCTAAATTAACAGCAACTTATCACGCCAAGAAGAAAGTCGGCGGAGCAGATATGAAGTCGAAATACCACGCGAAACAAAGAAAAAAAAAAGGAAAAACGAAAAAAACACATATGAACAGGGATTTCGAAGAACGCAGTTATAGGATTCTTAACGAAAACGCAAGAGCAATTTGGGCACACAATTGCCGAAGTGGAAACGATTAGTCGACGAGACTCTTAGCGAAAGTTACAGAAAGGCATTTATGGCTGACTACATAACGTCTCAATCAATATGAAAAAATGTTTAATATCCCACAGGACACCCACTGCTAACCATTCCACAAGACCAAACGA